>CM050170.1:170973041-171573041 GCA_027410445.1 Discoglossus pictus | reverse complement strand
CTTTCTTGCATAAACTGTAGCATATATTTTATATATTTATATATTTTATAAAAGGTATTTTAAAAAGCTAAATATTTAGTAAAAAGAGCTATTTTTAAAATAAAAATGGTGGTTTCTGAAATCGTTCCTTTACAAAAGGCTATTTTCGAAAGCATTGTTGGGTAACTTGGTCCTACAATGGCTACCAACAATTCACGATTTTTTGATCTCTCAGCTTATGTATTCAAGATCTTTCTGATTTAGCACCTTTGAGTTAGTCTGCTTCATTTATTCTGATTGATCTACCTATGTAAAAGCAGTGAGAGATTAACAACCTGGTCTTTTGGCATCCCTCGTAGGACCGAGTTGAGCACCACTGTTCCAAATGCAAGAACGATGCTGATGGAGTCCATGTTATTATTACTAATATGATTATTAGTATTTCCTTTATTTGAAACACACAAGCATATACCGTAGTGCTATACATGGGTAAGGTCAAAACAATGTTAACACAATTGTATATAAGTACCCAGAGTGTGTAGCTGCAGTAGAAGTACTATATACTTGCAATTCCACGGTAAAGTGGGTCTCCTGGCCTTCTTGGGAGATATGACTATGCACTGAATGGCTTTTCTTTCCTCCAAATATTAGTTTTTTTATCACATTTCTACTTAGCATAACACATTTCAAAACGAATAACCTTCATCATATTGAGTCTCCAATAACAGAAGGTAGATATTGCTCCTTCAAAACAACATGTATCTACAATGCATGCAAACCCTGATGGCCCTTTCAAAGTCTCAATCTAATTACTTATACTGTAGTTTGGTTTCTGGTCTATTAAGCAGACTCTGACCTTATGAACCACATCAACTCATCTTGAATTACTCATTTCAAAGTAAGCTCTAGCACTTATTCTCAAAAATACATTGTGCATGCATTATTTTGTCTGATAATTATTTTTTCTTAATTAAGTCGGGTGTTTTATTTATACATTCAAAGTTGCCAAAAATATTAGCATTTTGTCTCTGTGGGTAAAATGCATGTGCACTGGGCAAATAAATATACATTTTTAAATCCTCAGAGAAAACACACATCTATTTAAAATGCCCTGCAAGCATATTTAACAATGTTAAACACCATTTCAGTGATCCAGGTGCATTATTTCTTCCAAAAATAAATTAAATGCTTGCATTGTACTCATGGCTAATATATGGCTCTTGTACTTTTTACTCTAGCCAGTAATATATCTTACTTGTTTTATGTAATCTAAATTGCTACCTGCATCTCAGTTTGAGAACTTATTTTATCAACTCCTAAAGGAGGGATTAATATTTCCACTGTCATATCGCAAAGACAGTTGACTGTTTATGTATGGCAATAAACTAACTACAGCCAGAGAATATGTATCTTGTCTTAGAGAAGACTGGCTAAGTCCACTACAACACTTAGAAAAGACAGTGTTTTAAGAAATTCAATTTTATATTAACAAAGTAATATACAAAATATAAATGTAAGCAATAATATCACTTCCTAATGTAAGGTAAAATCTAGTTTTGGGGTTTAAAAGCTCTACATACTACTATTTAATTAATATTATTATTATACAACACATTCCTTAAAGGTTGAGTACAATAAAACATGGATATGACAATACATAATTTAACAGACTGGTACAAAAGGAGTTGACTGCTCTGCCTAGAGATAACAATCCTTTATACAAAGTGCTTTGCAAGACTGAAGGTTCGCAAGTTGACTAGAGGGTTAATAAAACACATGGACCCTCATTCAATTGCGATTTAGCCAATTGAATAGGGGTCTAAATAAGCACATAACATATTTTTTTCAAATAAGTTTTTAGTTAGTGAAAACCTTGCTTTTGGATAGATGTTTACTAACTAAAAACTTCTTTCAAAAAATATGTTATGTGCTTTTTTAGACCCCTATTCAATTGGGCAAATTGCAATTGAATGAGGGCCATGGTGACTATACTATTTCATATCACATATATAGTTGTGAGCATGCAAGCCATTGCTAACGCTTGCTGTCTCACGTAGCGAACCCGCGGCCCTCTCGAAAAAAAACGGCCACGGAAAAAAACAAAATCGAGGCTACAGCAGTCTAAAGACGCAAAACACCACCAAACACCTACGTATTTTTTCGAAAAAAAACTACGAGATTAAAAAACAAGGACGCAACCGGCGCAACCCCAAAAACATTACAAACACATTAAATACAAACAACAAACACATAAAAAGGTTACTCACAGCAAGGGGGGGGACCCAGGACCTCTGCAAGTGAAGTTACACCTCCATTTAAGCACAAATTTCGGAGTTTAGAGACCCGAAAATCACCTAAGCGAGAGAAAAAATGGAAGCTGAACAAAACGAAAACGAGGCTAAAGGTCCCTAAACACGCAAAACACCACCATAAACACGCAAAACACCACCAAACAGCTACGGATATTCCAAAAAAGTCGCACGACATAGAAAACGAAGGACGCTAAATCAGCCACATTATATACACCAAAAACCATTAGCTCACTTACAATTTCATTGCCGTCATTTGTTGACGGGCAATTCGCTAGTAAATCAATAATGTAATGCTGATTTGACATGGAAACATCACAATGTATCTGTAGACATAGGGCCTTATTAAATTTCAATAATTGAAACAGTTACAGTTATGAAAATTGCAACAGTTACAGATCGATTTAATTGAACAAGGCCGCAAATACAATTCCAAATCCTTAAACCATGCACCCATACGTAGCATTTCAGGGCATGATCATGAGCAATTAAGCAAGCCCGTAAGTAATGATTTAGATACAGCCAATAGAAAATGAGACCGTCATCATGGCATCACTAAAACATGGAGTTTAAACTTCAATCAACTAGTGTTTAGACGTCCGATAAGCGTTTGGGCTCGCAATGCAGCAATTTAAAAATCAATAAAAATGTATTAAGATACTGTTACTGCATAGTCCATGTGGGTGGCCTGATATGTATAAACTCCTTGATTCCAGAGATTGATATAACACAGAAATTAAAAGTAAAAAAAATATATTTTTAATGCTGGTTTGCGCGGCATTTGCAAGTAGCTAATAGAATATGGCCCTTTGTTAGTACATAGCCAGTACATGGAAACAAGCAAACAACAAAATGTGACATCTAATTAATAAAATTGCATTCCATTCTGTTTGAAAGTGCTCAGTATGCCAGTGATCTGTGCCTTTTCAGAAAATATAAATTACAACCTGTTCATTTTGTGTTTGTACCATATTTATACATACCAAGAGTTAGATTTGTATATTGATCACAACTGATATTTATCTCAATAATTCAGGTTATATTCACTTATATGTTATGTATCTTTGTTATGCCCCTTCTGGATTTCTACTTTGTCATGGTGAAGGGGCTTGCGTACCTCAATAAAGCTGTGAGCTATACCATGCACGGTCATTCAAGATAGGTAACCCACTCCAGTATCTTTGCCATGAAAACCATATGGATAAGCACAACCAGAGATACAGATAGATGTATCTGGCATGCCGCTTCCATATGGTCACCAAGAGTCAGACACAACTGAACAACAACAACCTTTGTTATGACACAGATATGAGAAATTACAACTTGCTAAATATTTTTATTTGAATATATTTTTGAATTTTTTTTATGTTATTTTGGAGCAGATGTTGACTATCTTTCAATAAATGTAAAGATTAATTAAAGACAAAAAACATGTATTATGGTATCATACACAAAAAATAACCCACATATTATTTTTCCCTGTATGAAATGTGCTAATAACCCCCATTAATGCCACAAGTAAATGTATTCGTTCTATTCATGCTTGGCAAATGTTTTATGGAAACGCTTATTGTCTGTCAAGAAAATATTTCTAGTGGAAGCAACGTCCATAATGAAAAAGAAAACAAGCACTAAAACTATTTCTTTACTGACCAGTGCACCTTCCAGCACTTCCCCCTGGATTCTTTTACACAAAAAACACATTGTTATCTGGACCATTATCAGCTGTTCTGCTTTGGTTGCCTCCACATGACTCAAGGGAAATGGCGATAGATTGCAGCAGAGATGTCCATCAGCCCAATCACACATGACCCCAGTTTCTCAGAAATAATGCATCAGGACAATCCAGTTGAATAGACACATTTTCCAAATGTTTTAAATCAGTTTTGAGAGAAAAACGAAGATAATAGGAAATGGATTTGCCTTATAAACATGACAAACATTTTTTATAGCATGCCTGCATTGCGTCTATATTAGGTAAAGAAAAACATATATAACAATTAAGCAGCAATTGGGAAAAAGCAGACCAAAAAAAAACTGGTTGTACATTGGTTCAATAGCTTGGAGGCTTTTCATTTTAGGATACAAAGAGGTAGCAGAAATTTCTGTTTTCGTTTTAAAACCCTTTTAAAATGGTAACTGCATCCTGCCCTTGTAGATGTATTACTTATGACATCCCAGATTTCATCCGTTCATGGTTTTACATTAGAGTTAAATCTCTGCAGCTTGAATCTCACGGCTGAGTTAGCCAAAGCCTATAAAATATTGAAACCTTTAGAGCAGCAGCCAGCTAGGTTGAGAGAAGTTCATGTCCAAAACTGAGCTTTAGATTCTAAGACATCCCAATTGGAGTGTAGAACAGAAAAAAAAGCACTGATAAAATTTTCATAAAAATGAGTTAGGGATATTGCTAGCATGTTTTCCAGCATCTGTATGAAAACTTAATCTGAGCTAATGGAAAGTATATGAAAGCCTTTCTCAATTCAAACAGGGTCGGTGCATAATTCATAAATTATTGTCAGAGAAGTGATTCAGTTACGAGATTTATTCTCTTTTGGGTGCAAGCGGATAGAGGAAAAAAATACCTCTTTTTGACCTTTAATGCCTGCAATTTTTACAGTAGAGCTGTCAATATGCCCAAAGAAAACTGGTCATTTCTGCAAACAGCAAGAAAGCGCCAATGCGAGCCCCTTGACATATAATATTAACGGTGTCTGGCATTTTTGCTAAGTTCTGTTAAACTGACCCCGGAAAAATTTAGTGGGTAAAGCACTACATAATTTAACAACCAATTTCTGTGAGGTAGTAATACAATAAAATAAGAGGTCCTTTTAATGAGATCATAAAGAAAGACTAGTAGGTAGAGGCAAAACAACACTAGATTATAGCTGGAAAATACGATCCAGTATATTTTTTAACTATAAGGTTTATTCGGTTTGCTTAATGTATCTTTATTATATGTAGTTAAAGGGCTGCAAATCTGTATAATGGAATTGTTAACATGTACTTCTTCCTCATATGACAATGGAGGAAATTTTCTAAAGGATCACACGTGCGTTTACTCGTATCTACCTCTCTGTGACCGTATCAGCATGCCATGTCCCTGGTCGGGCATATCCATAAGGTTTTCTAGGCAATGATACTAAAGTGGGTTGCCAGTTCCTTTTCCAGTGGACCGCAGTTCGTATGACCTGTCCATCTTGGTATGGCTTGCAGCTTCTTTGCGGTACGCAAGCCCTTTCACCACGACAAGGGAGCAATCCATAAGGGGCATACTCACATTCAATCCCACTGTAAACTGCTGTCAAACATCTCTGGTCATCATGCAATCACAAATATAGTTGTGAGCATACAAGCCGTTGCTCACGTTTCGGGCTTGCATAACGAGCCCGCGGCTCTTGCAAAGCGAGTGTCGCAGTTGCTGGCAAGGAGCGCCTTTGGCGCTCCTTGCCAGCAACTGCGACCCTCGCAAAATTTACGTCGTAACGCAAGTAAATCCGAGACATGTTACAAACCATTACGACCTCGCAAAAATCGTCTGCAACACGCGCACATGAAACATGAAAAATGCAACAAATTTACACAAAACAAATAAATAAAAAGCTTACTTACAGGAAGAGGGAGCATCCAGGACCTCGAAAACTAAAGTTACACCTCAATTTAACTCAAATTAAAAGATTTTAGACACAAAAAAATTCTCTAAGCGAGAGAAAAAATGGCCGCCGAAAAAAACGAAAACGAGGCTACAGCAGTCTAAAGACGCAAAACACCACCAAACACCTACATATTTGCCGGAAAACACCTACGAGATTAAAAAACAAGGACGCAACCCGCACGACCCCAAAAACATTACAAACACAATAAATACAAACAACAAACACATAAAAAGGTTACTCACAGCAAGGGGGGGCACCCAGGACCTCTGCAAGTGAAGTTACACCTCCATTTGAACACAAATTTTGCAGTTTAGAGACCCGAAAATCACCTAAGCGAAAGAAAAAATGGCCGCCGAACAAAACTAAATGAGGCTAAAGGTCCCTAAACACACAAAACACTACCATAAACATGCAAAACACCACCAAACAGCTACGGATATTCCGAAAAATTTGCACGACATAGAAAACGAAGGACGCTAAATTAGCCACATTATATACACCAAAAACCATTAGCTCACTTACAATTTCATTGCCGTCATTTTTTGACGGGCAATTCGCTAGTTTATTATAGACTTGAGCTAAGCAAAGTGACTTAGTCCGTTTACCCACATAAATAACATTATAACCTTAATGAAATAATGACACAAGCCATGATTTGGGTATTAAACAGGCCACAGCTTTATTAACTTGAACATACAATTAAAGGTAGCTGTAACCCCACCTAGGAACGAGCTCCACCTTCTTCCCAGAGGAACTATGGAACCCCATGCCCAATGGATCCTCTGGGGCCAACCAAACTGTATACCTTCAATCTACTGAGCTCGAACCTAAGGTGATACAGCACCCGCCAAAATATGTGACAACCAAACATTAACAATAGGGATGGAGGGATGCTTCCACTGCTTTTCAAAATGGCTGTGATGCATTTGTCAAAAACCCACATATTTAACACCTCCTATTCCCTACCCCTTTTACCAACTAGCCAATCACTACCCTGCACTTGCCCGGTCAAATGCCCTTTTGCCTATGCTATCTCCAGGGCACCCTTTTTCTGCTATAACAGCTAGTTGTATGTGGATCATCACAAGTTACGGTGAACAGGGTGATTAATGGTAGTGTTAAGGCGTGTTATGGGCGTGTTACGGGCATACCATGAAAATCCAAGTTCTACGAATTTTCTAAACACAAATCTTGCTTTTAACTACCTGCAATGCTGACATTCAGCATTGCATGTTTCAACCCCATGATAGCAGTATATTTTATAGTTAAATAAAATTATATTAACAATATTTAGCCATTAACATAGAACATAAGTGGCTAAATAAAACTGAAAAACTTAATCGTACAGTAATTCAGCTTTATGGAAATATTAAATATTATTATAAATTCTGATATATATAAATATATATATACTAAGTACATTTACATTTTATTAATTTTATTTTCTAATAGTTTCATTAATATAATTGACAGTCTGACTTTATAAACAAAAGATATTAATGTCAATGCACTGGCATGGTATAAATTTGCTGGGTTTGTTGCTATTATACGCCAATGACATAATGCCAACCACTGGATCTTTGCCAAACATTACTGCGTCTTCGCTGGCGCATATGTGAAATCTAAACACTGTATTTAGCATTGTGTTTTTTACATGTGATTGCGCCTGTGCCAACATGAGCAGCTGATAAATTGCTCATGCTTGACTGCTAAAACACACATGTTCTACTCTATCTGTGATGTAAAGGGGTAATTATGGGTGGGTACATAGTGCTACATCGGGCATTAATGTGTATTACTGCGCTACTGGTGACCTAATTATAATACCTGTAATTTAGCAAACTATATGTAGACCTGAGTAGCGTAATACGTGATTCTTCCTGCTAGGTTTCTGGAGGATTTTTCCTTATAAATTAATAAAGTTAAATAAATTAGTCTGATTGAAAGTTTTAGCTGCAAAAGTTTCCACTGTGATTACAGAAATTTTTCTCTGCATCTGAACTCTGCTCTTGCCTCAGGAAGTAGATCACCAGAAACCAAAACGGTTGATTTCACTGCTGCAAAATCCACTGTAATAATTGATAATCTGTAACGCTTGCTCAGTGTCTTCTGCGCAGGCATCACAATTACTATATAGTTGGGGTATATGGTTATATGGGCGCCTGGATATACAACGCTGGGTGAGACAGCGCAGAGAGAGAGACAGGAGAGAGAGACACACACACACACACACAGGACAGAGAGACAGACAGACATAGGGTAGAGAGAGACACACACATAGGACAGACAGAGAGACACAGGACAGAGAGCAAGAGCATATAGAGAGAGCGCACAGAGAGAGAAAGAGTGTACAGAGAGAGAGAGCACACAGAGAGGCAGCACAGAGACAGACAGCATACAGACGGACGGCAGAGAGAGAGAGAGCGCAGAGAGAGACAGCACAGACAATTGGAGATAACATTCTATGATACCATCACTTATTATGGGCAAGTAATTAGTTGCATATAAAAGGTAAAAAAAAAATTATATTGTATTGGCCTTAAGTTTAGGACTGATACAACACCAGATGGAAACAGTGATATTCTACCTCCTTAGTATATATATATATATATATATATATATATATATATATATATATATATATATATATATATATATATATACATATATATATACTGTCCAGGGGGTGGAATTCAGCATCTATACTTCAAACTAACATTTCTACATTATCCATATTTTTTTATCACAATGCCAGTAACTGCAGGGAACTGCATTTAAACAAAAAATTCTGTAGTACTTTAAATTCACAAACACTGAAAAACATAACATGACAACTACTTTTATATTAAGATTGAAACATTTATTCGATGAATCTAAAATAACATACACTGAATCATTAATAAAAATACACATCTGTATGTAAATTGTTGTATTTTCATACAGTTATATATTTTCATTGATATTGAGGAGGGATTATTTTAAATGTTTTATTTAGTTCTATTTATTTAATAAAAAGTAAAGGTTGAGCATAATAAAATGATAAAAAAGTTCAAATACATTTTACACACATTTATATATATATATATATTATTTGTTATGTTTCTTATAGAAAAATAAAGTTAAAAAGTGCCCTTGAAAAACAGTTCAATTATTATTACAAATTTATTGTAGCAAGTCTTTTTAGCCATAGTTGCTAGATTTGTTTCTTACATTTACTGAGTTTTTTTTTTTTTATATTTCAATGAAAAACTGTTGAAAATCACTTATTTCCTGCACATATTGAATCTGCTATCCCATACTCTTTTCAAAGCTTTTATTACAAGTGGCCTAAGATGACCGTTATCATATAACTCTAGTAATGGCATATTAAATTTTAAAACAGCGAACCGAAGAATTAAGCATTTGAATATCAGACTATTTGAATTTTGAACAGTGATGGATAATGCTTCTTTAATTCATTGACTATGCCAAATAATAATGAATGACTAACTAAAACATCTAGCCCCTGTTGTTATGGCACTAAACTGTTCCTATAACATTTGTTTTGAACAAAAATAGTTGAAAAAAATAAGTTAAAAAGTTCTCCATAGACTGGGACAAACACAGTTACCTGATGGCACAATAGTTTTTTAGCTATTAAATATTTTGGCAGATAGGCATTGACAGTTCCTAATACTGTGAGAAAAATATTTTGGGGGGTACACAATTAAGTTGTGGTTGGCAACCACATATATGTAATCTATATATGAACCCAAAAGTATGGACGTGCCATATGGCAAAGCATTGCATATGGACACATTTACAAAGTGGTATCTACTAATAAAATCATATCTTCAACACAACACAAATATTTCATATATTAAAAATACACTGTTTTGACAGAATGGAATTTTTAATAAATTGATATAGCAGCTGAAGCCGGCACATAGCACTGTTTTCCTGTAAAAGTGAATGTAATAGGTATGCACCCTGTTGCAATGTGTCAGCTGTCATTTCAGGCTGCATATTGTGCACCATATGCTACAAGGGACCTAAACCCTTTAATATAAACAATGCACATTTTTTATAATGTTCCCTTATTTTTGATGCACACACAATTTTAAAAAGTCGGTTGATACGCAGTCCCTCAAAATAAAGTTTTTTACGTGTCACAGTACAGCTTTACCTTTGTGTCAGTCTGTGCAATTAACAGGTACTTTTTAATACATTTCAAATGTTCTACTTGATTTATATTCAAATAGTTTGATTTTGTTGTAATTTAGCAATTTCATTAATTATTTTAATAGTTTTATGCATTTGTCAACCTTATTTCAGTTTTCAGATTGTAATTAATGCACTTTGCCCCTGTGGGTCATATTTTGTAGTCAAACAATGGCACACTTTAATTTTTTTATGTTTTAGTTTGTGAGGTCCAGATATCCTGAAAGATCACCGAAGATTTGGTCTAAGGTTTTAGGAGACCAAAAGAAGCCAACATTTTCATACCCATTTTTATTTCTAGTTCTATTTATCTTGTTTAATTTCCATTCAGCCCTTTATTTTTACCATTTGCCATTTCCCTGTCTCTTGCCTTAATTTTCAAGTTTGCAAATATTACTTGTCAATCATTCTTTCTGATCCACCCACCAAGCATAGTCTGATATGCCTTTCTTTCATGTGATTATCTTTACTTGCTCATTAGCTCCTGTGGTACTGGCTGACTGGGCATGTGCGTACCCCAAGTAGTTATTAGACTAAAAAATGACTTTCCCCATCTGACTTTCATCATTTTTACACCTTCTCTCGAATCTTTTTGTAGAACTAATTGGTCCATTCCATTTTCCACCATATAAATATTTTCTGTTTCCATTCTCTCCTCCTCTTTAACTTTTATTTAATCTTTTAAACCCTTTATTGGATCTTTTTTATCTTCTGATCGGCCTCTTTGGCTCTCATTCTCCAATTTCCCCTTGGAGAATCTCTCCTACCAGCCCAGACAATTCCTCCATAGGATAATTTCCAACATTGCTTAGGGAAGGAGAGTACTTATATTTGCCCATGTTCTCAGGTTGATGCTAATGTAGTGAAAGAAATGTGACTTTTGATATTGCTTACACTTTCTGGTGCATGCATTGCTTGGTGAGGCCCTGGTGTATTTGGAGGTTTAAAAACCTTTATATTTTCTATAGTGATTAGATACAGGATATGGGATAGAAAATAAATTTTGAAAGAACGAATCAGATTTACATCTGAGGTTCTCCTAGGCCCAGTGGCAGAACTAGTTAATGGAGGGCCTTGGTGCAAAAAAATTAAATAAAAATGTTTGCTCTGCAAACCTCCCTTATCAACTGATTCAGTACATCTATCTATTATACATTCACTGTAGGCTTATCTCACCCCTCTCTGCCTCTCTCTCATCTCCCCCTCTGCCGCCGTTACGGCCCGCAACCGTGAGGCCTCCGGGACATAGGCCACTCTCATCCCCCTCTGCCTCTCTCATCTCCCCCTCTGTCGCCGTTACAGGCCACAACTGCGAGGACCGCGGGTCTTAGGCCTCTTTCATCCCCCTCCCTACTAACCCTCTTGGGCCGCAATTCTCCTCCTCGTCCTCCTCCCCCCTAACCCTCTTATACTTCATTCTTCCCCCCTCTCCCAAAATCTCCCTATCCCCTCTCTCCTCCCTTGTTACCTTCATCCGCTAAGCTCCTGCTGCTGCAGCGTGTCTTCTTGCGGTGAACGTACCGGCATATGCTAATTATGTGACGTCACATGCGCGTCATCACATTAGCATATGCCAATTCTGGACATAGGCAGAAGACGTGCTGCAGCAGCAGGAGCTCAGAGGATCAAGGTAAGAAGAGAGGTAAGAAGAGAGGGGGAAGGAGGGAGTATAAGGGGGGAAAGGGAGGAGGAGGATGACACACAAGTGAGAGGAGGGAGGAAAAGGAGACACAAGAAATGGTGAGGTGGGGAAAAAGGAGACACAAGGCAGGGAAAGATGGAGGAAAAGGGGACACAAGGGAAAGAGAGGTGGGGGAAAAGGAGACACAAGGAAGGGAGAGGTGGGGGAAATGGAGACACAAGGGAGGGAGAGGAGGGGGAAAGAAAACACAAGGGAGGGAGAGGAGGGGGGAAATGAGACACAAAAGAGGAGAGGAGGGGGAAATGGGACACAAGGGAGGATGCACATGAGTGCTGAAGGCGCTCATATTGAGTGGTAAACAGCATTGCCACATTTAAAATTGTATTCCCGTAATTTTTGACGGGCAATGTCCTAATATATATATATATATATATATATATATATATATATATATATTAAAAAAAACAAAATGTTTCCCCATTTGGAGTTTGAATGTCTAAAAAACCCAGAGGAACAGTAGCAAACCTGGGGACTTATTAAATTTCAGCCTTGTAAGCCCAACGTGTAGTACGTAAGGGCTGCGTGCTTCAAATTTGGCCTACTTACGTCGCTATTAAGGAAGAAAGGGCTGCGAGCTACAAGCGAGAGACGCTATTTTGAAAACCAGTTCTCAGCCGTCGGAGTTGCGTGCTCGAAAGCAAACAATTAAGCAATCACATAGTTACTGGTTCAGATGGAAAAAATGGAAACAGAGATCATTAGCGTTATGTCACTGAAAAAGGGGATAGATTTCGAAGTCCTATGTGCTTCAATTACAGTTTGTGATCGGACCCACAGTCCAGATATAATGCAATATTAATAAAGCCGTAAATATCATATTCTATTACACTTTTCCTTATAATAAATGTACAGTAGAGTGTTGTTATTTGCAATACAATTGCTACGTATTGGACTTTACCAACCTTGCAAGTGGTCTCGAGTACACGTTGGCCTTTGGGCTCCTTTTGCGTGTTATGTGCTTGCTCAGGAGTGACCATGTTGCAATTTAATAGCTGAATTGAACAAGTAGCAGTTATGGGCTCGTCAGATCAAAGGATTTACGTGTGCGAAGTTCAACGTTGCTCAGCAAGTAGCCTATTCTCAGCTGTCCTGCGTGTTAACACGCAAAGGCAACTGTGAGCAACGTTACAGGGCTAATTTAATACCCGTAACATGTAAATCTGGAGTTACGGGCTACGTTATCAAACAGCCCTAATTTGATAGGGCTCTAGATTGAGCAATCGTAAATTACCGGAGCCCGTAAGGGAGGCCATAAGTTAATTTGCTATTCAATTGGCACATTTTTTGTGGGCTCCAGATGGTTTACAGGTTAAGGGATTAAAAACGTTGCAATGGTTACACCTAGAACTTACAGTCTCCCGAAGCCTTTGATCTTTCATTTACGCAAGAGTTCCGATCGCTAAAATCGCAAATCGCTATTCAATTGCTCCAATTTTTTAAGGCCGCAAATGTTGTCAAACTCGTAAACAGCAAATGTTGGAGAAAATCCTAGAGAGGACCCACAAAGGGGTTTACCCCATGTCCGCAGCACAATAAATGCAAATAAAAAAACAATACTGCTCTGTAAATGACGGGGAAAGCAATGAAAGACATTAGAATTAATTGCACAACAGTCTCAAGCTCACAAATCGGCAGTAAAAAAAGTTTATTTTTATGTTTCATTTTGGAGTTACATTGATCTTGAGAATCAATGAGTGAATACATATCAGGCAACCTATATGGACTAGAACAGTATTGGCATTCATTTTTATTATTTTGTATTTTTAGGGTTTGCGAGTTCTATCGCATATCAGACCCCCAAACCCAATCGATTGACAAATAACCTCCATGTTTTACTGCTGTAATGATGCCGGTCTCACTTTCTATTGGCTGTTTCGAAATGGAAGGTTACAGTCTTGTTTAATTGATCATATTCCCGCCCTGAACTGCTACGGACGAGTACATGAATCTGAGACGAATGGGAGCCCGCAGTACGCCTGCAGGCATATGACCTGTAACCAGCGAGATACGGGCTTGGAATTGAATCAAGCTCCTAGTGTGTTGCCATTTGAGATTGTTTTTTTTATTATTTGATGATGTAAATCTGTACTGATAAATTTCTCCTAATGATATTGGGGAGCTACACTACTTATAACATTTTCTGAAAGCTAAAATATGTTGTGCTTACAATGCTACCTCGGGTTATGCGATCAAAAATGAAAGAAGGAACAAGGCAAATGCTGCTGTACATGCGACAGCGCGATCAAATCTGAAAAAAAGGAAGCAAGCTGTAAACACTGTAATCACGATTGCCTTATAGTCTATGGCCCTCATTCAATTGCAATTTTGCCAATTGAATAGGGGTCTAAATAAGCACATAACATATTTTTTTTAAATAAGTTTTTAGTTAGTGAGCATCTATCCAAAAGCAAGGTTTTCACTAACTAAAAACTTATTTAAAAAAAATATGTTATGTGCTTATTTAGACCTTTATTCAATTGGCCAAATCGCAATAGAATGAGGGCCTATGTCTGCAAGTGCCTCCAAGAACTTGTTTTGCCTGTGCCTGTAAGAGCCCAATTTGCCTGTACCGGTTAGACCCCAAACAGCCTATGTGCCTATGTGTTAATGTGCTTAGACTATGAGCAATGCCCCCAGCCTGTGCCTATCAGCCAATATGTTCAGCCTGTGCCTATGAGCCAGTGTACCCAGCCTGTGCCGATAAGAGCCAAAGATCCAAGCAATAACCTGTGTCCTCCTTCTCCTCCTCTACACCATACCATTGGGCCCACAAGTCCTCTCAGTACAGTTATTTGATGTAATTATTGTTGTTTATTAATTTCTGTTTAGTCTTAACAGTTTGTATCCAAAAACAAGACCATCAGTTTAAACTAAAATGAGAAAAATCTGGGGTCCGGAATGGATTAATTGAATTTAAATTGATTTCTATTGGAAATGCTACCTCAGGTTACATGGTTTTCGGGTTACACCATCCTGTCCGGAATGGACTAACGATGTAACCGGAGGTACCACTCTATATTATATATATATGTGTGTCATGGCTGAAGCATGCCAAGGCACCAGCTGTGCAATACCTTACAGACTAATGCCCTCAGCCTTATAAGATAGGATTATTGTGCCAGGGGAAAGGAGCCCACTGAGATGGGTTAACATTGGGGATGTGGTTTATGTGTTATTCCTTGAAATTTGCCTGGGTGCCACTGGGCCCATACTGTGGTATAGTTGGGGTGTGCGTATAGACATGATGGGAGTGATGGGATGTATGTCTGTGTTGTTCTTTGGGAGGCTAGCACTTACAAGGGAAATATTGTATAAGCCCAATATCTCATAGTAATGGACTAGTCTGTTATTAACAAGATTAGGGAGATCATTGACCCCTGATAGTCACATGACACCAGTATCTCTCTCTATGTATCACAAGCCTCAGCCTGGTATCTATATGCCTACTGCATGTAATTGCCCCCTACCAAGAATACAGCGGTGCCAAGGGAAAACAATGGGTGATTGTCTTAAACTGGCAGGCACGGGTGATAAGAAGAGCTAGAAGGATTGGGTGTAACCATGGATGCACATTTGAATTGATTGGTCTGTTGTTGCTAAGAATGTGGTATAAATATGTCTGACGGTTTCAGTAATAAAGATTTTATACTGGCTCACATAATTAATAAGTGTGAATTTCTTTATTAATGATGGAATTCTTTTTACTGGAGATAGTTCTTTTCAGAACTTAGAAAGATCCTTATGCTACACAAGACCACAGACACCTCTCAGTCTAACCTAAGGGCTGAAAGTTCTTCCTGCTGTACAGAGGTAAACCGAACCGGTCACACCTGTGGGGAGAGGTTTGGGCAATAGGCTCTTATCATACCCCATTCAACATACAGGTTGTGACAATATGTATGTATGTATTTATATTGATTTAAATATATAAATATATATATTTTAATAAATATATATATTTTAATATATATTTAAATTTAGGAAATCCTATCACAATACACTATGTTAACCCTTTATAGGCCAGAAGATTTTGATTTTCAGTTCAGCTTTTCAATAACACAGGTTCTCTTTTGTTTCCACTGGCAGACCCCTTCAGAACCTGAACCTAAAATATGCAAATCCATTTTATGTTCCTAATATGCATTGAACGTAATATAGTGGTATGGCAAATTTATTCTCACCATTGCATGAGAAAATAAGACTCTTTATATGACAAGCAAAATTAAGTTTACCTAGCAGTGACTGAGTTATCTGTAATAAAACCCCACAAAACTCCACAGCTCCTTTAAATCACTAACTTTATCCATGGGTAAAATACTTTCAAAAGATAATGTATTTGTATGAATACCTAGGAAATTCAATTAATGAATAGACTCTTTTCAGCTGCAAGAGGGATTCCAAATTCCAATGCCATATTAGAAAATGTTTTAAGCAAGAAAGAGCGATCCCGGAATCTTAGGATGCACAACTAAGAAATCATTCAGGTAATACACTAATGAGGATAAACCTTTACACCAATTAACAAAATATTGCATCTGATAATGACAACCAAACAAATGCCGAGAAAAAAGTTGTACTGGTAGCAACCGAAAAGCTAACTCAACAGAGCCTATTGACTGCCCGCCTCACCAACTGAACCGATTGCTTGAAAGACACATAAGTCACCTTTGAAAGTTCCTTATCAATCCCATCATTAACCAATAACCCATGTGGTTAAGAAAGATGATATATTAGGCAAAAATAACCTTATGCTTTTTTTGGAACCAAACCCAAAGGAGAAATCCATAAGTCATTAGTAGGAAAATAGGGGAAAGGTCCCACCACCTCGCAATATAATTTATCCAAAACTAGTGTAGGATATTGCCTTGTAGACATTAAATTTGGATGGCACCTAACCATTTCATGTTATTAGAAGGAATAATAAAACCCACTGAAAAAACTTTGAGCAAAAGTTTAGAATCCTCCTCTTTTCCTGGTATTCTATCCACATTTTTAACCAAGGTTACATCTTTTGTGGTAGCACCAGGCTCTTCCCCTTTTGTAACTGACTCCCATGATTTTTCTGATCTTTCTTTTTTTTAATCAAAGAAAAGAGATTGCCTTTTTCCTCCTAAGGATAAATTGACCCTTGATGAAATTCAAGAAACGTGCATCAGGTTGATGTTGGAACGCCATCGCAGGTCGATGATGCCATTTACAGGCGTCTAGATTGCTGCGTGCACAGTAAGGTAGTTAGCGTTCTAACCACAGGCCCATAACCAGTCAGCTAATGCAGTTTAGAGAATCTGGTCAATAAGAAGGAGAGTTGGACATTACATTGGGAAATACCTAGGTTATAGAACACTACAGGATTGGGCCAGCACCAGAGGGGATTAAAGGACATAAGCACTGCTTGCCATTTTGGTGCTATTTTGGTACCTTATAGCACTGTATGTCCCTACAAATTGGAGGACGTTACTAGAATCTTTTTTCATTATTAGCACACAGCTGTACCTAATATTTGTTCTAAACCTCTGCAGCAATCTATATTTAAATATTTAGTCTCAATCCAACAGGATTGTCTTTATATGACCATATACTCATTTAGCACTTGCCACTTTTTTACTACTTGCACTTTATAATATTTTTTTTTTCACTAGCACCTTATGCAACACTGTTCAATTGTCACTTCAGCACTTTATTATAAATTGCTTAAGAAGGGTAGAATATTTGACTTTATATTACTATGGTTCTACATCAGCTAATTTAATATTCTCTAATCCTTGCATCCTATGTCCACATATTTTAATATGGATTTTACCGTTTAATAAAAGTTAAGTTTTATAATTTTGTTTATTCTTTCTTTTTTGAGATTAGGATAATCAGGTGTGCCCTGTAAAAGGATCTTTTTTTCGCTTTAAAGTATGCTGTCCCACTGTGGGACTTAGTAAGACAACAATTTTCAGGCACCATGACCTTCGCACACTACAGAACAGCACACCATCATCAGGGTGCTGAGAACTGTGCCATGATGACGCTCTGTGCTCCAGCCTGCATCCCATTCGCGATGTTATTCAATTGCTCAAGCCAAAGCCGAAACAGTAAACCATGAACTGTTTCGTACCAGTCCAGGGTGGGAACATGATAAATTAAGCTAGCCCGTACCTGCCCATTTTGAATCAGCCAATTGAAAATGAGACTGTCTTTATTACGGTAGTAAAACATGGAGGTTACATGTCAATCAGACTCGCAAACCCGCAAAATAAAGAATTATGAAAATTAATGCCAATACTGTTTTAGTTCATGTGGGTGGCCTGAAATGTATTCATTCATTGATACCCGATATCAATTTAACCCCGAAATGAAACATAAAAATAAATAAAATTTCCTAACGATTTGCAAGCTTGAGAGAGTTGTGCATTTAATTCTAATGTCTATCATTGCTTTCCCCGTTATTTACAGTGCAGTATTGATTTTTAATTTGCATTTACAGTGCTACGAATAGGTGTTTAACTCCCTTGCGGGTCCTCTCTAGCACTTGTAGGATTTTCTCCTTCATTTGCCATTTACGGATGTGAACACATTTGCGGGCCTGGGGAAATTGAGATTTTTGCGATTGTAGCCTTGCAAAGTGAAAGATGAAAGGCTTCTGGAGGCTATAAGTTACGGGTTTAACCATCTCAATATTTTCAAGGTCGTAACTCCTAAGCTAGAGAACGCAAAAAGATGCCAATTGAATAGCAAATTAACTTGCGACCTCACTTACGGGCTACTGGATCGCCCGAAAACCTCACTTGAATATGGCCCAATATATATACCCTCTATCTATCTATCTATCTATCTATCTATCTATCTATCTATCTATCTATCTATCTATAATAGTTAATTTATGTATTAATATGTATTAATGTAATGTATGTATTAATATATTTTGCTTTTGAAATTGTTTAAGCTATATTGTAAATATAATGATTCACTTTTATAAATATTTTAAAAAATGTGCTTTTTGCTTCCTATCAGTTGGACTATTTTTTTACCTTGTTTAGGTTAAACAAAAATAGCTGTTGCCTTTTACTTCTTCCAATGCTTCACTTAAATAAAATGCCACAGCTATTACGTCTGGAAGTGTTAGAGTTACATACATAAATGGTTAGGAAAAGTGGTAATAAGGCATAGGTTTGGGAGCGGAGGCAGCGCTGTCTGCAATGAGAGCAATTTTCTGCCCCTCAAACAGCACTTGAGGTGATGTAGTTCATCTTTGTATGGCTCGCGATGTCAAAGCGTGCCCAAAGGAATCCTGTCCAGGGACCCAATACGCAGAAAGTGTCCAACTGAAAAAAAACCCTAGCGATATCCCTGGGCTCATGCAGTTCACTTTTCAGTTGCTCTTGATTTACTTCACAAAGCTCCTTAAGGGAATTTTTTGTCTTTCTTTGCCTTAGTTTTCCATTTCCTTTCTTGTCATCGTTAAAAATCCATTAAAGATCAGTGAGACAGCTTCTACAAGATTTGATTTCAAAGTGTTTGTGCACCTTAAGATAGCAGAGTGTATTAGGGTTAGTTTAGCAGCTTTATATGATATGTCATGACTGTAGTGGTATGTTCTGAGCTGCTTGGAAATATTTTACTATATTGAACCATCCTAATATCTAAAAGCAAAGAAACTGATTTATAGATTCAAAAAATAAGACTCTGTAATTGGTGATATTACCAAATTGAACATTTTTATACTGCTGACACATCTCAGGTGTAGAAAGAAGCCAAATATGTTTCTGTGCTTGTAAAATAACTAGACCCAGAAAATTAAATTACTTTACATAATTCATTTTTACTGATTATATTTCAAATTCACTAATTGCCTAGAATACATTTAGAGGAAAATTGTAGTCCGATATTTATATATCTACATGGAAAAATAGTTCAATAATGTAAAAACCAATACAGCTTCTGTTTTTTTTTAACCTTTTACAGTATATGCAATTATTCTGATATTATTTTGGATTTTGTGGATCAACTTCCTATTGTGGCAGAAGATTTAGAATTTATAGAAAACTTCTTTCTGCACAATGGGTATGTGGTATCTACAACTGACAGTGGTCTCATTAGTATTAACAGAAAACTCATTAATTTACAAGGAATCATGCTCATGAGAAAGAATCAGAAAAGGAAAGACTGCAGTAAAAATAATTGCACATAATGCAAAAAACTAATAATGAGTAAAATGGGTCATTTATAAATTGCGATTCGGGCAATTGAATAGGGCTCTATATAAGCACAGAGCATACAGCCTTATTAAATTGTGATTCGGTAAATTTAAAAGGTCTCTATTTAAGCACACAGCATTTTTTATTTACAGAATTTTTAAGTTAGTGAAGACCTTGATTTTGGATAGAAGTTCACTAACTAAAAACTTCTGTAAAAAAAATATGCTGTGTGCTTAAATAGAGCTCTTTTAAATTTACCGGAACGCAATTTAATAAGGCTGATATTTTTTTACACAAGTTTTTAGTTAGTGAAGACCTTGCTTTTGGATAGAAGTTCACTAACTAAAAACGTCTGTAAAAAAATATGCCCTGTGCTTATACAGAGGCCTTTCCAATTGTCCGAATCGCAATTTAATAAGGCTGTAGGTTTTTATGTTTGCTTTATATATATATATATATATATATATATATATATATATATATATATATATATATATAAAATATATTTAATATTTGTCTTGTTGAAACAAAACATATTCTAATGATAAAATGTTTTTTTTTTAGTGCTTAATAAATCGTTTTAGATTTTACTGTACTTTAAAAATGTTATACTAAAAAAATGTTTTGTGGTTTGTAATTTTTACTGTTATGGAAGGTTTATGGATGTCAGTAGAGATATAATATGCCTATGTATCTGTTTACTTTTTTGTACTTTATTTTATTAAAAAGTGCTTATAAGCTCTGTTTTGTTCTTCCTAAAATCATATAATTTGTAATTGTTTGGGTCTGCCCTCTGTAGCTCATGAATACACAGACCGTGGAATGCATTTTTTGAAATTAGCCAAGCAGTGACCTCTCTGAAAATGCCACTTATTGGTTACTATAAGACACTGCACACCCTGTATTTGAAAGTGCACTGTCTTCAGGAGCTGCAGAGGGTTGAACCAAATTAGGAACTGTTTTTAAGATTTTTAACAGAAAATAATAGAGCTTTTAAGCACTTCATAATATAAAGAAGACAAATATAAAAAGATACATAGGCATATTATATTCCTAGAGAAATACAGAAAACTTCCATATCCCTTTGATTAATATTGATTTTGTACATATATTCTGGTTTTCTCCTGTTCATGATAAACTTGCCTAGTATTTTGGGGCTGGATCACTCTATTGAGTGAGACTAGACTGATATACTCCAGGATATTTCTCCCTGTGAAGGGCACAAGTGAGCTAAGAGAGACGGCTCTCAGAGTGGAGTTTTATGTCCACAGAACTAACCTATTAAGGTTATGTATATTCAGATAAAATACTAATCAGGATGAAAAATTGTCTTGTTCAAATGACATTCTTCAAGGATATAGCATACGCAATATAAAATAATAAGTAATCTGACAATTATCTAAAAATCAAAGATCAATAATCAGTTCTTCCACTTTGATGATAAAAACCAATATAATTTTGATTTAAACATTTATCTTTCTTAAAATGTACCCCTCTATTGTCTGAATTTAGACATTATCAGCCTTATTAAATTGCGATTCGGCCAATTGAATAGGGCTCTATATAAGCACAGAGCATATTTTTTTTACAGAAGTTTTTAGTTAGTGAACTTCTATTCAAATGCAAGGTCTTCACTAACTAAAAACTTCTGTAAAAAAAATATATGCTATGTGCTTATATAGAGCCCTATTCAATTGGCCGAATCGGAATTTAATAAGGCTGTATATATCATTGAATTAGCTTGTGAATAGTATTAAGTAGTAGTACAACTCTTGTCTTTCTGATGTTTAATATATATGTGTTTTTTTCTTGTAACTACAGTAATTTCGGAAAGTGATATAATCGAACATATCTGCAGAATATATTTCCTATTTTATTTAATAATATTAGATTATATTTCCTTCATAAATATTCTGTTAATTTAAGATCTATAGAAAAATGAGTGGCACAATAAAAACAGTTTTTTAAATGTGTTGTCATGTTTGTAAATAGCAGTAACATTATAATTGAGTAAACTCTGGTACGAAATGCGTCAGTCATTGACCTGTTTTTGCCTCACTATTGTTTTTTAATAAATTAACAGAATTATTGAAATTCTGTCAATTTAAGAGATGCTCTACGTCCTCATTGGAGTGTAGGGATTCTCATGTTCAATTGTGATAACAATAAAAAATAGTATGTCTCTTTCCTAGTTTTTATCTGAACGCCTGTGGTTTTTATAGTGCAAGAACCGGAGGTCTGGGAAATATCTTTTACTGTGTAATGTTCTATATTACAGAAATAAATTGGCAACTTTCCTGAGCATGGATTGTCAATCAAAACCTCTCTGTTAGAAAAGTGCTGTAGAGGTGATACTTATTAATTAAAGTGTCTTAAGTGTAAAACTGGGGACAATACAGTTTATATGAAATGTACTTTATTTAGAGAATAACACATTTTTTGTAGTTTTTAGTTATATTCTCCTAAAGATGTTTATTATTATTTTATTGACATCAGCTCTGCAGTCAGACTTTATAAATAGATTTTTACTAAACGTTAATGTGAATTATGGAATATTCCACTAATTAATGATAATCAAACATTAGTTTTGAACCACAACCTTGGTTTTAAGGATCACAGACTAGTCTATTACAAAGTTACCTATAATTAACCATATAGGCCTCTTGATGCTGTCTTTTATTGTTCCAGACAGCTCAAGATATGTGGTATTTATAAGTAGGATTTTCTAGCTCACTCTCAGGACTCAGGAGATTAATTTAATATTATAATCAATCACAATCTGTGGATGGGGGCAAGCGTATATCAGAGCCCAATTATATTGTTGGAGCCATTTCCTTATTTCTCTCTTTCTTTATCTCTCTCCACTGACCACTGACTTTAAGGGCCATTTACCTCACTATAAGTGCTCTTCATAGTGTGAAAGAGCACAAGATTCTATGTTAAAAATTATCTATAGTTTTTTTTTCTAATTACACTAATAACACCTAAAAAAAACAATGGTCTTAGGTCTGTTTACAAATAGACTCCTGACTGTTCCATGATTAACATATGCAGACGATGAAGCTCTGTGTAAAGATAAAGATTTATAGTTTTTCACTGAAATTCGGGAATACAGCAAGACAAGTTACCCCCCTCTCATTTTTAATAGATTCCAGCAGTCATTTCCCTGCACAGATGAATTTGTGAAGGGTTAACTCTCTGTCTGCTTGTGCTCATTGCAATGAGCAGTTGCTGTAAGTGTGTCTGGGGGCATGTCAGACTCTCTATGTAAACTGAGATTTCATTGAAAAATATTAAAAAAATATTAAAAACTATTTCAACATGTTTTAAAGAGATCTATTATTTGATGAGGTCGAAGCTATGCTGAATTAAGTGGCCATTTAAACTCCCCAAAATTAATATACATTTTATTTTTCTAAATTTTATGTCCAGACTATTCAATATCTTCAAAGTTTATTAGTTTTGCTCTCACTGTAAATAAAAATCGCTCTCATATTTTGTGTACGAAAGTCAGCAAAGGATAATAAAATATTCTCGTTGTCACTGAAGAAAAAGAGTTAAAGTACATTACCAATAACAGCAATCCCAGGGCTTGCATATTAACTGTCAGGAGGTGCTAATTTGAGTGTTTTAAGATTGCATTAACAAGCATGTTTACATGCCTTGTTCCACCTGGACCTGTTTGGAGGTTTGTCAAGAACCTAACAAGCAGAAAACATTGCATTTCAAAATACACATGCATGTTTAATTAAGCTGGGGCCACTGAACATCCTTCAATATATTTAGCTGCTGAGATTTCAGCGTCAGCAGAGCATCATGCATTATTACCTTTTGAAATACAATGATATGTATAATACATAAAGAGCAAAATAACACAGGTCTGTTTAAAAAAGTAATTTCAAGTCACCAAACACGATTTCATCAGCGTAGTCAGGTTGTTAGGTTTTGCATTATTTTATTGCACGCAATGCAAATAACCTAAGGACATTTAATACAATATGTTAATTAACCACTGTAAGGCCCCAGCAAGAGCTACTTGTTAGAATTATGCACTTATCACAAATAAAACTCCCATTTAATAGTTTATAAAACAATTTTCACTATTATAGTAAATGTCTAAGTTGTGAGTATCGGACTCCAGCTGAATATTTGTCTTCTCCCTGATAATAAGGTTAGTAAGGTCATTAAGAGGATTGTGGGGAGATTTGGCTGAGAAGTCTAAAGGATTTTAAGAAGAGACAGATATGCGAAAAGAAAAAAATTGATAGGCAACATCATGGTAGGCAAAGCCACCTCCCCGATTGACCTTAAGGTGAGTGGATCCTGTAAGAACTCCCATAAGGCTGACTTGCAGCTGCAGAAGCTTTAAAAGGCAAATTTGTGGAGGTATTCTATGGCTCCCACAAAAAAGACTTTCACAAAACTCACTGATTCGCATCCAGAGGGATTTTGCCAGGAGCTCTCTAGCTCTAATGTATGCTCTGACATCTGAATATCAGCAGTTTCCATGTTGATCAAGTCTGTCAATACCTGTTACCCGCTATGAGCCTGGGTATCCCTGGGATACCCCCTAAATACCAGCTACCCACACTGAGCCTTCCTTCCCCCATCCCTTCTTCTGAGACCTGGGGGGAATGGGGTCTTTATAACCATTGGGGTCCCTATGGATCCCCATGGCATCTAACTTTAACCTGTTAACATGTTTTAGAGATCTTTCTTTGCTATGTCTTAGCAATGAAAAATCTCTAAAACAAATTGCTTACAACCACACCAATATACTTTATTTGCAATTAGGGTGTAAATCCATAATACAATCTATAACGGTTACAGACTCCAGCCTCATTGTTTATGCAGGTTCTTGTGGGACGGCTTCAAAGATAAACTAAAATGATAATATATTTGTCAATTTTTGATAATTTTTTAAAATGCAAACACATTTTTTACCATGATTTTCCAACCTCTAGCAAATGGTGTAGAGCTCCTATGGTGACTTTTGTGGCCCTTTAATTTTAGATACCATGGGGGTCCAGTAGGACTTTTATGGTAACAGAGTTATTATTAGGTGCTATATGGATATAGTTTACCATGAGAGTCTGTAGGGAACCCTGTGGTAAAATGGCTCATTTTAGGGGTAATGGGGTCCATTGGGATCCCCATGATTAAGTATATGGCTGAACTTTAGGTAATATGAGGGTTTATAAGGACCCCCATGAAATTAGTAAATATTAGGTGCCATGTGGGCCCAAAAAGACCACCATGATCATACTTTAAATTACCAGGGGGTGAATAGGGACCCTATTAGCCGGTTATAGTTTGTTGCAATAGGGGTCTACATGGAGTCATCTGTGATCTAAGAATTGCACACATAGAGGAGGGTGGGGGCAAAAGTCTAAAAGGAAAGCAGCGCATATTTAAAAAAATAAGGATAAATATTTACTGTCAAATTTTGAGACTATATGTGCTTTTTTTTTACTTCATGATACAAATGTTTTGTAAAATAGTCTTATTAACACTTTACTATGGCCATTTTAGAATGTTACAAAATAAAAAAAAAACTACAAATTGAAGATCCTTAAAGCAATTAATTTATAATGAATTACATGTTTTGTACTATAAATGCAGTGATACCTGGGAGCTGACTTGTAGCACTAGAAGAAACATTGAGCTGTTCATTATAATCCTGTGAATTTGCACTTTTCTGTTCATCTTCCCGATATCCTCAGGTTTAGAAGGCTGTTTATCAAACTATTTAAGGTGCAAAACTGTAATAAATAGAAAATGGCACTTTTTTTCAAGCACAACATATGTGTGAGATCACTTTTGTGAGAATTTATCATGCTTTGTAAACGTAAGATTTAATTTTACATTGAAAAACATTATTTTTTTAAGTGCACAATATGTTTTAAAATCATATTAATTTCATTAAAATCTGAAGAGCACATGAAATATAAAACAATTTTTGTTTTTATGTTTTAGTACATTTTATTGTTTCTGGATTTAATTTACAATGAATAATCATACAATAAACATATTTTTAAATATTTTATAAATATATACATAATTATATTAACTACAATTTAAATAAAATGTATATTAATAAAAGAGAGAAGTGTTAATTCATTTTATAATAATCTATACATTCATTTATAATACTTAATTACATTTATAACAATCTATAAATGGGGACAAAGAATTCATAAATTTAGATGAAAAGTATAATTTTTCTCAGTGGGTCCACTAGATAAGCAGTAAGAAAACATTTACTCCTGCCCATAGCTGTAAATCTTAAACCTTTTGCTGATTATGCTATTTGTTAATGGGACCTCACCAAATTCCTTTATTATACTATATATATATATATATATATATATATATATATATATATATATATATACAGTATATATATTTATAGAGCTCTTGAAGCCATCAAGCCATAAACTCCGAAAACAAGTTAACCAATAATCAAACCCTCTCTTTTTTCGTAAAGAGACGGGTGGGTGTGTACCACATACGTAGCTGGAGGCACAAAGGCCTAATGGCGCAGACTGAGCCTATACAAGGCCATTCCCCCCAGCTTGCCACTATCCCCAGACCCGTTATGTCAAGGGGCTCTTCCGCCCAAACTAGGGGATCTGTGAAGGGTCCAGGTGGTGCCAGAAGTGAGAGAGACAGACCAGAGAGACACAGTTTAACAATATGGTTTCTGAAAGAGAATTAATAAGGGTTCAGGAAGTGAGATAGGAGCTATAAACACAGAGGTGTTAGACTAGGCAAGCAGTGTGAGGAGTGTACAAGAAATTCAAAGATACACAAACTTATTTAGATAAAGTAACTATGTCAGTAGATATAATAACAGAGATATAATCATACTAATTAATATTCAGTAACAGTATTATTATTTTTATTATTGTTTATTTATAACGCGCCAACATATTCCGTAGCGATGTACATAAGATAAGTTCCAGGCAAAGGTAAATACAAACAAAACATAACAAAGCAAGGAGGGCCCTGTCTTTAAGTCTCGAATCCAGTGTCCATGGTGCTTTCCCCAAAGCAGAGTTCGTTCAGTTGTCCAAGTACCTTAGCTGATAGATTAGTTACAATGGGGTTGACCATCAAATGTGCCTGAGAAGAATACAAATGTACCATTAATCATCAGTAATTGTGGATACAATCTGGAATGGCATACGTTGATGAATGCAGATGGCTACAGATGCTCTTTTCAGTCCAGGGTGCATAAAACATTTTGACCAGAATTTTTTGGGAAAAGCAAAAAATTGTATAATATCAAGCTACAATTCCATAAGGATACAGATTATTTAGGTATGATGTACCGTACGATTGGTTTTCTATTGGTTTTCTATTCTTTTCTAGGTTCTCAAGTCTTATTACAACATTAAAGTACAAGTCTTAATAAATCCCCAACAATTGTCGCTAACAGGTAACGTTTTAAAGAATAAGTTTAGTGAGGAGGTGAACAAAGATGCTAGTGGGCTCCATTGTATCATATGTCTTCTATTTTTGAATTATTATGGCAGTGCTTAGAGCAAGTCAGCAAACAGAGCGTTCCAGTGGCAATTGCAGCATCACATACATTTAACAACTCAACTCTGAAGCCCAAGAGTGTAATAGAAATAGAAAGAAACAAAGCTTTCCTCTAGGTATTTAAAATACAGAATCTAATTCATCTGAATTCACAAGCAATGTCAACTCTTTTTCTTCTTTTTCTACCTCAATAAACACATTTCAAATTTCACAAATACAGTACAAAATGGAGTTATTCATCAGTTATCACAGCATTTTATACACTGAGTTTTTTCATTATATACAGTATATGTAAAATATAGATATAACATATATAACTTTTGACTATGTGTTTCTGGATGAGTTTATATATATATATATATATATATATATATATATTTTGGGGAAAAACACTGTTAAAAATGTAATTTAAAAACTGAAAAAAAGGACGAGTTGTACCCTATCCCAAATTCAAGCTTTATAGAATTGTATAATGTTATCTTTCATAAAATCACATCTGACTATGATATTATAATAATAAATTACATCATTCTAGATATTGTTGATGACATCACACTATATCCCCTTCAGCATCACTTATTACATTTGCTAGCTTTTTATTGGAAAATGTTAGATATTAGTGGTGTCACAACATTAGCTAAATAACTTAAAGTAGTTTTACATATGATTATGCAATAGTTTGTAGCTAATGCATCACTAGTTGTTCATAGTGAATAAGCTGACTCTCAAATTGTGTGAACAAATAAGATTCAGTGGCTGTTAACATTTATTTAGGGCTTCACTGATAAAAAGAACCTCCCAGAGAAAGAGGTTATAAATTGAGCAATGGTTGTTATTATTATCCTTTATGTATAAGGCGCCAACATATTCTGTAGTGCAATGCAGGGGTTAAGTATAAGGCAAAACAATAATAATACATAGCAAAAGAATGGTGGGCTTGTCTTTGAGCTACAAATCAAGCGTACATAGTGCTTGTTTCCAAAGAACCTTACAAGATTGAAAACTCGCAAATTTACAATCGAAAGATTGTTCACCTGTTTCAGCTTGTATTATGGCGGAGGATAAAATGGAAGACAAAACATGATTTCACTCACTAAGTACTTTGTGTGCTCCATTTTTTTGGTTTTCTTCTGTTCTAAGTTGCAAGACCAAATGATAAACAATGAAGGACATGCAAGTAAAATTATGAGAAATACCCTGTGATAGGGTATAAACCCAAATGTAGAATTATTGTACAGCTTGTAAACAGTTACTCTGGTAGGTCTTTGTTGTTGTTGTTCAGTCTTGTCCGACTCTCTGTGACCCTATGGACCCCACATTGTGTGATTGGTTGCGCTCAACCATAACTTTTTCATGGCAAAGTTACTGGAGTTTGTATCCAGTTCTTACAGGTGGACCATGATTTGTCTAACCTCTCTGCAATGACTTGCCCATCCTGGGTGACCCTACATGGTACAGCTAACTGCTTCACTGATGTATGCAAGCCCCTTCACCATGACAAGGTAGCAATTATTTTAATATACATTGTATATACATACATTGGGGCCTCATTCAAATGCAATTTGGCCATTTGAATAGGGCTCTATAAGCACATAGCACATTTGTTTTACAGACATTTTTAGTTAGTGAACTTCTATCCAAAAGCAAGGTCTTCACTAACTAAAAACTTGTAAAAAATATGCTATGTGCTTACTGTATATAGAGCCCTATTCAACTGGCCAAATCACATTTGAATGAGGCCCATTGTGAGTAATATAGTAACAGTGTTGTTTATACTTTGAAGAAATTATTTTCTGGTCTTTTATTGTGCTTTTTCAGTTGTACTAAGATTCTCTTTTGTGGTTCTCTTATTAATTATGATACCCTCAAATTCTATTAGATGTATGTTTTTTTTTTAGTATTCAGTTGATTAAATCCGGTAAATAATCAAATCCTAGGTTAATTAACAACTGGCATTAAGGCAGTCTCAGGTACCATTCAGTCACAAATTTCAATTCATATTGGTATTTCTGTATATAAAATGTACTATTACAGGGAGCTGAACTAGCAGTCTATGACGGCCTACTAACTGACAATGTTCTGCCATATTTGACCTAGGCTGAAATACCCTACTCTTTAAGTAAAAAATAATGACAATTTAAGAATGAATGCCTTCCTTACTTATAATATACAAAGACAGATAAATATATTGTATGTTTGATATTAGCAAGAAAGATTTATTCTTCTATTATGATTATTTTTCACTTTAATCTCCCCTATTGATTGTTTTTATATGCTAACAATGATAAAATTGTTCATTTTTGCAGTAACTTATGTAGGATATCATTCTTGTTGGCAATATACTAGCCTTTACCATTATTTACTGTATGTAGTGAATCCAAGAGAAAAGTCGAAGAGAAAAGTCAACAGCCAGCTCAGTTGTCATGCATGTTGGAGACATATCTTCACATTAATGTAGTATCTCTATCATAAGAATATCTTAAATCTAGGAAATAGACTGACATTTAGCTAGTCTTTCATTAAACTCATCAATATTAAAGTAAAAGATACATTTCTAAATCATATTTAATTATGTGCATTGAAAGTAAATGGTGAGATTATTATTGTAAAATTATAAAATTATAAAATGTTCTATTATGAAATTAAAAATCTCAGAGATTATTATTATTATTATTATTATTATCTTTATTTATATCGCGCCAACATATTCCGTAGCGCTGTACAGGGGTTGAGTACATAGCAGAAAACAAATTAAACACCTTGTAAAGAATGGAGGGCCCTGTTTTTGAGCATAAAATCAAATGTACATAGAGCTTGTTTCCAAGGCCTGACACAAGATTGAAAACTTGCAAACTTACAATCTAAGGGTTTAGGTGTGATACAAGAGGGTGACAAATACAATTGAAAGGGAGGGGTCTGTGAGCTGTACTGTAGATTGTGGGTGTGAGTGTTATTTAGCTGTGGAATGTTCAGTTGTACATGTTAAGGCTGAAGATGATAAGATTTTTTAAACAGGTGTGTTTTTAATAATTTCTTAAAGGTTTTGAGGCAGGAAGATAATCTAATGGAGCGGGGCAAGGAGTTCCAAATGGATGGGGAAGCACGAGAAAAGTCTTGAAGACGGGAGTGAGAGGAGGTGATGAGAGAGGAGGAAAGAAGAAGGTCGTTAGCAGAACGAAGGGGCCGGTTGGGAGAGTATTTTGAAACAAGAGCAGAGATATAAGGGGGTGCACTGTTGTTGAGGGCTTTATGTGTTAGGGTCATGATTTTACATTTGATTCGGGAAGCTATGGGAAGCCAGTGGAGTGATTGACAGAGAGGGGCTGCAATTTTTATTATTATTATGAATACTGTGTTATTATGTAATGAATCAATAAATGTAATACCGGATGTCAGCAAAGGTAGTTTCATCTTAATTTCAAAAAACCTAAAATGTAAATATAATTTCATGATGTAAAGCAGCACTAAACTAACCTAGGATATATATAGTATGAGTTTTTGAAGAGCCTGATTTTTGTGAAAAGTTACCAGTCTCCTCTGGGTCTCCAGGACTTTGATGGAGAAACACAATATAAGATGCTGTAAAAACTTTCCAAGTTTTACTAATTTATCCGGTGATGTAAGCAAATCAAAGAAAAAAATAGGCCTAGCTTCTACTGAAGCACTACCTTAATTGATAGACCATCCCCTGCCTATATATCTAAATGTAGGTGAAGCAAAACAAACAATCCACTAGTTTGCTAATCACTGGCCTGTATCTTTCTTCAGATCTGTAGGACTGCACTCTGCTCAACATGACCATCAGGTGTCTGTGTCTTTCTCCAGCTTCAGATAGTCTGCACACTTCTCACTCTGTGTGTCTCTTTTTCCAACTCAGACCAATTGTGCACACTTCTCTGCATGTGTCTTCCTTCAGCTTCAGACAAAATTGCACACTTAGTCGATCAGCAGCACCACCCTCACTACAAGAGCAGTCTTATATCATGTCTGCTCAGGTGCATCTAATCACCTGCTGAGAAAAGTTAACTCCTTCAGTCCTACTGGGGGAAGACAGTTTGGTAAAGTCTTTGGCTCACACAAAGTCCTTGATAATGTGCAAAATGATTTACACAGTTTAAAAACAATTCTGCCTTTAATTTTAAACATTATATCTAATCTTATTTTAATGATGATAGACTTTGGGCCCTATGCTAATCCCGGCAAAAGCAATTACGAGTGCCATAGTAGCACAGAACATCTGACCTAACTGTGTTAATCACCCCCACATAAAAAATTGCTATAGAACTGCTACAAGTGGCAGCGGCAAGCCGGAACTGACATTTATGTCACTCCTTTACATTGATTTTTGGCCTGATAATAAATCACTCCGGGAGACTTCTCCCCCGAAACACTAACTGCTAAAAGCTGAAGAACATTTTACGTGTACCAATGGCCACTCGCAAGTGGTTAAAGTGAGAGTGTAGCACCAAAAAACACACAAAAAAAATGACTGACACAGCAATCATATATCAGCAAATGTGTCATTAAAAAATATGATATGTTATTCTTATGCAACATCCAGGGTAACATGACAAAAAATTGTATAAAATACTAATTTAATGTGACAATTGAAATATGCAACAACGTCGTAGAAATAAGAAAAATAAACAGATAGGATAGTTGGAGGATAAAGACAACAGCAAAATAAGTGTACACCTTCTGGAATACTAGAATATGGGACTTGTGTGGAGTGGCCTATGGGAATGCAAGCGGAGAGGGGATAGCCACCGACCTGGCTCCCAATTGCCTATTAAGGTACCACTGGGTTAAGAACCACGGAGTCCGTTCTGTGTGCCCCACACTTACAGTGCCTCTGAAGAAGCGTACCAGCGAAAACGGCCCGGTTAGGTATTATCCACGGGTGACATTTGACTGAACTAGGAGCCATGACTCCTGAATTTGATGTATACTAATCCATTCTGTCTGCCCCACACTTTGAGCAAGGAAGACTTAAAGCAGTGCGAGGCTCCTATATGAAGGATCCTGACAGCAGTCTGAGCTTGTGGAGGAGTGACAGCCTGCACTACATAAGAGTCCCATGGAACTCAATTATATGTGAGTACAGACAAGGACTTATGTTACAGTCATTTGCCACCTATTATTGTTTTAAATGACTTTTAACTTATACATTATCCTATGATTTTTATTGTATATCATATATACAAATATGCAAATATGAGGATAGTATTCAGCACTCATGGTACACTTTATGTAGTCCATTATTTACAATAGACATACCGTATATACTTTAGTATAAGCCAACCCCAGTATAAGCCGAGGCACCTATTTTACCTCAAAAATACTGGGAAAAATAAGTGACTCGACTATAAGCTGAGGGTGGGAAATGTGCTGCCCCCTGTGTCTCTTCTCCCCTCTACATCCCCTGTGACTCTTCACCCCTCTCCCTTCCCTGTGTCTCTTCCCCCCTCCCTTATCACCCTCCTCAACCCTTCTCCTCATTCTCAACCTCCCTCCTCAACCCCCTTCCTCATCCTCAACCTCCCTCCTCATCCTCAACCTCCCTCCTCAACCCCCTCCTCATCCTTAACCCCCTCCTCATCCTCCCTCCTCATCCTCAACCTCCCTCCTCATCCTCAACCTCCCACCTCATCCTCAACCTCCCTCCTCAACCCCGCTCCTCATCCTCAACCTCCCTCCTCATCCTCAACCTCCCTCCTCATCCTCAACCTCCCTCCTTAACCCCCCTCCTCATCCTCAACCTCCCTCCTCATCCTCAACTCCCCTCCTCAACCCCCTCCTTATCCTCAAAACTCCTCCTCATCCTCAACCCCCTCCTCATCCTCAACCCCCTCCTCAACCTCCCTCCTCATCCTCAACCCCCTTATCCTCATCCTCAACTCCCCAATCCTCAACCTCCTCCTCAACCTCCCTCCTCAACCTCAACCCCCCTCCTCCTCAGGTGCCGGCGCCGGTATATGCTAATGACACGGCGTCACATGCGCACCACGTCATTAGCATTGGCCGGGTCAAGAGGCCGGAAGGAGCGGATGCCGGAGCAGAAGCAGGTAAGTGAGGGGTAAGGGAGAAAGGGAGGTATTTAGAGGGGTAAAGTGAGGAGGTGGTTTAGAATGATGAGGGGGGTTGAGGATAAGAAGGGGGGAGGGAAAGAGACACGGGGGGTTAGAGAGACACGGGGGGTTTGAGAGACACGGGGGTAGGGAGACACATGGGGGTTAGAGAGACACGGGGGGTTAGAGAGACATGGGGGGGTTAGGAAGACACGGAGGTGTTAGAGAGACACGGGGGAGTTAGAGAGACACAGGGGGAGAGTGACTCGAGTATAACCCGAGGGAGCCCTTTTTAGCCTTCAAAAAAGGGCTGAAAAACTCGGCTTATACTCGAGTATATACAGTACTTTCTACGAACACTGTATGGTTCAAATGTAATTTTGTTCTAGTCACTTCATACTTGTTCTCACTCAGGACTCTTATCACTTCAATCCACACAGGTTTAAATTAAATTCTGATTTGGCTGATTTATACTTTATTAGTCCAGGATATACCAGTTTTACTCATTATATTCTCAATATTTTTCATATATTTCACATTATTTTAAAGAGGTTAGTTATATCTCTATAAATCACTCATTATGAGTGGATTATCGTAGTAGTACATACGCTGCACATTCATCTCAAGTCACCTCTGTAGCACTTAACTTTACATATATCCTCTTGTATTTTTACAAGGGTTATTATCAAGCACAGTCACTTTATTCTTATGGTGATAGTTTTATTTAGATTTTTTACTTACTATTACTAGTGAGACTGAACATATATATCTTTATGTTGTTCCTCTGTGGACTGGCATCTGGGTTAGCTTAGGTGGTACCATAATAGGCCATTGGGAGCCAGGATGGTGGCTATCCCCTCTCCGCTTGCATCCCCATAGGCCACTCCACACAGGTTCCACATCCTTGTATTTTTACAAGGGTCATTCCTGAGCACAGTTATTTTTATGGCGCTAGGTCTATTTTTGACTCCTCACTTGCAATTCTGATTGAGACTTATCATATATTACTTTATGTTGTTCCCCTGTGGACTGGCATCGGGGCTAGCTTAGGTGGTGGGAGGACCCCGCTGTTCTTAACACAGTGGTACCTTAATAGGCCATTGGGAGCCAGGGCGGTGGCTATCCCCTCTCTGCTTGCATTCCCGTGGGCCACTCCACACAGCTCCCATATTCTAGTATTCCAGAAGGTGTACACTTCTTTTGCTGTTGTCTTTATCCTCCAACTATCCTGCTGTAGAGACCCATCTCCATGTAGCTGTTTATTTTTCTTATTTCTACGACGTTGTTGCATATTTCAATTGTCCTATTACATTAGTATTTTATACTCTTCACATCTTTTGTCAAGTTCAGCTAACTGTGTTAGGCACCTTTTACCATCCAGGGTAAAACACAACTCAGTACTCAATGGGGTTAATTCACATCACAAAACCACATTGCCTAGGAACAAATCCTCTAATGCATTGTCTATAAATATATAATATGTAAATACAACATAAACACACATATATCTATTGAAGCTATAAATACAATTGTCAAATGATTTTAAACCAGAAAATGATGTAATTTCCCTTCAAAGGGATTTGCATAAATTAGAGAAATGGGCATCTAAATGTCAGATGAGATTTAACGAATAAATGTTATGCATCTGGGAAGGAAAAATAGCCATAGAATTTATAATCTTGGGGTATCAGATATTGAAAGGGATTTTTGAGTACTTGTGAACAACCACCTAGGTCACAGTGTTCAATGCCAAGCAGCATCTGCAAAGGCAAGTAAAATATTAGCATGTATTAAGAAGGTTAAAGAAGCCAACGAAGCAAATATAATTCTGCCACTATACAAATCCGTGGTACACCATCTTTTGGAATATGGAGTACAATTTTTGGGCTTCATAAAAAGGACACTTCATAAAAAGGACATTTTAGAGCTGGAGAAAGTACAGAGAAGGGCAACAAAACTAATAAGGGGAATGGAGGGGCTAAGTTATGAAGAAAGACTAATCAAATTAAACATATTTTCTTCATCAAAGAGGGGATATGACCCAGGGTTAATACAAGGCTTTGTCAAGTAAACTTTTTGTGCCATGAGGTTTTCAACTGACAAGATGACATCCTTTGACATCCTTTGAAGTAAAAAAGATTCCACCTTAAAGAAAGAAAAGGGTTCTTTTACAGTAAGGGTGGTTTAAATAAAAAGGGCATTCAGGGTTATCCTGGATAATTAAATAGGGAGTATTGATCCAGGGAAGAATCTGATTGCCAGTATTTGGGGACAGGAAGGACTTTTTTTCTCCATTTTGAGGAAATTGGCAAAGTTTCACTTGGGTTTTTCATTTTTCTGTCTGCCTTCATCTGGATCAATTAACAATCCACATAGGAGAGTAGATCTAAAAAGTTTGAACTTGATGGACTAAAAGTATTTTTTCAACCTAAATTACTATGTAACTATGTAACTGTGTAAGGAAAATTGTTTTAGAACACTGTTAATAATAAATAAGGGCCTTATGTAAATCCCTGAAATATCAATTACAAGTGCTGTAATAGCACAGTAAATTCTACCTAGCTATGCTATTCCCAAATCATTGAGAGAGAACTGCTACAAATAACTTGCTATGAGTGAATTTCAGGACAAAGCCGAAAATCAAGGCAAAAATCCCCATTAATTTTTGCACTGACAATAAATTATGAGTTACTCCCTGACACTTTGACACCCAAACCCTATGCTAATTAAACTATTCCCCTCAAAATAAAGAAATGATTACAAGTACCAAAGACCACTTGTAAAGACTTTAAAAGCCTTTGCTGAGCGCCGTAGTAGCATTTAAAGAGACAGTAAACTGTCTCTGCCCAACTACCACTACCTCTAAAACAACCAAATTCTGCAAGTGGTGCGCGTATAAGACCCACTCTTGCAACTAAAATCTGTATAGACCCCCGTAGTTATGCAGATGTGGCGATCGGGAAGTGAGCAGAGGTAAGGGATGCCCTGGGATTCCCTCCAGCAGGGATTTAAATGGAAAGAATCCCCAGGGCAAGTTTCTATTGGCTCTTAGTGCATAATGCTTAGTTTGGGTACCTCCCACACAGAAATCTCTTATTTGCAAGGCAAGGGTTTATGGATATGGGCTGAGTGCCCTAACTTGGAGGAGCAAAATATCTACATGTTATTGTGACTGTAACCTAGGGGGAAAAAAAGCTCCCGCAGCTGATTTACGGCAGTGGCTTAAGTTAGATGACTTGATTTATATGCTCATATTGGCAACCCATAGGATGCTAGTAGAAATACATGCCACTATAGTCAATATTATTAATTGAAATCAAACAATGTTATCCTAAAAAAGAAAAATAGGTTGATTTCTTTTGTGTTGTTTACCTTGTCTTTGTGCTATTTTCATTATGTCTTTTTTTTAAAAGAGTTTCTGTAATATTTTCTAAATATACATAGCATACCATCATATCTGGATCTGTGGGGTCTCATTACTTTCACTGCTTAACTGCTGGTTAAATCAGAAGGGGATAGACAGATTATATGTCCAGAACTCTGGCTAGCACAATCATTTATAGTGTGAAACTATGATTTTCACCTGATCGTAAAAAAATAATAATGTTCAATTCAACTACTTTATTGGTGAAAAAAGCCTGGTACTGTTTTCTTCAGAAACCTTCTATAACTAATATTTTTCTGGGTTGCTTTGAAGAGCTCTAAAGAAATAAATCTCTACTGGGTATGTAATACCTCAGTGGTCTACACATATGAGTTAGGACACAAGTAACTTAACGCAGGGTCATTGACACTAGCTAATAGGAATGCATTGCACTTAATAATTACTTGTTACACTTTATAGCTAAGGATCTCAGATGCCTCCTGACAAGTTACACATTTTTCTTACTAATCTATTGGGACTTGTGCTTGTTTTTCTCTAGTGGATGATTATATAAATTGGCCTGGTCAGTACTAGAACACATAAATCTCATAATAGACAAATAGTCAAAAATAAAACCACCAAATTTATTCAAGATTTGCCACCAGTGTTTAGCTCAACAAAAGTGATCAGACAAAATATGTTCCATTTTTTTTTTGTACATTTCTTTTTTGTCTGAAATCTAATAGACACACTGTATATATATTATTTTAGTTTTCCTATGGAATTTCTAATATTAGTAACTACTAACTCATTATACTACTACAAATACTACTAGTGTTGTTTAATATAATATCTAACCTAGTTAAAAGACCTCATAACTCCTTGGGTATTATCGTAAATACAGTTATTTTGTATTGAAGATGTTAAAGTGGTCTTGAAATAAGATATACAGGTTTGCTTCATATTGTCATGACTGATTTTGGGACTCCACTGAACCCTACAAGAAACCCTGTTATTTGGGACTCTAGCACATTGGGTTTCTAATATCAAAGGCTATTAATATGGACAGGAGATGTGTGCTAAGGATTATGGCAATGTGTCTGTCATCTAGGTGTAATGGTTAAAGAATATCAGCCTTATTAAATTGCGATTCGGCCAATTGAATAGGGCTCTATATAAGCGCAGAGCATATTTTTTTACAGAAGTTTTTGGTTAGTGAAGACCTTGCTTTTGTATAGAAGTTAACTAACTAAAAAATTCTGGAAAAAAAATATGCTGTGTGCTTATATAGAGCCCTATTCAATTGCCCATAAAATAATTTGCTATTCAATTGGTGTCTTTTAGCTACCCGCAAACGAGCTGCAGGTTACAGGCTGAATATCCCTACGATTGTCAAAATCGAAACTCCGACCCAGCTAAGCCTTTGATCTTTCAAGCTTGTAAATGTTACAATCTCAAATTGCTATTCAATTGCTACAATTCCTCAAGCCCGCAAATATTTTCACACCTGTAAATGGTACATATAGAAGAAGATTCGTAGCACTGTAAATGCAAATAAAACATCAATACTGCACTTTAAAAGACGGGAAAAGCGATGAAGACAGAAGAATTAATTGCACAACAGTCTCAACCTTGCAAATCTGCAATCAAATATAATTTTTTTAACGTTTCATTTCGATCTCGGGAATCAAGCAGTTAATACATATCAGGCCACCTACATGGACTGTAACATTTCCTTTATTCATTTTTTTTATTTTATACCTTGCCGGATTGGGAGTCCGATCGCTTATTGGACTTCAAAGCGCTAATTGATTGACGATTAACCTCCATGTTTTAGTGATGTCTTGATGACGTTCTCATTTACTGTTTCTAAATCGGTAGTTACAGCCTTGCTTAATTGATCATGATCATGCTCTGAAATGCTACTTACGGGTGCATGGTTTAGGCTTTCGGCCAGGTAGCTGCGGGCTTGTTCAATCAAATCGCTTGGTAATCCCTTTAGATTATAAATCTGCGAGTTTCAATCCTGCAAGGTGCTTTAGGGAAAGCGCTATGGACACCAGATTCCAAGCTCAAAGTCAGGGCCCGCAATTCATTGCAATGTGTGAATCTTGAACTTGTCATTGCCTGTAACTTAACTTATGTATAGCGCTACGGAATATGTTGGCGCGTTACAAATAAACAATAATAATAATAATAATAACTGTTGCAAATTTCAAGCTCACAGACTTACGCCCTGTATAAAGTATATTGGTGGCTTGCAAATTAATAAGGGACTGTCTGTAGTTATTACATGATGTGATATGCAACATTTGTTGCATTAAGGTGGCACAAATGGTTTATGTGATATTTTGATGTATTTGGTCCGGAAATCCAATTTCCAGATGTTTGTCCACTTACACCCTAGCATCTCCTGCGCGATCAAAGTACAGTCATAAAATCTGAAGTGACCTAATCAGATATTCCCCAAGCTCTGGTTTATCTGGCGCTGGGAGGGAGGTTTATAGCCTAGCAACGGGGTAAGGAGGCCACAGTAAGAAAAGCAGACCCCTCATACAGGAAGGTGAATTATGAAAAGGAGGTTTGGCCAAAGAAAGTGGGAGGGGAAGATGTAGGTTATTATTTTGTTTAAAAAGAGTCTGAGTCTGACATTCTAAGCAATGGTGTGTCTGATTCTATTTCTTGTATGTTCTAATCCTAACCAAAGGAATGGAAAGGAGTGTATTATTTTGAATAAGTCAGTAACCTTAGGGCTTGCAACCTATGGTGTCCTGAGTTCTCCTAGGTGGGCTTCTGTGGGGCGCTATGAGATTAAACACTAGAGGGAGAATCTTGGGGTGCACATGGTCCCTCACCTCTGTAAACTAGTTTGAAAGAAAGACTTACTAATACCCAAATTTCTAATTTCTTTTGTTGTGAATTTAATATAGTAGAGGATAATATGAGATTATAAGAGGTTATTGTTTATTGTATATTCTGAGTGACTGGGGGAAGAAAGTGTCCAGATGTTCATGTAGTTAGCCTCCCAAGCACCAGCCTAGTAGGGGGCTTCATTGGTACTGTAGTAAGGCTCCAAAAGTTAGTGACAAATGGAGTGACATGGGTCATTCTGATTGGAAGTGTATCTGTGTGTGTATGTGATTGTTTTATTTTGTTACACTATGCAGAAAATGTGTGTGTCATTCGATATAGAAGAATGTTTAGTCTAATGGCCAGTATTCTCCTGGAACCTGAGGATACAGGGCTCTGCACTTTGTCTGGAAATTAAGGGCCTCATTCAATTGCGATTTGGCCAATCGAATAGGGCTCTAAATAAGCACATAGCATATATTTTTTAAATAAGTTTTTAGTTAGTGAAAAACTTGTTTTTAGATAGATGTTTACTAACTAAAAACTTCTTTAAAAAAGATAAGCTATGTGCTTATTTAGAGCCCTATTCGATTGGCCAAATCGCAATTGAATGAGGCCCTAAGTGAGCATTGCTGTGAATCATTAGTGAATGTGAGTCTTTTACGTATTATGCACATTTTGGAGATTAACATATAAAATGTATTAAAGCTTACTATTAAATAGCCAAATGGAGTCAAATTGCAAGCTCATTTGAAAGATTATGGACAAACATCAGTTATGGATTCCAACTGTATGAGACCCTGAGACTGCAAAACTTTGGTCGCTATTATGAATACCTTTGAATATTAAAAATGAAAAGTTGTTAACTGTGGAGTTTTAATGTTATAACAGCCAAAAACCTTACAAAATATGATAATGTGTGGAATATTATAAAATCTAACTCTATTAAATTATATAAATCACCTATTCTTCCATTGCAGGTTTTTTTGATGTGATAAATTAAATATGATAGCATTTTAAAGAAGTGAAAATTAATTGCTACAATTCATCTTCAGACTTCATGTCATGTTGCCTTTTTGTGTAACCCAATTTCAATGTTTGTCCAACAACAAAAGAGAATTTGAAATTTGCGATTGAACAGTGTCTATAAAGGGTTTTCTCCTGTCAGCACGTTTCCTGAACCTTTGCGAATTATGGTTCCAGTGGTATCATAAACAATCATCATTGCATTGTAAAACAGGAAAATCTTCGCTAAAATAGTATTTTGATTTGGGTTGCCATAGTAATAAGTCTATGCTCACCTCTTTGGAGGCCTTATTATATAGAGTATCACTGATTTGTTCAGAATGACTTGAGTTCATCTGTCAAAATAGGTTTTCCTTTTGTAAAATAATGATCTAGAGAATTCCTGAGTGGCAGCAAATATTTTACAGCTATAACGAGAAGCAGTGTACACTCAAGCTCTAAAAATCTATGCCATTATTAAATTAGAATAAATCATTTTGTACAGATATATCACTGAGAAATTTGCAATTCTAATGGGAGCATTTATTTTTCATGCAAAGAGAATTATTAACTTTAACTTCAAAAATAAATTACATTTAATTTTTCATGTACAATCCCTGAAGCAAAAAATAGCTTATATGTAGCAAAGATGGAAAAAAATGTGATTTCTATTTTATTTTTCCTATTTCAGTCTTAATCACTTATCAGGTTAAGCAATACCTTACATTTAAAAGAGAATCATATGTTTTTAGGTGGCACAAATTGCTTTTCATGCAAGAATGAGGGCCACAGTCTGCTATAAATCTGAGGCTATTCAATTGATCAAGCAGGCAAGTTACAGGCCGTAAGCCCAAACCATATACCATGCACTCGTATGTAGCAGTTCAGGGCGGGAACATGATCAATTAAGCAAGGCCGTAACTACACATTTAGAAACAGCCAATAGAAAATAGAGAATAAGACTGTCATCATTACAGCAGTAAAACATGGAGGTTTCATGTCAATCAAGTAGCGGTCTGATATGCGAAGGGACTCGCAAACCTTGAAAATAGAAAATAATAAAAATGAATGCCGATACTGTTCTAGTCCACGTGGGTGGCCTGACATGTATTAATTAATTGATTCCTGAGATTGATATGACACCTAAATGAAATATAAAAAGAAAAAATGTTGATTGCAGATTTGCAAGCTTAATACTGTTGTGCAATTAATTTGAATGTCTTTCATCACTTTCCCTGTCTTTTACAGTGCAGTATTGATTTTTTATTTGCATTTGCAGTGCAACGAACAGGGGTTAAACCCCCTTGCGAGTCCTATCTTGTACACGTAGGATTTTCTTCTACATTTGCCGGCTTGCGGAATTGTAGCAATGAATAGCGATTTGTGATTTTAGCGATCGTAACTCTTGCGGATGTGAAAGATCAAAGGCTTAGATGGGGGCGTAAGTTACAGTTGTAACAACTGCAGGTATTTTCAGCCCATAACCCGCCCGCAGCTCGCAAAAAGACACCAATTGCATAGCATATTAGCTTATGGGCTGCATTACGGGCGTCCATAACTTACAATTGCTGAATGGAATGAGGCTCATAGTGTGGAAGTTCACGTTGCATCAGTATGACATTGCTAAATGTGTATCCTTCAGGTGAGAACACAAGTAGTATACTGTTGAGACTGTTCAGTGCACCACTTATGTGTATGAGAGTTTTTTTTGTTCCATACAACTAGCTATATAAATATATGTGCATGTCTACACTCACTGGTGGATCTAGTGCATGAGGGGTCCGATGCAAAATAAATTTTGGGCCCCCTCCCAGGATGGGGCAGGCACAATTTTTTTCCAACATTAACTCACACAGTAAATAAATAAATATAAATATATATATATATATATATATATATATATATATATATATATATATATATATAGAGAGAGAGAGAGAGAGAGAGAGAGAGACACACACAAATATATATATACATATATACTAGCGAATTGCCCGTCAAAAAATGACGGCAATGAAATTGTAAGGTAGCTAATGCTGTTTGGTGTGTAGTACTGAAATATATAATACATTAATAAATTAATATACTTTACCTATTTTGAAGTATTGTGTTGAAGAGCTGGCAATCTGTTTTGATGTTGCTGCAGCATTAGTGGTGTGGAGCTGCTGTGTAAGCGTCCTGAATGTGTGCAGTGTAATACTGTGCGTGCGCGAGACGAAACCGTTAGCGAAGTTGTGTACTTCCGCATTGGCGTAAAATGGCGGGTAATGTGTGGTATGCGTCTTAGCGGAATATCCGTAGGTCGTTTGTGGTGTTTTGCAAGTATCTTGTGGTGTTTTGCGTGTTTAGAGTGCTGTAGCCTCGTTTTCGTTTTGTTCGGCGGCCATTTTTTCTCTCGCTTATCGAATTTTTTAGTGTCTAAACTCTTTTATTTTTAGTTAAATGAAGGTGTAAGTTGGTTTTTTGAGGTCCTGTATGCTTCCTCTTGCTGTAGGTAATCTTTTTATGTATGTATTTATTGTGTTTTGAATTTTGTCACGAGTTGCGGACGAGTTTTGCGAGGTCGTAATGTGTGGTAACGTGCCTCGTATGTTTTTTGCATTGCGAGGTAAAGTTTGCGAGGGTCGCAGTTGGTGTGTCGTGTTGTTTGCGTTGTGACGTAAAGTTTGCGAGGGTCGCAGTTGCTGGCAAGGAGCGCCTTCGCCGCTCCATGCCAGCAACTGCAACCCTCGCTTCGCGATGGCCGCAGTTGCTGGCATGGAGCACCTTCGGTGCTCCTTGACAGCAACTGAGGCCCTTGCCCGCGGCCCTCGCTACGCGAGGGCAACAGCTCGCTGCGCCCGCAAGTGCTCGAGCCCGCAAGCGTTAGCAACAACTCGCATGCTCACAACTATATATGTGATATATATAAATATTCTTTGGGCTATTAGATAAAATTAACAGTATCCCGTTCATGGCTTTCAGTGTTTTCGAGTGGTGCATCATCAATGGCTTAATCTTGAAGTCACCACTGGAATTCCAGTCTTTGGCTGCTTTGAACCCCAGTCTCTCTTCTGCTCATGGGATATAAAGGTGTCGCGTTGACTTCCAGAACAGTCTTGTTGACTACTGAAAGATCAGTACTGGTGGATAATTGCCTCATTCCATGATGGACTTCAAAGTGGCTGGAAAGGTTGCAGCAGCCTTGGTGTCAGCATTCGCCACTTCTCCTCTGATTTTGATATTGTAGAGGATTTTTCCTCTTCTTGAACTGATTGAATCAACCTCTTCTGGCTGAGAAGCTTTCCATCATATCTGGAGTTTGGCCATGCATATGGCCATAGATGCTTCTGTCCTTTTCCATGATGATGGTCTGGCTGAGATGTATGTTGCGCTCTATCTCATCATCAATCCAAATCTCAGAAGATGCAGTGCTGGTGGTGCTGGCTCCTTCTTTTTCAACATTAAATCTGCTCCAATGTTCCCTTGCCATTCTCCTTTCTTACAGTCCAGCACCTGCATTTTCACATCCTGAGGAATGCTCTGGTGCTACAATTTGCCCTAGTCTATCTTGCGCTCAGTCATTGTTTGTAAAAGAGTACAAAACATACAAGTAATGTTGATTTTATTAGACATTTATCAATTAACAATCACATTATGAGAAACAAGGAAATAAGGAAAATATTTGTTACCTTCTCTCTGGATGGTGGAGGTATGCATTGGGGGTCTTTTGTGGGTCTTTCTTTCTCTAGAATGGCACTTTGTTCTCCCTCTCTCTCTTCTGTTATCTCCTTTAATGCTATGATGCTGTTCTGAGTGGTAAATGGGGTCCCATGTGGAAAAAACAGCCTTATGGAAAAGCAGAGCTTTCAAAGGGGATCAGTGCCAAAAACCAGCGCTATACCGGGATTTAGCGAAAAGGGGTGAATCAGCGCTAAGGGATAACGTTATGTGGGGTATAGATGTATAAACTTTTTGGTAGACAAGATGAAGACATTGTATGATTTTAAGCCAAAACAAAACAGAGCTTTAATGACACTTCCTAATAAATCAAAGAATATAAAACTAAATAGACGCATAAATATATTATATTATATTCCTAGTTAAAATCTAAATCCAATTTGTTCCACAAAGCAAAACAATTGAGCACTGAGGGTTAGTGTGACTAACTTAAAGGGATACAGATGGAACAGCTGCACTGGGAACAACTACATCATTTTTATTATTTAGCCTCTTTCCTGCCATGGAAAAAACATGGAGATTGAGAAACTATTTTCCTACTAGTGCAAACCTAAATATCGGAACTATATCTGAAATATTTGTGATTAAAACGTTCAGGAACAAATGGAATACATGTTTAACTTGTGGAGAATAAGTTCTGAGTAAGGGTTTATTTGGATTTTATGGGAGGCATAGAATGGAGACCTTAGTATATGCTGGCACTGGTGGCACTTTCTGCAACTCACTGAACTGAAAACACAATGTACCTGGTTCAAATCTGGCTGCAGTAGCATAACAAATATGTTTTACTAAACAAGAATATTGTATGTTATCTAAATAGCCAAATGTAATATTAATTAAACCTAAATTCACTCAGATTATCCGTCTCTCTTTGTACCCATCAATCTCACCTATCACTTTAAGGGACTAATGATCCAACTTCCATAATGTTTTATTAGTTTAGCTCAATATAAAACTTATTAAAATTTTGTGATTAAAAAGGTTGATCTTTTTGAGAAAAAAAACCTTAATATTAGCTGTCTTTCCCACCAACTTTGGACTGGAGATTGTACAATATTTTACAACCTGCTGCAAACTATTTCTGTAGTTATTAAGAACCCTAATTGTGAGTTTTTTTTATTTTTTTATTTATTTGAAACATATATGAAGAAAGTCATAGTTAAAACGCTTTGAGGAAGTGGTATTTTCAATATATTTCAATGAATAAAGTACGAAAAGTAATTAGCCGTCAGATTGCATATAAAAAAGAAAACTTATTGTGTTCAAAGTTGTGGAAATGTCGATATTTCTAAAGGTAGTTTTACGGTTCATTCAAGCACTGATAAGAAATCATTACACTTTTTAAGAATATTGACAATTGTTGAGAGCATTTAATGGAGGGAAAGCCTTTTATGCAGTTCGTTAACTTGGGCATTGCTAATTGACTCTTCAAGTCTATTGTGCATGAGTCACTAAGCACACATCATTGGCCTATCCTCGCTGACTAACTTTTAAAACTTTGAAGAATTTACTGTAATAAAAAAAATAAAAAAATTACCCTTGCACTATGCATTCAGGAAACATTTTATTATATACTTCTATTGCATTTAATATGTTGAATATAGATTTAATTTAATTTTGGGAATACACTAGCTAAGTAGCCATCTGTTCAAACTAAAGAGAGAAATTATATCAAAGTATATGCAAGTATCCAGTGATTTAAACTTTTAGCTTGGTCTTAAGCAAAGACATTGTATTCTCTAACACAACAAATAAGTCATTTATTGGTTGTGGAGCACCATAAATTCCTTGTTGTTTTGTAACCTCAAAAACGTAAAAGTCAATACAATTCTGACAAGAACCTTAAAGGATAGAAAGTTGAGTTATGAAAAAAGACATTTGGCTTTATCGATCTCTTTATGGTCTAAAAATATTGTGAGTAATTATCTGCCTAGACTAATTAATTGATTCTACTCTCAACAGGAAAGTAAAAATCATCAACAAATTGGTTCTTTCTCAATGGATTTTAATGTTTCTGCCAATAGTCTTTAGTATTTTACAATTGTAAGTTTCATGTATTTAGCTCATATTGTAAGTATTTAAATTGAAATCAGATCATAGGCAACATAGAGACACATATTTATCTTTAAATTTATATAACTATAAAATAGTAAACAATTATTGTGGTTGTTTGAAACAACTAATTATAAAGGGATATAACTATTTAATATACTGGACAGCAAAAAAGCAGTCTAGTTATGCAGTAAAACAAATTAAAGGGGCACTATAAACCTCCAGCAGTGTGATTATACTAAAAATAGTATGAAAAACTCTTATGTTCACTGCAATTAAAAAACATACGCACATTACCCCCATCATATCTTTAATGGAGGCTATTATTGGTTCAGTAATTTAAGGTGGTCATTATCATTTAGTTCTAACAATAGCAAGTGAAGCTAATATATTTCTGCCACCATATATACCGTTGGTAGGACCTCATTTGGAATATGGATTACAGTTATGGCCATCTTTTTAAAAAAAAGGACATTGAATAGCCAGAAACGGTTCAATACAATTAAGGCAAATAGAGGAATCTAGCTATCAGTTAAGTCTAAAAATGTACATGCAAAAAAAAGTTCTGTCAGGTGAATTTCCCTTCCAAGAAGTTTACAAACGAGGAAAGAATACACCCACTTAAATTACGAAAGGGATACTTCCCAGTAAGGATAGTCAAAGTTGGTAAACCAGTTACAAGAGATTTGGACCAGGAAGGAATGTATTTTTACCTAAATGAGGCACATTGGTATTTTTCATTTACATTTGTCTGAATGTGTTAACATAAAACAAAAAAACTTGAATCGTGTAAGACCTAAACAGGCTGGACATGATATTTATATATTTCTTTTTTTAATCCTCATCCATTATATACCGTATATACTCGAGTATAAGCTGACCCGAGTATAAGCAGAGGCACCTATTTTACCACAAAATACTGGGAAAAATGAGTGACTCGAGTATAAGCCGAGGGCAGGAAATGTGCTGCCCCCTGTGTCCCTCTTGTGCCCTCTGTGTCCCCCTCTTGTGTGCCCTTTTCTTGTGTCCCCCCTCTCTCTCCCCTGTGTCTCTTCTCCCCTCTCCCTCCCCTGTGTCTCTTCACCCCTCTCCCTTCCCTGTGTCTCTTCCCCCCTCCCTTATCACCCTCCTCATTCTCAACCTCCCTCCTCAACCCCCTCCTCAACCCCCCTCCTCATCCTCCCTCCTCATCCTCAACCTCCCTCCTCAACCCCCCTGCTCATCCTCCCTCCTCATCATCAACCCCCTCCTCATCCTCAACCCCATCCTCAATCCCCTCCTCAACCCCCCTCCTCATCCTCAACCCCCTCCTCAACCTCAACCCCCCTCCTCATCCTCAACCTCCCTCCTCTTCCTCAACCTCCCTCCTCTTCCTCAACCTCCCTCCTCATCCTCAACCTTCCTCCTCAACCCCCCTCCTCATCCTCAACCCCCTCCTCAACCTCCCTCCTCAACCTCACCCCATCCTCATTCTCAACCCCCCCCATCCTCAACCCCCTCCTCAACCTCCCTCCTCATCCTTAACCTCCCTCTTCAACCTCCCTCCTCAACCTCAACCCCGTCCATCCTCATCCTCAACCCCCCATCCTCATCTTCAGCCCCTCCAGCCTCAACCCCCTCCTCAACCTCCCTCCTCAACCTCAACCTCCTCAACCCCCCTCATCAACCTCCCTCCTCATACTCATCCCCCCTCCTCATCCTCAAGCCCCCTCCTCATTCTAACCCCGCCCTCCTCACTTTACCCCTCTAAATACCTCCCCCTCTCCCTTTCCCCTCACTTACCTCCATTTGCAGCTTCTGCTCCGGCCTCCGCTCCTTCCGGCGTCTTGACCTGGCCAATGCTAATCACGTCATTAGCATATACCGGGTGCCGACGCCTCCTCAACCTCCCTCCTCAACCTCCCTCCTCAACCTCCCTCCTCAACCTTGAGGTTGAGGAGGGGGTTGAGGGTGAGGAGAGGGGTTGAGAAGGGGGTTGAGGATGAGGAAGGGGTTGATGATGAGGAGGGAGGATGAGGAGGGGGGTTGAGGAGGGAGGTTGAGGATGAAGAGGGAGGTTGAGGATGAGGAGGGAGGATGAGGAGGGGGTTGAGGATGAGGAGGGAGGTTGAGGAGGGGGGTTGAGGTTGAGGAGGGAGGTTGAGGTTGAGGAGGGAGGTTGAAGAGGGAGGTTGAGGAGGCGTCGGCACCCGGTATATGCTAATGACGTGACATCACATGCGTGCCACGTCATTCGCATTGACCACAGGCGCTCATTGCAGACGAGCCTCGCATAGCTAGGCGAGCCGTTAAACCGCCGTTAAACCGTAGCAAAAAAATACGTCCGCAACTCGCGAACATGAAAAAAAATACAAACACAATAAAAACACACAGCACATACATAAAAAGCTTACCGACAGCAAGAGGGAGCATCCACCACCTCAAAAAACCCTTCATTTAGCTCAAAATAAAACAGTTTAGACACTAAAAAATTATCAAAGCAAAAGAAAAAATGGCGGCTGAACAAAACGAAAACGAGGCTACAGCACTATAACCACGGAAAACACTTACGGATAATCCGCTAAGACGCATACCACACATTACCCGCCAATAAACGACGTACGGATGATCCGCTAAGACACATACCACACATTACCCGCCATTTTACGATAATGCGGAAGTACACAACTACGCTAACGGTTTCAGCTCGCGTACGCACACTATTACACTGCACACGTTCATCACGCTTACACAGCACATCCACACCACTAATGCTGCAGCAACATCAAAACAGATTGCCAGCTCTTCAACACAATGCTTCAAAATAGGTAAAGTATATTCATTTATTAATTTGAATTCTATATTTCAGTAGTACACACAAAACAACATTAGCTACCTTACAATTCCATATGTATATTAATAACTAAACAACTTTCCAAACATACACATCTCATTGCCGTCATTTTTTGATGGGCGATACGCTAGTAGTAATAATAATAATAATAATAATAATAATAATAATAACAACAACAATAAAACCAACAAAAACAACAATAATAATAACAAAAAACAACCATAATAACAACAAAGATAACAACAGTATATTACAAAGCTGTTAATCTTATTGTACATAATCGCATATTGTAGAGTGCTGGAGTATTACAGTAGCCGATTAAATATTTTTCAAAAGGAGTACAAAGTGAAGTAAACATGTTTTTTTTCCTAACCCAGTCTGCTTTATTTCCCATCAAGCTTGTTTGTGAAATTGGATAAAAGTGTATACCACGTGATGAATAGGATGCATTGCAAATATAGGAAATTGACTTATTAACTCAACTTTTTTATATTTAAACAAGTAAACAAAGTGAATAGAAATAGTGGAAAAAAAATCAAATTTTTTTGTTGTAGACTTTTTATACAACTTAGTTAATTTATTAAGCATCTCAAGTGCATCTGATGCCATGTCTTGGTTTATTATGCACTATTTTCTATAGAGTAGAACAGCCCTTCTTAACTTATCTCAGCTCAAGTGAGAACGTGCTTAGTAATATATGGAGTAGGTTACTCCAATCTTGCATCTTCAAAAGGCCTTTTCTTTAGCTTTCATCTGAGCATTAATAATGAAATCATGGTCAAAAACAATGGTTGACAGGATACATATGTTGAAATGTTCCACTCAGCATTGATGGGTGACAAATCTAAGGATGGTCTGCTCTGTAATATTAATCCATGTAAACTTGTTTTAGATGAGTCTGAAATGTTCTTGAAAAAAATCAACCTGCTCTAAGCAACTGCTTCCGAATCAATAATTGAGGAACTTTAAGATTCAGATCCATACAAAGCTATTGATATTTTTACTAAAAAAACAATCAATACCACAGGGTAAAGCATCTGAGTAATCCTTTTAATGGCAATGTTTTGACTGTGAGAAGTAAATGAATTGATGAAATTAACAGCAATGATTTTTTTTTGCTTCCACAAATAGTCTTGACAATCCACTTCAGTTCATCACTTTTTGTCCTGAGTATGTATGCTAAAGTTTAAGTGTTATTTTCCCATTTGTGTCATATTTAGATTTGCATCTAACAGTGCAATGTAGAGTTAATAACTCAATAAATTACTTGACAAACTACCTTTAAAATAAGACATTGAAAGAGAGTTTTTCAAATAGTAAATATTTATTTGATATATATTGATTGTGAAGATTTTGAAGGTGGGAACAGAGGTTTGTGACTTCTACACTCAGAAAGTAGGAACTCTATGCACCATGATGGCAAAGATCTTCCTAAAAAAACTATACTCCATAAGTAGGAAAATATATGATGCACTAGCGACTTGCCCGTCAAAAATGACGGCAATAAAATTTTAATCCTGGCAATGCTGTTTGCCACATAACCTGAGCACTCATCGTAAACCCCACATTGAGCGCCTTCGGCACTCATCGCAAGACTCGCAATGAGCGTCTTCGACGATCATTGTGAGCATATCCCCCATCTACTTTACAGGCCTTGCGAAGAGCTCCTCAAAAATGACGGCAATAAAATTTGAAGCCTGGCAATGGTGTTTGCCACTAGTGATGTCACGAACATCACATTTTTGGTTTGCGAACAGCGGACGCAAACTTCCATCAAATGTTCGCGAACGGGCGAACCCGTCTAACCGCCATAGACTTCAATGGGCAGGCGAATTTCAAAACCCACAGGGACTCTTTCTGGTCACAATAGTGATGGGAAAGTTGTTTTAACGGGACTAACACCTGGACTGTGGCATGCCGGAGGGGGATCCATGGCAAAACTCCCACGGAAAATTACATAGTTGATGCAGAGTTTGGTTTTAAGCCATAAAGGGCATAAATCACCTAACATTCCTAAATTGTTTGGAATAAAATGCTTTAAAACATCAGTTATGATGTTGTATCGATCAGGTAGTGTAAGGGTTACACCCGCTTCACAGTAACAGATCAATCTCCCCGTTTAATGCACCGCAAACAACCGCAAACAGTCCATTTGCACAAGGTTGGAAACCAAGCTAGCCATGTCCCGTTCCTTGTCCTCACTGATGTCATTGAAGGTCTCTTCCTCCACCCAGCCACCAAGGGTCCCCGAAAGGTGACAACAAGCCCCCTGGGACGCCTGCTGTGTTTGGTCTTCCACCTCCTCAAAGCCACCTTCCTCCTCTGACTCCTCTTCTTCAGACTCCTCTCTCTGCGTTGCCTCTGTCTGCGTTATTATAAGGTGTGTACTGTTAAGTGGTACTATTCCTATCGGTTTAATCCCTGTTACGTCCACTATTAGGGGACGTGTATATGGCATTGATTTTTGGAACAGGGAGATGGAAAAAGATGCTTGGTCGGACCTCCTACTTCAAAGTTGGGGCACTGCGCGTGCAATCTAAGGTGCCACCAGATATGAGTGTCACTGTGCACTGGCAAAAGTTGGCAGAGTAGATGCAGTAGGCTTCACACACACGCCTGTAGGCAGGCAATTGCTATTCAATCTATTACAGTCAAAAAAGTGTTGTTTCATGTCACTGTACACTACGGTTGCACCAGATATGACGTATCACTGTGCACTGGCAAAAGTTGGCAGAGTAGATGCAATAGGCTTCACACACACGCCTGTAGGCAGGCAATTGCTATTCAATCTATTACAGTCAAAAAAGTGTTGTTTTATTTCACTGAGCACAATATAAGCTGTGAGCCTGACACAGGCAGGCAACTAAAATTAGATTAATTGTAGTGGAAGCTAAATACACAGCCTGGCTATCTATTTCCCTATTAAATCTCCAGCAGCTACACTCTCTGTCCTCTCACAACGAATGCAGCTTCAGAATGATTCTAAAATGTATGCTGTCCTTCAGATGGAAGGCCCTGGAAGGGAGTGTATGCTGCTGATTGGCTGGAATGTGTCTGCTGACTGTGAGGTGCAGGGTCAAAGTTTCCTCAATGATAAAGATGTGTTCGCCGTCTGATGCGAACGCGAACATGCCAAAATCGCTTCGAATAGTCCGCGGGCGAACTGTCCGCGACATCTCTATTTGCCACACATTGCGAGCCCCCACCCCCCTCTAACCTGCCTGCCTCGCGATGAGCACCTTTGGCTCTCATTGCAGCTCTCGCAGTGAGTGCTTTTGGCGCTCATAGCGATCTCCCCCCTCTACTTTCTCCCGTGTCTCTTTCCCCCCTCCCCCTGTGTCTCTTCCCCCCCTCCCCTGTGTCTCTTCCCCCCTTGCCTGTGTCTCTTCCCAACCCTCTCCCTCCCCTGTGTCTCTCCCCCTCTCCCTCGCATGTGTCTATTTTCCCCCTCTCCTTCCCTTGTGTCTCTTTCCCCCCTCTCTCCCCTGTGTCTCTTCACCCATGTCTCTCCCCTCTCCCCTGTGTCTCTTCCTCCTCCTCTTCCTCCCCTGTGTCTCTTCCCCCCTCCTCTCCCTCCCCTGTGTCCTTTCCCCCTCCTTTCCCTCCCCTGTGTCTCTTCCCCCTCCCTCCCCTGTGTCTATTCCGCCCGTCTCCCTCCCTTGTGTCTATTCCCCCCTCATGTGTCTCTTTCCCCCTCCTCCCCTGTGTCTACTTCCCCCTCTCCCTCCCCTGTGTCTCTTTCTCCATCCTCTCCCTCCCCTGTGTCTCTTCCCCCTCCTCTCACCCCCCTGTGTCTCTTCCCCCTACTCTCACTCCCCTGTGTCTCTCCCCCCTCCTTCCCTTCTCTCCCTCCCATGTGACTTCCTCCCGTGTCTCTCACTCCCTCCTTCCTCCCATGTCTCTCATCATCTGGGCACGTGCACGTATACCCGCTCGTGAGCACGCTGGCATGGCCTCTCGCTCGTGCGTGCGCCCCCGACGCAATGTGCATGCGTGGCTGACACAATGTGCACGTGCCGGGGAAGATGCGATTGTCAACCTGCGATTTGTCGCAAGCATGATGACAAATCGTAGTTTGACAAGTATAATATGTGATAGTCTATTTATTTACTTATTGTATAAAAAAATACTGTTATAGTCATATATCAAAGAAGTAACACAGGAGCACATTGTGGTGCATGTAGGGGAGCAGTTACTAAGCACTTTCTCATCCGAGATGAGAAGAGCTGAGAAGGACTGTTTTTCCCCATATGAAATTATACACTGTAAATGAGGAGATAACAAGAAATGCATTGATATGCTGAGAAAAATCCCCCATAGTATTTTTGAGTTACCATTTGATAATACATGTACTGCATCAACAATTCAGTTGGATACACATCGATCTGTGATGCCACTTTAGCTCATTAAGAAGAAAACTTAATGTGCATTGTAAACATGGTTGAATTTATCAAATGGCGGCGTAGACATTCAACTAGAGGTGCTCATCAGTGACGGGAGCCTCATTTTGAGTTAAAACAAATTTGAAGCAAAAAAAAAAGTGTGCATTGTCCTGCTGTGTCTCAATTCCAGACGGTATGTACTATAAGAGAGAGGAGGTCCATTACTGATTACATTTTACTACATTGTTAATGTTTTCGTTTGCATCCTTTAAAATATTATAACTTTGCATTTTACTATTATATGTACAATTCACAACATAATGTGAAGCATGTTCTTACCTGAGAAAAGGTGAGAAGAGCTGAGATAAGGTGAAAAGGGCTGTTTTCCCCATATTAAATGGGCAAAGTAAATCATGAGATGACACAAAATGCACACTAGTGATATGGTTAGATGGTTATTATGTGTAATCTAAACTTGCAGTTTATTTTATGGTCAATCAAAGCATATCTATTTTATTGCTGCAATACAGTCTAGTATTTAGAATACTTTTCAAATGTCTTACTATGTTGCTTGTCTACCTTTAAAGGTATATATAAGTGAGCTGGATTATGAATGCATCTGATAGAGGAGTATTAGTAGTGTATGAAAACACGGGTTATATAGAAAAGTTCAGTTTACTTACACAAAAGTCAAATCCAGCTGTACACACCCACAGGATGCTTACATAAGCTGGGTACACACAGGAAATACAGCAGGGTACATCTTTTTACCTTTCTGGTACAAAGCACAGGAAGTAACTGTTGCAGTTCTTGTACTGAGCATGCCAGAAGCCATTGAGGTGAAGAATGATACAATGTATTAGCATGATTATGAATTTTAATATTATGATAATTCAGGTGGGATTTTCTCGGGGCGTTCACGATCAAATGCAAATGCCAAAAAACATATGGAATTTTGCGAAATTCAAGGTAAGCTAATTAATGTTTATTTTGGGATATTTTCATGTAAAAATGTTTTCGTACACTACTAATTCTCATCTATCAGATGCATTCATAATCCAGCTCATGTACATATCTTTTTAATTCAGTTATGGGACAGTCACTCCGGGTTTAAGATATTATGGATATTTCAAGCACTCGGATTGCATATACGTATGTGATGAGATGGCTCGGTCGGTAGTGTTTTATGAGTACATTTCACTTGGATTTTTTCTTAGGGAAGCCATGAAATTGAGCCCTGTTTCTTTAAATTTATATTCATCATTTCATTTTTGTTTACCAATCACTTTATCTCGCACCGGTTCTTACCGACAAGGTACTATATAAACAGGTCTAACCATAATATCAAAACATCTAACCATACAATCTAGTATTGTTTAACTTTGCAGATGATAGCCAGAAATACATTTTAAGAACAATATGGGGATTGCACATAATAAGAGCTTAAAAGCATCACACTTTCTGTTTGTGTGTACCAACATTATGTATGAATCTCAGAATAACAATGTGTGATTTGGTAAATTGTCTTAGTTATAAAATTCATCCAAACAATTGGACTGCACATATCAAGGTAAAACGACACAATTCTTATATCCTGACAATTACCATGTCGTTAGAATGATATTGTCTCATTTTTCCACCTCAAGGATATCATTAAAAATACCCCAATCTTTCGGGCAAAATGTAAGCAAAGAATTCTCATCTGTAATAAGTCAAGATGTCTTGTCGCTCACAATGTTCTTAAAAAAGAAGGCTATTTTTGACTAGCAATGAGATGTCCATGTAGGATGATCATAGGATGTATGGCATTATTAATTCAATCAACACAATTCTACTGGCAACTGTCACATTTTTGTGTGTTTTAAATTCATATTACTAAAGGTTTGGTGGCAAAATATATGTTTCACTATTTCTGTACATTTGGTGGAACATATATAATAATGAGATGTAACCAAATAGCGTTCAAGGCTGAATGACACTTGTTATCTATAACATTTTCTAAAAAAGTGGAAATATTATATAAAATACAAAGTAAAATAGGATATATTTTCATTTATTGAACACATTCTGATATTGAAAAATTAAAAAAAAATCTAAAACACTTACAGTGCCTTGCAAAAGTATTCACCCCCTTGACTTTTTACCTATTTTGTTACATTACAGCCTTAAGTTCAATGTTTTGTTAATCTGAATTTTATGTGATGTATCAGAACACAATAGTCTAAGTTGGTAAAGTGAAATGAGAAAAATACATACATAAAACTATTTTTTAGAAATAGAAAACAGAAAACATTGGCATGTGCGTATGTATTCACCCCCTTTGTTATGAAACCCATAAAAAGCTCTGGTGCAACCAATTACCTTCAGAAGTCACATAATTAGTGAAATGATGTCCACCTGTGTGCAATATAAGTGTAACATGATCTGTCATTACATATACACACCTTTTTTGAAAGGCCCCAGAGGCTGCAACACCTAAGCAAGAGGCAACAACTAACCAAACACTGCCATGAAGACCAAGGAACTCTTCAAACAAGTAAGGGACAATGTTGTTAAGAAGTCAGGGTTAGGTTATAAAAAAATATCCAAATCTTTGATGATCCCCAGGAGCTCTAAATGGAAAGAACATGGCACAACAGGAAACCTGCCAAGAGACGGCCGCCCACAAAAACTCACAGACCCGGCAAGGAGGGCATTAATCAGCGAGGCAGCACAGAGACCTAAGGTAACCCTGGAGGAGCTGCAGAGTTCAACAGCAGAGACTGGAGTATCTGTACATAGGACGACAATAAGCCATACCCTCCATAGAGTTGGGCTTTATGACAGAGTGGCCAGAAGAAAGCCTTTACTTTCAGCAAGAAACAAAATGGCATGTTTTGAGTTGGCGAAAAGGCATGTGGGAGACTCCCAAAATGTATGGAGGAAGGTGCTCTGGTGTGATGAGACTAAAATTCAACTTTTCGGCCATAAAAAAAAAAACGCTATGTCTGGCGCAAAACCAACACATCACATCACCCAAAGAACACCATCCCCAAAGTGAAACATGGTGGTAGCAGAATGTGGGGATGTTTTTCAGCAGCTGGGACTGGGAAACTGGTCAGAGTTGAGGGAAAGATGGATGGTGCTAAATATAGGGATATTCTTGAGCAAAACCTGTACCACTCTGTGCGTGATCTGAGGCTAGGACGGAGGTTCACCTTCCAGCATGACAATGACTCCAAACACACTGATAAAGCAACACTTGAGTGGTTTAAGGGGAAACCTGTAAATGTTTTGGAATGGCCTAGTCAAATCCTAGACCTCAATCCAATAGAAAATCTGTGGTCAGACTTAAAGATTGCTGTTCACAAGCGCAAACCATCCAACTTGAAGGAACTGGAGCAGTTTTGCAAGGAGAAATGGGCATAGAGACTTATCCAAAGTGACTTGGAGCTGTGATTGCCACAAAAGGTGGCTCTACAAAGTATTGACTTTAGGGGGGTGAATAGTTATGCACATTGACTTTTTCTGTTATTTTGTCCTATTTGTTGCTTGCTTCAAAATAATAAAAAAAAAAACATCTTCAAAGTTGTGGTCATGTTCTGTAAATTAAATGATGCAAATTCTCAAACAATCCTGTTTAATTCCAGGTTGTGAGGCAACAAACACGAAAAATGCCAAGGGGGATAAATACGTTTGCAAGGCAATGTAAAATCTGTTTTGAAAGAAAGTCTTTCGAGTTTTAAACTTTCATATATTTAAAAGACCATTGAAAGACATTTTTGTGTTAAACCTGTTTTAAGTTCACCATTAACTTTCATTAAAAATACATGTGAAAGCATCTGCAAACCAAGGTCTCTATTCCAATGCTCCATTCAAATAAAATCTAAGTGAAGTTGACTTGGAAAACACTATTAAGCTATCTCAATCACACTCTTAAACCTAACCTTGAAAAATGCCATTCAAGTGCTTGTTATTTCTGCAATATCCATCCTGACTGTTTGTCCCTACAGACTCCCACTGTATACTTCCCTGTAACCATGTGTATCCCTATGGAACCCTATGTCATCTAACATGAACACCTATACTATGGTGGCCACTATACTTTAACCATGGTACCAACACGTAACCCTTTACCAAGGAGGTACTTATGGACCCCTTCGGCACCCTAGCTACTATCATAGGGGTCCTTATGGATTCAATTGTTTCTTATGGGGTCTCTAAGAGTGGATGTCACTATGGTCCCGGGTGGCTCTGAAAATTAACCCAGTACCATGAGGGGAACCTATTGACTCCCATGGTAATCTAATGTGGGTCCTTATGAACCCCAATGGTACCAAACTTAACCTTGTCTCATACGGTTCCCTATGGACCCCCATGGACCTTAACCCCATGGAGGACTCCCATAGTCCCTGCCACTTCAGTCCATATAAAGAAAATAAATAAATAAATAAAAAATAAGTTCAGAAAATAAAAAGACCTACAGTAAAAAAAAATATATAAATAAATGAGTACAAAGATTAAACTCAAAATATAAAGATACTTTCCAATTGAAGAAATCTGTCCTCATCTATCTTGCTTGAAGACCCTTGATCCTCTGTTTGGCCCATGGAAATGGCCAGATGCTCTTTAAAAATGAAAAAGTATCTAGACTAGTGAATCATCTTCTCTGAAGACCTTGTCCACCATATAACAACTTCCTGACCTCTCCTTCACCTTACATTCCCCCCACCCCAGAGCACAATTTGAGCGGAAAGGTACCAATGCTCCCTGGGTGTTGAGCTTGTCCCGGAGGATACCCTGACTCATAGGGGGTACCTAGTTATAGATACATAATTCACAATCCCCTCCTCCCATTTATTTTTTATCATTTAAACTCTTACCTGATATGGGAAAAAAAGTTTATATAGATAGATTGATCGGTAACATGTACCAGTCTGGCCATTACTAGTACTCTGAAGCAATTTTTCTACCACTTAACCCTTCTATATCTGAAATTGGAAATCTTTGCGGGACAGATACAAGAGCTCCAGGACAAATACAATATATGCTTACTTCTGAGATAAAGCTTGCAGAGATCAGAGAAAGTTTTTCTTTTTTACGAGAGGCATAGAATGGAGGCCCAAATCTTTAGCCAGAAAATATAATTTAAAACCAATTTACCTCATTACTGGCTAGTGCTGCACCACTCCCCACCTCACATAAAATCCTGGGTACTACTGAAAATAAATGGGAAGGTTTCAACTATGGGTGGATAGGGGATCCTTAGTTTTTGCCAACCATTGCATTTTTGCCAGCTAATATGACACCTGCGCCAATGGACTGTTAAACTGTGCCTACTTGATCCCTATAATACTCCTGAACTACTCTAAATGTGTAAAGGGGTAAATACTTAATGCTACGTTATTATCATTACTATTACTATTATTATTATTATTATTATTATTATTATTATCCTTTATTTGTAACACGGCAAAATATTCTGCAGAACTACATTTGGGCATTACCGCACTGCATCAGGGACCTAATTACAATACCTGTGAGTTATTCAATCTCGTAGAGACATGAGGAGCTCTAATGCGCAAAAGTCTGCAAACTACAGTAATCTTAGTCAAAACCCCCAGTGTAAAAATATAAAATGACTGTATTACAAAAGCAAATAACAATAATATGCTTGCACATTGTCATTTTGGTTTGCAATGAAAAATATTTAAATTCTATGAACTTTGGAAAATAACTCATATCCTTCTAATCAATATTCAATGGATCTGACATGCATGAATATAGCAAAAATTAGATATTTTGTGCATAAAATTATTTGAATTAACCATACCACCCATAATGACGTACTTATTAAATACACTGTACAGTGCAACCTAACAGAAAAACTAAATAAATATCTTATTTATTCTAAATATTTTTTTAAATTGCTCTGTTTTTACTGCAATTTCATTGACCAATTTGTGCTTTACATTGTGGCAGTTTTACATATTGATGCAAACCTTATAATTTTCAACTGCTTTTACAGTTGCAAACCGATGTTTTACACTCATTTGTATGTTTTTTAGCATTTTGTACACCATCACCATTATGCCATCAACATTATGTCATCAGAAAGGTTGAGACCGGCTTTTTACATTTGTCTTTGCCCTTTGAGGAATTGCATTCTCCCCGCAGTGCACAAATTTAAAAGTGCTCACTTATATGCTGTGGCTCAAAATGATGTATATGTTGTAACCCAGAGTCTGACCTCCAAATAGAGCAAGAATTTTTACAATAAAACGTGGCGCAACCGGACTATGCATTGTTTCCAGCTGTCATCCAACTTACTTATTGTATTTTTTTAAAAAGACCCGCTTTTAGTAAAAGTATTCACATTACTCTAAACATTCATAACACATTTGACTTAATATTATTTTTTTTAAATAATTGTAGTTTTTTTTGTACAGAGAGAGTTTACCAAACACAATTATAGTGTCACAAACTGTAATTAGATTGTAAAGTTAAAGTATTGCTATACTTGGAATGACTGTCCTAATGACAGATTATTATTTTCTTTATTAAGTTGATAAAAAAAAAAATGGATGTTGAATAAGCCCACTTTTATTATATGGAGTCCACTACATATTTACATATTTTGATAAATACCTCCATAAAAATATGCAAATCGTTTAATTCCCTTTAAAAAAATAGCCCTCAATGTGCCCTCAAATTATATATCTGTAGTTTAATTAATTTCTTCATAAACCTTTTTCAACACAACATAACATAATATTCTTACAAACTTTATAAAGATTGATATTTTTTATTTGTTTTTGTTTAATTTGGTAATAAGATTTTCAGTTATTGTTCATATTTAACACACTATTGGAGCAAGATAATTTATCTGACCTTTAGCCCATTTGTGTTTGCATCGTTCAGCCATGTCCAACTCTCCATGACCTCATGGGCCGTACGTAACACACCATGCTGATCCACTTGGTTTTCATGGCAGAGGTATTGGAGTGGGTTGACAGTTCTTTCTCCAGTGGGCCACAGCATATAGCTCCTGGTATTCCTGGGTGGTCTCCCATTCAAATGATGACAGGCCCAAACCTACTCAACTTCAGAGTGGTGTGAAATCTTGGTTCCCTGACTGGAATCAAACCCAGGTCACAGCGTTGAAAACAAAGAATCCTAACCACTGGACCACCAGGGAATCCCCTTAGCCCATATAGTTGCTTTAAATCTTATTACTCAAGAGAAAATAGAGCTAGATTTCTTTGTTATCTGCTGATATCTAATAATTTGCTGAAAAATATACCCTTATAAAAATTGGACCTGAGGCATTGGTAACTATGGGCCTCATTCAATTTGGGCCGTAACTGGTCCGCAAGTCTGTGATTCCTTGCAATCAGGTCACGGCGCTGCGTAGCAATATGTCTATGCTGCTATTCAATTGGCTCGCAAGTACGTCCCCTTTCCCGCTAATCGCAAACTCGTTTGCGTTTGCCGCAAACTCGGATAAATGTAAATGCAAATATAAGTTGAATTCAGCACTGTAAAGCACTGTAAATGATGGGGAACACAATGGGGGGCATGAGGATTAATAGCAAAATATTCTCAAGCTTGTACATCGCCAAAATCCAATACTTCATTTCAGGTTTAATTTCCATCCAAAGTCCTACGGGCTTGAATGACCTCCAAACCCATAACTCATTATTATTTAGGGCATGTGGCCACGAAAGATCAAAGGCTTTGACAGAAGTAAGCAGCGATTGAGCAAATCGCAAGGGATCGCAGCTTGAGGCTCGTATCCCAAACCTAAGCCAATTGAAAAGCTAAGTAGCTTGTGGCCTCCCCTTGTGGTCCCACAGCTCAAAAACATAACAATTAAATAAGGCCCTGTAATAGCATACCATAGACATTAATTAGGAAGCCCTCCCATAAAAGTAGACTAATTAAACATGTAAAATAGACAGTACATATCCTACAACATGTTCTGTCTTGAAAGTAAATAGGAAATGGTTTGTCAAGTTTGTTGCATCTTAGTATCTTATTGTATATAATTTCATGAGTTTCAATAATTACTAAATTTTAAATCATATTTCTTTTTAAATACTTACAGCCTTATTAAATTGCGATTCGGCCAATTGAATAGGGCTCTATATAAGCTTTTAGAAGCTTCAAGACGTTTTTAGCTAGTGAAGACCTTGCTTTTGAATAGAAGATCACTAACTAAAAACTTCTGTAAAAAAATATATGCTCTGTGCTTATATAGAGTCCTATTCAATTGGCCAAATCGCAGTTTAATAAGGCTGTCTAAAACTAAATCATACATTAAAAATAATATACTTAAAATAATCAAAACATTTCAAAATATCTGACTATTTAAACTTTATTACAATATTAAATAAATGAAACCTCGCAATCTCCTGTGTATATGTGACAGCCGTTTCAAGAAAAGGCAAAAGACAAACTTTTTGATACTTGTCGGGTCTATCCAAGGAACTTGAAGCCCTACGCTCTTTTCAGCTGCTTTACAATTAGTTCAATTTACTTTGAACCAATAGAGCTCAAATCAAATTTTTGTGTCTGAACAAATCAAATTGTTTTAAGATATGGAGATGATGGTTTGAATCCCAATTCACCTTGGTTGAAAGAAAAGCAAAGTAGTATTGACTTATAAATAACCATCAAACTCTGACTTTTGGTGGAATAATTTTGATAGAAAATTCCTCAGACCCTACCAGCTTTTCTAAATGACCATACCCCTTTATCCACTTTCTCTCCTGGGTTGTTTTTTCCAAAATTTTAGGAGAAAAGAGATTTCAGAAGAGCATCTGTTTTGGAGCAAATACGTAAATTTGAATAGTCTGCACATGTTAATATTATATTTAATATTTGGACACTAATAATGCTGTTGTTATCATTAGTTAATAGTAGTAACCCTTGCAAATGGTGCTTCTGTTTTCAAAAATAATTTTGAGTGTTGAAAGATATAAATGCAAACCTACATTCTGCATATTATAGACTATAGAAATGTGTAAGTCCCTGCTGAAGTTCAAGATAAACATAAAATGGGCTTAAACATTTTTTATTAGAGAAAACAAATTATTTAGCATTTTTTGTTCCAAAATTCTGTTCTATGAAAATCAAATCAAAACTATTTTTAAAAATATCATAGTCTAAATTTTTGACTTGTATGAAATGTTTCATAAAGGTTTTGCTGCAGAAAATTAACTGATTCTATGTAAATTTATGTCAATTATATGCAGTCATTTTAATGATTATTTTCCCCCCCAAAAAAGCTTAAAATATCTGATAAAGCTAAGTGCATATATTACTGGTATTAACTTAATATTAATAGTTTATATGTCTTAAGGAAAGTGTCCTATGCCCCGATAAAATGACTTTTGCATTTCGGTCAATATTGTAACCAATAGCTGCAGATAGAACAGATGCGGTAATAGCAAACAGCTGTAAAGTATTACTCATCTTGCTAATCAAAATGACTTTCTGCTAAATAAACCATGAAAAAAAGCTTTTCCACCATAAGTGCAATAGAGTGTAAATAAAAAAAGACGCTGTGAAGAATTCACTAAAGAAGATAAATCAACAGATTGAATTATGCTTCATAATGAATAGATGTGATGAACCACAATTCCAAACTGTTAAAGAATCCTTCTCTGTTTCCAGAAAAAGATTTATGTAGCTACACAAATGTCCCTTCAGGTATTTTACATGATGCCTCTAGTTACAAGGACCTTTGGAGAACTGCACTATGTTTTCTCTATTTAAATACTAGATGAAGTGATCTGTCTCGGTCGGTTATTTCAAACAGTGCTTGTATGCACATAACTTAGTAGCTACGACGCATCCAGATGATCATTTAAGGCTAAGTGCCATTAATATTAAAACCTAAAAGGTCACCATCTTCACATTAAAATGATGGTGTATTATGGAAATCCTATTTTGAGAAAGTAATCTGTAAGACGAGATTAAAATAAATATCTAACCTTCTCAAGATCATTGCAAGCACATGGTTTCTGGAACCATTTTACTATATATACAATTTGCACATGTACTTTGATTGGAAGGAATGGAGCCTTGCAGGGAGCAGAAACTCCACTTTAATTTCACTGATTCATGGTGAGTAGCTAACAAGAGTTGACAGCCTATTGAACTATTCAAACAATTTTGAGAGTGATTTATTAAAATATATATTTTACATTATTAAGTCAAATTAAAAAACTTTCTGATAAACATACCATACAGTTTTTTTTAAGTGTTTAAAACTTGACCACTTACTCACTGTAGATAAGAGAACAGTTGAACCTAAATGATGGAGGTTGGTCAATATGTTGTCTTGAAATTCCATTTTCTTGAGGAAGAGCATTTGTCTTTAGGCCCAACGTTTTAAATGTAGATAATGACATTATTAGAACCAGTGCCGGATCTACCTTTTTGGAGCCCCTAGGCAGTGAAGTGAAGGAGCCCCTGCCAGTGAGTGTGCAAGGTATGTACTCACCCATTTTTCCCTTTTCTGTTTGTGTATATCACTTTCTTGCTGTGTGAGCAAATCACAGACATTTCCCCATAACAGTAATTTTAACAACACTACTACTACTACACATGCCAAGCTATTACTTATTTACTAAATGCATTTGATGGTGGGCCATATTATTTATGGGAAGGCAGCAAACATATGTTACACAAACACATAGAGTATTTCACAAACGTGCGTACACCCCTCACATTTTTGTAAATATTTTATTATATATTTTCATGTGACAATCCTGAAGAAATGACACTCTGCTACAAAGTAAAGTGTACAGTCTGTATAACAGTGTAAATTTGCTGTCCCCTCAAAAAAACTCAACACACAGCCATTAATGTCAGAACTATTGGCAACAAAAGTGAGTACACCCCTAAGTGGAAATGTCCAAATTGGGCACAAAGTGTCAATAGTTTGATCTGATCCAACCCTCAGTTTGACAGACATATGTGTATATATGTTTGATCTGGGCCTGCATCAGTGTTGCTGGCACTGGAGAGCTACAGTACTCACTTTTGTGAGATACTGTATCTTGATCACTTGTATCATCACACATAAAAACTGAGTAATTATGAGAGTTAAATGGCAACTGCACAATAAAAACAGAAATTGTTTGAACAAAAATGAGTTTAACTAAGAGCATAAGTAATGAGGAAAAAAGTTATAGAGCTAGTTTTTAATTATATAAAGTAAATGTTGATGCCCCTGCTGGGCCATGGCGAAATCCATGATACCTATGTATGTACACGTATTTAGCCATGGTGCTGTGCAATCAAATAAATATGTACATATTTAGGTCCCCTCTAATACTATATATATATACACATATTCATCCAGGGTCTCCTATAATCATATTAATGTATACATATTCAGAGAGGGTCACCTGGAATAATCAACGTAATACAGAATATAAATATTTAGTCAGTGTTTCATACAAACACATATACAGCCAAGGTCTCCTATAAACATATATATGGGACATATAATATAAGTATTATAAGTATTCAACCTCAGTTGTCAATTATATTAATGTATACATATTCAGCCATGCTCACCTATAATCATATGAATGTGTACATATTCAGCCATGTTCACCTACTGTATAATTATAAACACATACATATTTAATGTATTTTCTAAATATATATTCTGCCAGGGTTCCCTAAAATCATATATAATATATATATTATATATATAATATATATATATATATATATATATATATATATATATATTTATATATTATATATATATTATATATATTATATTTATTTATATATTTATATTCACCCAGGATCAACGATAGTATAAACACATATATATTTAATTGTCCGTCAAAAATTACGGGAATAAAATTTTAAGGGTGGCAATGCTGTTTGCCACCCAATGTGAGCACCTTCGGCACTCATCTGCATCCTCCCTTGTGTCTCATTTCCCTCCTCTCCCTCCCTTGTGTCTCACCCGATGCTCTCCTTCCCTTGTGTCTCATTCCCCCCTTTCCCTCTCTTGTGTCTCATTTCCCTCTCCTCTACCTCCCTTGAGTCTCCTTTTCCACCTACTCTGCCTCCCTTTTGTCTCCTTTCCCCCTCCTCACCCTCCCTTGTGTCTCCTTGCCCCTCCTCTCAATCTCTTGTGTCTCCTTTCCCCCTCCTCTGACTCCCTTGTGTCTCCTTTTCCCCCTCATCTCCCTCCCTTGTGTCTCCTTTTTCCCCTCCTCTCCCTCTATTGTGTCTCCTTTTCCACCTACTCTGCCTCCCTTGTGTATCCTTTCTCCTCCTCTCCCTCCCTTGTGTCTCCCTGTCCCATCCTCTCCCTCACTTGTATCTCCTTTTCCCCCTCCTCTGTCTCCCTTGTGTCTCCTTTTCCCCTCCTCTCCCTCCCTTGTGTCTCCTTTCCCCATCCTCTCCCTCCCTTGTGTCTCATCCTCCTTCTCCCTTTCCCCCTTCTCCTTCCTCCTTCCCTCCTCTCCAAAAACTTGTGTCTCACCCGACGCTCTCCCTCCCTTGTGTCTCATTCCCCCCTTTCCCTCTCTTGTGTCTCATTTCCCTCTCCTCTACCTCCATTGAGTCTCCTTTTCCACCTTCTCTGCCTCCCTTGTTTCTCCTTTTCCCCTCATCACCCTCCCTTGTGTCTCCTTGCCCCTCCTCTCCCTCTCATGTGTCTCCTTTCCCCCTCCTCTGCCTCCCTTGTGTCTCCTTTCCCCCTCATCTCCCTCCCTTGTGTCTCCTTTTCCCCCTCCTCTACCTCCCTTGAGTCTCCTTTTCCACCTCCTCTGCCTCCCTTGTGTCTCCTTTCCCCCTCATCACCCTCCCTTGTGTCTCCTTGCTCCTCCTCTCCCTCTCTTGTGTCTCCTTTCCACCTCCTCTGCCTCCCTTGTGTCTCCTTTTCCCCCTCATCTCCCTCCCTTGTGTCTCCTTTTTCCCCTCCTCTCCCTCCATTGTGTCTCCTTTTCCACCTACTCTGCCTCCCTTGTGTATCCTTTCTCCTCCTCTCCCTCCCTTGTGTCTCCCTGTCCCATCCTCTCCCTCACTTGTATCTCCTTTTCCCCCTCCTCTGTCTCCCTTGTGTTTCCTTTTCCTTTCCTCTGCCTCCCTTGTGTCTCCTTTCCCCCTCCTCTTCCTTCCTTGTGTCTCCTTTTCCCCACCTAACCCTCTCTCGTGCCTCATTTTCCCCCACTTCTCCATCCCTTGTGTCTCCTTTTCCCCCTCCTCTCCCTCCTTGAGTCTCCTTTCCCCCATCCTCTCCCTCCTTTGTGTCTCCTTTCCCCCTCCTCTCCCTCCCTTGTGTCTCATCCTCCTTCTCCCTTTCCCCCTTCTCCTTCCCTCCTCTCCAAAAACATCCCAATCCCTTTTCCCCTCTCTCCTCTTATCTTACCTTGATCGGCTGAGCTCCTGCTGCTGCAGAGCATCTTCTGCCTGTGTCCGGAACTGGCATATGCTAATGACGTGACGCGCATGTGATACAGCAAGAAGACATGCTGCAGGGGCGAGAACAGCAGCAGGAGCTCAGCGTATCAAGATAAGAAAAGAGGAGAGAGGGGAAAGGGGATAGGGAGAATTTTGGAGAGGGGGAGGATAAGGGGGTTACGAAGGAGGAGGAGGATTGCAGCCCTCACTGCAGGTTAAGTCCTGTGGGCCTGAGCGTCGAAGTCCCATGGACCAAGAGGAGGGAGGAGGAGTTGGATTGCAGCCTTCACCCCTCCTGAGCGGCGACAGAAATAAGCAACCTATCTCCAAAAATAAATACTATTGAGGAGCTACATTACACCAATATTACCTTACATAAAAACATTTTAGTGAAAAAACATTATACTGTATAAACTAGCTGTATAAACTAGCTGTGGTTTCTGCCCTTTCTCTACACTCTGCAGGAAACGCATGGGAAGAGACAGTGATTAGTGAAATCTCTATACTGTACTCTAGTTTCTAGTGAACTGCAGCATTTCCTTTTGAATCCCCCAAAAAAGAAAAAGCAAGTGCCCCTCACAGCTGCCTAGTTTGCCTAATGGATAATCAGGCCATGGTTGTATTCAGTTTTGCATTGTAGGCTCAGCACACATGCAAGACATGTTTTAACCTTCATTGTTATTACATTCTAAACAGCAATACATGATTAGATGTATAATAAACCCTGCTTCTGACCTGGAACCATTTTCCTACCTGCCTATAATGCTTGCCATACTAACTTCTTTCTGAATCAAGATACCACTTCCCTTCCACCCTCCCACACACCTACCTCCAGTTTTTACAGCTATGACTTTTGCAGGACTTTTGCAGGTTATGTTATCCGACCACTGGGGTGGATAACATATTACATACTAGAGTCATTCATCTTAAATGATTTTTTATCAGATCTCTTCCCTCTCACATTAAATGTAAAAACCTTTCTAACTTTGCTCACTTTCCTACCTAAGCAAACTTTCACTTTCTTCCTGACCCTTGCTATTCCTTACCTGTTATTCTTCCCCAGGTTACTGCCTCTTCCATTCCCTTGATGTTGTAAGTAGCGAGTTTCCAGTCTTGTAAGTGCTTTGGGGGAAAAAAAAAAATTCTACAAAGATTATAAGCTCAAACCAGGGCCCTCCATCTTCTACAGTTTGTTAATATTGTATTTTTCCCTTTTCTTATCTCCTGTACAGCACTACGGAATATGTTGGCATGTTACAAATAAAGTTAATAATAATATTAATAGCAATTAAGAAAAGCTGTTGTGTGCACACAACTCTAATCCGGGCAGTTTACGACAAATGTTTATTTTAATTAGTTGTTTTCCCTATCTATCTATCTAACTAGCTTACTACACACTACAAATTTGCTTCATACCTTTTGAGAAAGTACAATGTGATATAAAACTGCCTAAAATTAACACAGATTAAAAGAAAAACTACAAAAAGGAAGACTGTTTGCTATTCTCTGTTGCTAAAATAATATTACAAAATAAACAATTGCTAAAAAAGTCTATTTGTATTTGTGTAGGCCTTTACAAACTAAACAATTAAAAAATAGCCTATACAAATTCAAATAAATCATTGTAAATGTATGCCTAGACTAGGTGTTGTAGTTTCAAGGTTTTCTTAGGGTAAAATCAATCTCAATTGTACTTGCACAGTAATTCCTGGGATGCACAGTGTCAGAATATGTTATAAGAATTTGATTTTGAGCAATTAAAAGAAGTATAAGAAGTAGTTTAACTTAAGGTCTTTTGAATAATATACTTATAGATGGAATTTTGTTCTGGGGGGATACAAAATACATTGCTAACAGGGAACATTAAAAGACAGTAAAACAATTGTTAATAAAGTGAAAAATATATCTGTGGATATGGAAAACCATGACTAGGAATGTATTATAGGTCAATGTGGTGAGAGGGTAGCTATTTGTCAGAGCATGGATTATCACTACCCTCTCTCTTAAAGGGTCTCTTCAAGCATGGTTTTGCTTTATATAAATGTTATAAATAGCTGACTTAACTAAATTTATCCCGTTCAATGTCATTGTCATCTAAAATTTACACTTCACTTCTTTTTTAACTTTTCTTTATTTCATAATTCATAATTCATCACATACATATACTTAACAAAGCACTTTTAGATTAGATTATAAATTCAAATATATAACATATCTTTTCTTTACATATTTTCTAGATAATGAGTTTGTTAATTTTCATCTTGAGAATGATGCAAAGTAAAAACTGGGAGCGATTCCACACCACACAACTGCATCAAAGGCATTTGGGCCCTTCGCACGCAGGCATCAAGACTGGTTTGACGAAAATGGTATGGAAATCCAGGCCTTATTTGTTGAGAGGCATCGCCTATATCTTGCCCATCAGAACCACCCATCCTCAGTGGCAAAGGAGGCCTCTTTCATCCACACTCGCAGAACGGTCCAAAAAATCTGCTGAAAATGCAGGACTTGTGGATGAATGCCAAAGTAAATGGGATACAGGCTTATGCAGACATGAACAATTCCAAGAACTTTTATGATGCCCTTTGCATGGAGCCTACTGGTCACCACTGAAAACCTCTCCCTGAAAGAGATATGTGCATCTTATCCTTTCCCCTGTTTACCTTTCCAGTCCCTGCTAATTCCATCACAAGAGACACAAGAGATCAGCAGACAGAGCTGTTCTGTGTGTATGTCACCAGAGAGAGTGAGATAGAGAATGAGAAATGAGTGAGAGGGCAAGAGAGAAAAAACCCCACCAGCAGCAGTAGTTGATGCAGAGAATGGATAATGTGTCGGGCTGGTAATCAAGTGTGGACGTGCTGCACATAGAAGATACATAGCACCTTCTAACATGATACCCCACTACTTACGCCAGGCTGCTTTTGCAGCACAGCCAGGGACCCCAGATTTATACAAGTGTTTCAACTGCCTCTGCATGCTCCTGATAGGCCAAAACAAATTATGAATGCTAATTATGCTAATTCAGCCTGGGGTTGAAGGGGATGTCTACTCTAATTTTCAGAAACTGCAACCCTTTTTTTCCTAACTTTGGTATTTTTTCAAACAATGATCCTGTTTGAATTGCAAGCCTGCATCTAGCGGGATCCTAGCCGTATGTCTGCAGGTGTGCTGTGGGCTCCCTTTCATCTCCAATTCTGGTGCTATTCAATTAAAGGAGCCCGCAAGTTACAGGCTCAAAGCAGACTCCGTAAACCATGCACTCGTTCGTAGCAGTTCTGGGTGGGAATATGATCAATTAAGCAAGACCTTAACCTCCCATTTAGAAACAGCCAATAGAAAATGAGCCTGCCATCATTATGGCAGTAAGACATGGAGGTTACATGTCAATCAATTAGGTTTGGGGGTCCGATATGCGATGGGACTTGCCGATTTGCGAGATTGAGACTGTTGTGCAATTCATTCTAATGTCTTTCATCGCTTTCCCCATCATTTACAGTGCAGTATTGATTTTCTATATGCATTTACAGTGCTGCGGACAGAGGTTAAACCCCCTTGCGGGTCCTCTCTAGCATCCTTGGGATTTTCTCCTACGTTTGCCGTTTACGGGTGTGAAACCTATTTGCTGGCTTGAAGAGTTGGAGCAATTGAATGGCGATTTGCGATTTTACAGATCGTGACTCTTGCGGAATTGAAAAATCAAACGCTTTGGGAGGCTGTAAGTTCCGGGTTAACCATCGCAAAGGTGTAATTATAGTTATTTTTCCACAGCAAGAATAAGTATAACTGAAGGTGCAACTTAACTTTTGTCATTTATTGTGTCTTCTATTGAAATATTTTTCTCACAGATGAGAGATCTTAAAAATGGAATCTACTACTCTTGCTGTAATTCACACAATACACGGCAAAGCTTCTAGGCTCACTGGCTAGTTCATGCAGCACAGGGGATCACTGTATCACCAGATCTAATGCCGGCGCAAATACTTTTTTTTTTTAAATGTTTTATTTAATTTGTTAATGCCCCATCAATATACTTAAAAATGATCATGGGAAAGACATACTGCTCCATAGAGCTGGTAATGCTTGATTAAGATTAATTTTGCTATTTTTTGTGTCCCCTATTCATTTAATCTGGGGGGGATTTGTCCCCATCCCCCCAGTACCTACACCCCTGCACTGTATACTTACAAATCTACAACACTACAACAATGTTTAATTTCTTTCACAATTAAGCAACAGGGCACCATCAGTATACTCATAAGTATAATATAATGCAAATTGCTTTCTACATAGCTACCTTTTTGTCAGAACATGAATTTTGTCTCACTTTGTCAACAGAATAATATGGTAATTACCACAATTGCTGTGTATTATATGAGTACTGCAAATGATGTGGGAAGGTATTTTATTTTATAGGTATTTTATTGCTAGTGTTCTTCTCACAAGCAACTACATGAAGAATGTGGGTGGAGAAGCCTCATATGGGTGATCAGCCAATCAAGTGAATGGAACTGTGTGAACCATGGACATTTTGGTTTATCCTGTCACAACACTACAGATGAAAACTGATTTTTCTGTAATGCTTTACAACAACTGGAACGAACGAAACTGTGAATGTGTTTAGTATGGGACAAAGTTACTATGATTGTCAATGCAAAGCATTATTTTTTATTAATATACGTGTATCCCTTTTTTTGTTTGTTTTACACAGTAAAGACAATACAAAAACTATAAAAAATAGAGATAGCACTTGGATTGCACCCAGTATTGCAGACTTGTGCTTTACCTTGAAAGCAGGGCTTCGAAATACCAATGGTATCACTCAACTACGGCTGGGTCCAGTGCCTCTAACTTCATTAATTAAAGAGCAATTTCAAAAAGGAAACCATTTTTTCCACATGCTTTTCAACTATTTGATAGGGCAGTGACTTCAGTGGCACTTTAAAGACATGGTGAACTTTCCTCACAATAAAAATTAACCATCACCCTTCAGATAATCCGGGCTATATGATAAACATTTAGGGGGCATTTTAATAACATAGAATAGCTTTCAACCAATAATTCAACTCATGGTATAATATACCTTTGTTACTCAGATTTTCTTTGTTTAAAAACAAAGTGCAATGACCATAATCCGCAAATAGTTATTAAATATTAACAATTACCCATTTATGTAATGTATTCACTCTCTCTAAACTCTATAAAATATAGAATAAAAGCAACATTCTAGCAGGAATTTTATGCTTCTACCTAGAGTTCTTTTTGTGGCTCTTACAATATTCTTAGTTATATGGCTGAAAGAGATATTAGCTGTATTTTATAATACTTTGCATCTATTCCCTTATGCCACTTAGGCACTTACTGTTGTAGACCAATGTTAGGGAATTAAGCCAAGCTTGACTTATTCCTATCATCTCCCTGAGTCACATCCAGCTTGGAAGTAACCAATCCTCGCTCAGAGATTTTAGTTAAGTGACTTCCTGGGAGCTATGCTGAAGATTTTAATAACGATCCTTTATCTCTATACATAGTAAATGGCCAGGAGGTATTTTAGCTTTCCATGAGCATAAATCATGTTTTCCAACAAGACACTAACTATATGTTTTATTATCCAGTTATTCTGAAGCATATTTATGCAGTGAAGCATATTATACCCAAACTGCTAAGTTTTAATAATGTGCCAATATTGAAACAGATATTTCACATGTAACAGCTTTCAAATTAAATCCAAGCAAGTATAATTAAACACAAATGCGAAAAAAAAAAAGATAATACAAACTCACCATGCAATTTGTGAAAGGCCATTCATGCAATGTTTATTTTAATATTATTCTGCAGTAACACTTTATAAAGAGAGCATCATGATAGTGTGAACTAAATTTTCAGTAATATGAATGCTATAAACTTAACCTTCTGAGTTTAAATAGGCTTCTATGTCTAGGGGAAAATGCAAGAAAATTATTTGATAAAGGTGACAGTTTTTCACACCTGAAATAATGTTTTTCTTCAAGCCTATTTTGATCAACAGTCAGCAGCAACACATTGCAGATATAATCCCGAGACCTCATGGCATATACTTGTCACTACATGCATATCTTACCATGGACACCATCACACACAGCGCTTGAACATAATTTCCCACACTACAGGAGATTAAATAGACTGCATTTGTGAGAAGGAAGACAAATCTCTCTCCTGATTACAAGAAATGAACTCCACATTGGTTTATTTTGGAACAAAAAATTAGAAAATGTTAAAAATCTTATTTATTTTAACTAATATACATTATAAATATGCAGACTTTGCACATATTATATGCACATATAAAAATCATCAGCCTTATTAAATTGCAATTCGGTCAATTGAATAGGGCTCTATATAAGCATATTTTTTACAGAAGTTTTTAGTTAGTGAACTTGTATCCAAAAGCAAGGTCTTCACTAACTAAAAACATCTGCAAAAAAAATATGCTTATATAGAGCCCTATTCAATTGACAAATTAATAAAGCTGCATATTTGCACAGTATGAACATCATGCAAATATATTTGTCATACATAATTATCCCTATCAGATCATGTATTATCATACACAATAATTCATTTAGCAGTTCAAATGTTTAGTCGTGTCCAACAACCTATGGACCACAGCACGCCAGGCAGTTGTGCCTGTCCATAAGGTTATGTTAGCAAACATACTAGTGAAGAATGCCAGTTCCTTCTCCAGTGGACCGTGATTTGTCTCACCTCTCTGCTATGACCTGCCCATCTTGGGTGGTCCTACTTTATTGAAGTACACAAGCCCCTTTAGCACAACAAGGTAGCAACACAATAATTACTCACATTTAAATAAATTACACATGATTTCAGTTAACAATGCTTGAATACAGATGAGGCAGATACATTAAGGTTCATATTTAGAAGTTCAAATGACTTCAGAAAATACAGTTAATACTGTACGAATAGACAGTTCCTGGAGACAGTATTGGGGAGGGGGAATTTGACCGAGCTAGTGCTAGGAAGTCATTGGTGGGTTTGTTCTGGAGGGAGGAGTTGTCACTTTAACAAAGCTGGTGCTTTCCCACCAATGGCAGTTATTATGGCTGGAGCACCTGCTGAGTAGCCCCCTCCCTCCCTGTAGGTTTAACTTATTGATCTATTGTCACAGCTGGGGGGTGGCGGGGGGCATTGCTCACTATCGGGGGGGGGAGCCCAATTGTTTAGGTGATGGTCTAAGACCACGGTTGGTCCTGAGACCTCCTGGACATTCTTGTAGGTCTCAGTTGGTCTTGGGCTACTTGATACCTTTGAACAATCTCCGCTGTTGTTTATGTTTTATGTTTTATCAATAAAGTTGTGGCCTGTTTTAATCCCACACTAGCAGCCCCATTAAATTTGAAACCCGTAGCGGTATCGACACACCCGCAAAGGCTGAGGGCTTGAAATTCGGCTGCGTTACAGATCTATTAAATTGCACCATGCTGCAAGTTATGGGCCGTAGACGCAAGCCCATAAAGCATTCTGTGCGGCCGTGAACATGATCAATTAGTCAAACCCGTAGTTACGGGTTTAGACGGAGCCAATTGCAAAAGAGATTGTCATCATTGCGTCACTGAAAAATGCAGGTTAGATTTCATGGTCTTACGGATTTCAATTACGAGTTTCAATTGGACCCGCATTCGAGAAATAATGCAATATTAATAAATCAGTAAATGTGATATTCTAGTCCATGCAAGTTCCATTATATGTATTAAAACATTGATTCTTGGGATTGACATAACACGGAAATTAAACAGAAACAAATGTATTTTATATTGCAGATTTGCAAGCTTGACAATGTTGTGCTATTAATTGTAATACCTAACATCACTTTCCCTTTAATTATAAGTACAGTAGTGTGTGTATATTTGCATTTATAGTGGTACGGATAGGACTTTAACCCCTTGCGGGTCCTCTCTCTCAGGTTTGAACGCCAGTGGATTCATAGCAATTTAATAGCGATTTCCGAATGTAACATTTACGGGCTTGACAGATCAAAGGCTTTGAGGCAACGGAGTTCAGATTTCGACAGCCCATAGGGTTTTTCCACATGTAACCCGCAGATCATTTGCCGGTAGCTTTAAGAGGCCAATTTAATAACCGTAAGTCTTGCGTGCTTTTAATAGGGCTGTTGGTGTCAGATGCATTATATGGTTTGGGTGTTATGTATGGGTTATAACATGCTCAGTCACTTATGTATAAATCAAGAATTTGGGGTATAATCCTGATTAGTATTTATTGGCCAAAGTATTTTGTGCCTCCGTCCTGTACATTTTTTTTCCACTTCTCAACATGGTATTTATTTCCCTTGTTAAAATATGCTCCAACCCTCATGTTTAGTTTAGTTAGCCTAGTATATAATTGGAGCCTCTAAGGATTTGGGACAAGTTTGAGCTTAGAGACTGATCCTGAATATTAGTTTTGAGTGGAAAGAGGAGTTTAATGAGATAAGTTAAAAACATAAATAAAGAACAGATGGTATCCACAGTTAGCTTCCACTAAGTAGGTAGCTTTGTATTGTCTCCTAGTAAGGGAGCTCTTTGGTTGCAATGCTGATAATTTCTAGTCATTAAGCCTGTCTGTTTTCATTATTAAAGGACAGTGCACAATGAAAAAATAATACGTTTGAATACTTTACGTTTGACTAAGAGCATATTTAATCGGGAAAAATATCATACAGTTGAATGTTAATTAAAAAAAAACATTAATGCCTCTTCCCGTCTCTGGAGGAGTCCATGATACATTGGTGGAAATGGTGTGGGTAAGAGTTGCGTTTCCAATTCAAGAGAGCTATGGTTGCATTGAATGATGCAAGGTGTCTCTTTCTGGACCAGTGAGGTGGAGGGGGTTTAGTGTTAATTTCAATCTTATGCTATTATCAAACAAAGACGTTGGCCTTCTGCCTGTTCCCTCCTCCAGCACCCCTCCCTCCACTGCAAACACACATCCTCATGATCCAGCTCTCAGGGTATGGTGTAACAAACACATCTGGATTCCTGTACTCATAAACAGAGTTTTAAAAAAAATCAGATTGTTCCAAAACATATTTTACATCCATGGCTTACACTGGTGCTAATATTTTTAGTTTGGTACATACTTGATAAACAATTTTGTATCCCATGAACTGCAGTAGTTCTCTAAACTCCTTCTTTAATTGTAATTATTGTCAGCACAACCACTTTACCCAGAACAGTGTGCCACCATAAGGTTATGCCTATCGTTGCTCTAACAAGGGGGAAGTGTTATGAAGGAGTATCTCAGAGAGACTTATAATCTATTATTTTTAACTGTTATTTATTTAAGTTTTTATTTTTTACAAATTAATACGGGGAGTTAAAGTTTCAAACTGGTAACATTACATAACTTGAAAAATGACTGAATGCAGCATAACAACCAAATAATCATTTGTTCTTTCTACCATTATCGTATAAATGCATAAGTGTGAGTGGATGTCTGGGTGTGGATGGAGGTGGTTGGTAGCACCAAGTAGTATCACTCCAGTATATGGTGTATGGCAGGGCTGGGCAAGATCGGTCCTGGAGAGCTCCGCACAGGCAAGGATTTGAGGATATTCTTTATGTGTACGTAGAGTCTGTTGGGATGACTGAAGAAGTGATTGACTCGCCTGTACGCAGCAGGGATATCCTCAAATCCTGGCCTGTGTGGGGCTCTCCAGGACTGAGCTTGCCCACCCCTGGTGTATGGCATACAGCTACAGTGGTACCTCGGGTTACACTATTAATCTGTTACAGACGGGATGGTGTAACCCGAAGTGGTATTTCCATAGGAATCAACGTAAATTCAATTAATGCAGACACCAGATTTTTTCACATTTTAGATTGAATTTATAGACTTGTTTTTGGATATAAACCCTTAAAACTAAACAGAAATTAATAAACAGCAATAATTACATCAAATATCTTAGAATTTAACTTCACGTTACCTGTACTAAGAGGACTTGAGGGCCCAATGGGATGGTGGGGAAGCAGAGGAGGAGAAGGAGGACACAGGTTATTGCTTGGAACTGTGGCTCTTATACGAATAGGCTGGGCACACTGGCTGATAGGCACAGGCTGGGCACATTGCTCATAGGCACAGGCTGGACATATTGCTCATAGGCACATGATGGGGACATTGGCACATAGGCACAGGCTGTATTACCGGCACAGGTGACATGGGCTCTTGCAGGGACAGGCGAATTGGGCTCTTGCAAGAACAGACAAATTGGGCTCTTGCAGGCACAGGCAAATTGGGCTCTTGAGAGTTGAGACACTTTCAGTTTTGATTGCGTAACCCGAGGTAGAGTTGTAAAATTGCAGAAAAGAAGCAGCATAACTCGAAAACAGTGTAAACTGAGGGGGTTGTAACCCAATTTACCACTTTATCTGGGTTTTCTATGGAGTAGGAGATGACCTGGTTGTGATGAATATTATACAAGGGTCCCATTTTTATTGAGGAAGAATATCCCAGCATTATCCATTTCTCTATATAGTCTTTTATATATTCTAGTTCACCAGGTTGGGAATGTGGGGGTATTTCAAAGATCTAGATAAGCATTTTTGTTGGATGAAGAGACTTGCTAAACATTCCATAGGTTTGTTTAATAGGAAATGTCTGTATGGCTTTCTCTATCGGTATCCCTTAAAGGTGTTGGAGGGGATTCTGAGTTGCTACCCATGTGTTAAATAAGTGTTGGCATACCCAATAGTATCGGCCTGCATGCCCCCAGCTATTACAGCATGCTCAAGATTGGGGGCCTAGAATTTCATAGGTTGCAAAGAAAGAGGAGGACGGGAATGAATGGAGGTGCATTATACATCTGTGATAGTCATTATAAAGATACATTTGTGCCTTTCGATCTGTATAATGTACCTGCTCTTTTCCAACTGTATGTTAACAAGTTGCTTGAAGAGGTGATGAACAAATATCTTCTAAGAATCCTTAATGCCATCAAGAACATAGCTATAAAGCTTACAGCATCTCAGAGAAATAACCTTCATACAAAGCCAATGAATACTTGTTCAATCATACTTCAGTTATTGTCTGTTGAAATATCATAACCCCTCAAAAATTGCTGAAATTGATAAAAATACAATCTCTACTACAATCAGCTGCAGATTGTTATATCCAACTACTAATGTGTCCATTACCGGTACTTCCAATGGTCTATATACGTCTGCAAGTTTTGTACAGTATGACAAATTATTATGTGGCTGATAAATTCATTAAATGGGTTTTGAAGAATTCAGACATGTTGGAAAAAGGCCCCACTGTGCTGATAAACCAAAAAAACTGGAGAATGCTAATTTGCTTGTTGGGTGTTATTCTTGATGAGGTTCAACTTTGTCATATACTAGAAACCTGCATTTATGAACATGTATACCTCACAGTTTGTTAGAACTTTATCAAAGTAGACTTTCCATCCATCCATTCTGCATAAAACACCATCCTGAAGGTGTATACCGTCCTTTATCATTTTTATATATTTCTGAATGTTAATAATAGAATGGCACTATGGTTCTTGTGTAGCAGATTTCCTTAGAGAACATAAAGGAGTTGAATTGCTCTCTTCTAATGGCCTAATGTGGCTAAGGAGACCAATGGATACATCTGGTCTGTTGGTTTACATTGTCTTTTTGAACTGCTTCTTTCAGAGGATTTCTCAACAGGGCACATCATTATAGTGTAGTAATGTAAAGTAATGAGATTCCCATCAGTCCTTGAAAGTACGTATTTATGAACAGACGCTTTTCCATTGTAGCAAATGAAAGTTTCCTCTGCAACTAAGACTCCTCCATGGCATGGGGTTACTGATGAAGTGAAATGGGTTTCTCAATCGACCCCCATGGTTATACTTTTTATTGGGCATTGGGTGAGCAGGGTAGGAAATGCCCGGGGGTTCTTTGAGTTTGTAGGGCTTATAAGTAGTGGGGGTCTTAAACCCCCTGCCGATCCCTTATAATTTAAACCCCCTCCCTGCAATGGAATGGGGTTTATGTAGATGAACGGCATTGGGGGTGTTTTTTAACTGCAACATTGCTGCAGAGTCTGCTGAGCTTACAGCTCAGTGTCTCCTGCAGGAGGCTACATGGGGACCAAAACGATCGGCCTGAAGTAGGTTTGCTCTATAGGTCTGGTTACCTACTCAGAGAGCAACTTCTTTTAGCCACTTGTGCCCTTCACAGGGAGAAATATCCTGTAGTATATCAGTCTGTTCTCACTCATAAGAGTGACCCAGCCCCGAAATTCCAGGCAATTCTACCCTGAACAGGAGAAACAGCAACCCTAGACGCGTTGTGGCCTCAGTGAGGTGCAGCTGTACTCCGTAAGGCAAAGTGAGCAAGTCCCTTAATCTAGCACCATATCCAAAAACTCCTGGTCCTCCAATCAAGTTGATTGTTTGAAGCCCTGAATCCCGATCAGCAGAAAACGGATAAGTAAATGGTCTTCCAGTACCCTTATTTGTAAAAAATACCCATGGTTCTCTACTTTTCTGCAGTTTAAAATATTATATAATATTGTATATTTCCTTGTTCTGTACAGTACTACAGAATATTTACAAATAAAAGTTATTATTAATAATAATAATAATAATAATAATAATAATAATAATGTTTCTCTCTTTTTGTAACTAAAACTAGTGTTAGGAATACATATTTCCTTATTATCAGATTTAACTTTCTATATATTACTCCTAGTTTGATGAACAAACTGTTTTTAGTTGTTGAAGACATAAAAGTTTTGTTATTATTTATTTTGATATAAAGGTGGCCCCAGGGTTACAGACGACCTGACTTACAGACATTCTATCCTTAAGAACGGGCTCCCAAGGATTGTATAAGATTGTTTTTATGTTCTGTTTGTTTTAATTAAAAGAAAGAGCGCAACAGTCTCTGTAACTTATTATTCCAGTACAGGGGTATTATTATTATTATTGTTATTACAGTATTACACTATATTATTATTTCTATCACATATGAACCATTATAGTATTGTTATTATTATAATTATTATTATTCATCGAGGATCCATGTTCCATACAAATCCAGTTTTAAGATGTTATTAGGAACGTATCTCATCCTTAATTGTGGGACTGCCTGTATATTAATAGTGAGGTAATATGTCATGTAATGGCATATAAATTAACAATTGCTCCTTCCAACTAAAATCCAGACTTATACACCTTCTATTGCATGTCAAGCTATACATCTCCTATTAAAAATGTAAACATTTTATTTTAAATAAAAAAGTAGTTTTTAATAATACTTTTAATAAAAATGTATGTTATCAAAATAATATATACATTTAATCTGATAGTGTTAGTTAGTTAAAAATATTGGATATTATGATTAATGAACAATAATTTTATTAAATTAGCAGCTCATTAAATTCTAGTACTACAAGCAACTGCCTTTATGGTCAGGTCCTCCCTGCAAATGATTAATAAATAGGGAAAATAAAAATCTCAGTGAAAAATAATGTATTTTGTACCAGTGTCAGCTCATACACCTCTTTATTGCTGTACATAGTTTCTTTTTTCACAAAACAGAAGTATATAATACCATGTCAGAGCAGTAAAATTGGTGATGCATGCAACATGCTGGAAAATAGAAAAATTGCACTTTCCATAAAACTACATTCACATCAATTATTGCTTTGCCTTTTTACCATTGATCTCTGCTTGCTGTCTGGAAAAAAAAAAAAAAATCACATAAGATAGTTGATGACTTCCATTACTACTCTTAAAAATATTTCTGAAGAAGTACATTTATAAAATTTGCATCAATATGAAAATGCCCATACCTCTTAACACTTCAAGATGGTGATGCAAAAGATGAAATGTGTCAGAAATACATTTTTTATCATGGAAGATGCTATTTCATCAGGCAGAAAGTAATCTGATTATAAACCATTTATAACATAAAAGTCATTTCATATAACTTTCAAAAAAGCTGAAATACTTCTTTCAATTTCATACGTCCAACTCAAGACACTTTTAAATTTGTTTTTATTTCATTTCCAATATTTATAGGCTTTTTATTATAATTCTGGCATGTATGTACTTTGAAAGATGACCTAACAGATGATGTGTATGGGTAATAACATATATTATATTGGGTGTCTGCACAGTAACCCAGATTCCCTAAAGGAGCAAGGAGCTCTGGAGATGGCCTGAGAGCCACAAGGCAATGAGGAGGTGCACCTTACTATATTGACAAAGTTGGTTCCTTTATCATCTCCCTGACCTTTTGTCATCTTAATTTCATATATCAGGGCATCTTGTAGCTAAGTGTTCATTTTTGGAACTCTCTACCAATGGCGGCTGTGATATCAGATCCAATAGATAACTTTAAAAAAAGCTGAATATATTTTTTAATAAAAATGGAATAAAAATTGGTTATGTCAGTTGACCAGGAAACTAGGAATGATATTGATCCAGAGTACAATACGATTGCAAGTTTTTGGGATCAGGAAGGAATTTATTTCTCTCTAATAAGACACTTGGCATTGTTTCAATGGGTTTTTGGTTGCATTCCCCTGGGTCAATTTGCTATTCACATAATATAAAGATCCGATGAGATCTATAAAGGTTGAACTTGATTGTCTAAAAGCCTTTTTCAAGCTTAATTGCTGCATAACTATGTAAATCACACTCTGCAAGTCATTGGACTGATCAGCAATCCATACATTTGAGTAAGCCTAATACAAACCCAATGAATTCTTTAAATAATATATTAAAAACAAACTTATTTTATTTTATAATCTATTGCATTCTTTATATAATATGGTGGGCAAAAGAGCGATAGAAGCCCTCCACTGTACAGTAGTACAGTAAATAAATAGTACATCTGTGTTCACATTTGAATGTCTAAAATAAGTTAAAAAATCTTCTTCCAGCTCAGAATTCCAAGAAAAACAATTACACTGCATATATATATATATATATATATATATATATATATATAGTTCCCAATAAATGTTTGTATTTACAGTGGTGGCATTTAGATTTAACTACTTGCACAATTCTTACTCATTATAATAATCATGGTGTTTTCATTTTCTATTGATTCCTAGAGCTGTGTCTCATCTGTAATTTAAATTAAATGCCTTGTTTTGTGTAATTTACTAATGAACACCTATTTACAAGGTTTATGTATGTCAGCTGAGCGCCATAATAGTGCGAGTGAAATGCTTTGAATATATGTTAAAAGTCCAGAAAAAAGCTTGCGCAGCTGATTTTACGTTGCAGTGCAATCTACGTTCCTCAAATAGAATTGGGCTCTATGTAAGTAGGATATTAAGTCAGAATTATTTTATAATGTGGGGACCCCAGAGATAATATTGCTGACACTGACATACATTAAAGGGATATTTCACATTAAAGGGCCACTTAATTCGGCACAATCTGGACCACATCACTGTAAAGATTTCCTAAACACATGTTGAAATACTTTTTACATTTTTGAAATACATGCATTTTTCAAGTTACTAATAAAATAATATCTGTGTTTACATGTGTCGCTGACTGCCCACAGCTACAGTTTCATGTGGTGAGCAACAGAAAAAAAAAGACGTAACCATTCACCAATCCATCTGTGCAGAGCATGGAATACTGGAATCACCTAAACAGGTCATGGGTTAACTTTTCAGTGTAGTGCAGATAGCTGCATGTTATATACAATCTTGTGCTCTTACCCACCAGGAAGAGCAGTGAGGTAAATGGGACTTTAAGTGACAGAGACTACCTTATGCACAGTCCTATACAGCATGTTTGAGCAAGTTAAATATGTTTCATTTGTATATGCTGTGTGGAAAAGGGACTAGGGAAAGGTGGATTGTGTTCCCCTGTTTAGCCTTTTATTTAAGAGAATATGTAAGCAGGTGGCAATGAGTCATTTTGCATATGGTGGATTGTAAAGATAGTGCTGGTTGTTTATTTTGTGCCTGATGTATATAATGGGTTTTATAATGTCAGGGATGGGTGAAACTTTGAGGTAGAACAACTGGAATTGTTTGAAAGTTACAAATGTGCGGACATGGATCTAGTGTAAAAAAGTGTCTAACATGTTCCATAAACTGGTTCCACTAAACATAATATTTTAAATTTTATTAAATGAATATGTGCTTTCTTGGTAATAATTATTATGTGTGTCTGAGCGTCCATATGTCATAGAATTTGCCAGCTTTAATATTTCAGCTGCAAGACTTTGCATAAATATGGGCAGATTAAGTTATTTCAATACCCACAATGACATTATAGCGGGTATTTACTGAAATGAATAGAGATAAGCTACGATCTACTGCAGCTCATCGTTCACTTGCGCTACACAGGTCCCCCCTAGATTTACTAAATTGTTGGCATTATAATTAGGTCAGAGATGAGCCACGGTAATGCTCAATGTAGCATTATGTATATTCCCCCTATCCACTCTTTTATACATGGCTATTGCAGAAGCGCATCTGTTCTATAGGGATCAGGCATGCACTGTCCTGTCCATTGGTGCAGGCACCATACTGGTTGCCAAACCTGCAATGGTTGGCAATTTGGCAATTATCATCAGTGCTATATATTATTAAAATAGCTACCAAATGAACGCACACTATCCCCAGGACCCCTCTCAACAGCTGGGTGGGCCATCAGTATCCCCTCCCCTCACCCTTGGTGCTTGGGGTGGGGGTCAAACTAACCCCACTGGGGTCACTATGAGGCCTCTAAGTATAACCAAATGGGTTACACTTAATATGTTACAATTAATCTAATGTATATGTATGGTGGCCCTTATAATAAGCTCCTTGCCATTTGAGTATCCAAGAGATCTCCATGGCACCTGACATTAACACTTATAGGATAGTATACCATGGGTGTCCATAGGGACCTCCATGGTATAGGTGTTAATGTTGGGTCCATAGGAACCACCATAGGCATAGGATAGTATACCATGGGGGTCCATAGGGCCATGGTTTTATTTTAGATTATCATAGGCTCAGAGGGACCCTATGATAACTGGTTAGGTGTAGGTGCTATGGGGTTTCATAGCCCCCACCCCCCCATGGTAAATTGTTAATGTTAGATGACACAGGGGACTATAAGGACCCTATGTTTATACTTAGAGGCACATAGGGATCTAAAACATTTTACTACCTGTGAAGCGGATATTCAATATTGCAGGATTCAAACCTTATATAGCAATATATTTTATAATAAAGTCAAATTCTATAAATATTGTTCACCTATTAAAGTACAATATACGCTGCTATGTGTAACACCAGGAGGGTTTGTTGTATAATTACATACAGCCTTATTACATTGCGTTTCAGCCAATTGAAAAGGGCTCTATTTAAGCACATAGCATATTTTGTTAGAGAAGTTTTTAGTTATTGAAGACCTTGCTTTTGGATAGAATTCACTAACTAAACACTTCTTTAAAAAATATGCTATGTGCTTATATAGAGCCCTATTCAATTTGCTGAATTGCAATTTAATAAGGCTGATAGTATTTAAGGTTAAAAAAAGACTTCAGTCCATCAAGTTCAACCTTTTTAGATCTTCTCTGATCTGCAATATGCAGATTATTTGTTAATTGATTCAGGGGAAGGCAAACAGAAGAAAAGAACCAATTGAAACCTTGTCACAAAAGGGGGGGAATACCTCCTGACACCAGATTCTGGTGAGTGGACTGCTCCCTGGATCAATCCTCCCTCTCTAATTATCCCGGATAACCCTGAATGTGCCTTTTACTCAAAAATATATCCAACTCCTTTCTAAAGGTAACTATAGAATCCATGCTAATATTTTACTTGCCTTTGCAGATCCTACTTGGCATTGAGCACTGTTACCTAGGTGGTTGTCCAAAAGTACTCCCAAATCCCTTTTAATATCTGATAACCCTAGATTTGCTCCATTAAGATTATAAATTATAGATTTATTTAGAAAAATAAATGGCATAGGATAAAGAGATCCCTTATGTACAAAAACAAATGCCCCAATTTTAAACATTATTTTAGAGCTGCTCATATTGCTTTCATATCGCAAACACATTCAATAGAACACCAACCGCTTTGGGTGTTTATTGAAAACCAACAAATTAAACCTTTTGAGTGGGATAATGTGATGTGGGCCCCTCCAGGCTCAACTCTTGACATTAAACCACATATTCCCATGATTAAACTATCCTGGGATAATTGCAAATGGGTCGATTCAAGACATTATTATTATTATTATTATTATTATTATTACTTTTCTTTGTAACGCACCAACATATTCTGTAGCGCTATACAGGGGAAAAGAACAAAGAAAAATATAATTTTACTAAACTGCAGAAACTGGAGGGCCCTGTTTTGAGCTTAGAATCTTTGTAGAAAGTGTTTTTTCCCAAAGCACTGTACAAGATTGAAAACTCTCTACTTACAATCAAAAGGATCAATTGAAGCATATAATGTCCCCTTAATCCCCAGTTTTGACCTCGTCGCGGATCTTGGAAAGTTTGCAGGAAGAGTCTAGAGTGTGGTGGCTCACTAATAAATTAGAGAAGCTAGGAGCAGGTATGAAGAAGGAAAAACTCCTCACTAAAGATCAATTCATAATTAAATATGAGCTTCCATTAAGTGAATATTTCAATTATAATAAGATTAGGCATTGAATCTCCTAAGCAACGAGATCTTGGGGGGGCTCCACAATCCACCTGGTTGTCCAGGGTTTGCAGCATCCATCCTCTTACAAGGGGAATGGTGGGAACGCTATATTCTAGTTTGAATACGGCAACAGAAGATCAAAAGACTAGGTTTATCAGACATTTGGAGCAGGATTTGGGGGTATCATGGGATCTCCAGAAATGTGGGAGGATCTGTCCAAAACTATCCAGAGGCTCTGTGTATTTTAGTTATTTAGAAACTGCTACTAAGGTTTTACACAGAGCCTACTTTACACCAGATAGGTTGCACAAATTGAACCCCCGGGCGTCCCCAGCATGTTTCAGGGAGTGTGGAGAAACGGAAACAGTTTTGCACATTTTAGTGGAGGTGTGAGATTGCCCAAGATATGTGGGAGGGGGTCACTGACATAGCATCTAAAGTATTACACACTGACATAACTCCGTCAGTTGAACTCTGTTTACTAGGGGTTCCCTGTGTACACATAAGTAAAAATCAAAACAAATGGTTACAGTTTCTTATGCTAGCGGCAAAAATACAGTTGGCACGGAGATGGAAAACATTAGTTATAGATAAATGAGAAGTTGTAAACTGGTTGAACTCTCTCATGATTTATGAATGAATGACTCACACTCTCTCAAACACATTTCCCCCCAAAGAGATTTGAAGGAACTGTCTTAGTTCGAGTTATACTATTTCCATAAACTAACACCCCATTTTTATATATTTCATGGAATGGGTGGCGGTTTGGAAAGGGGTACACTTGGGGGCTCCGGAACAGACTCTGATATCGGACCATCTTGGACAATATTTGGGATCGCTCTGAGGCACGGGCAGGCCTTGGGTTAGGAGGTGGAGGTATAACATATCTAAAAATCTGTATTTATTTCAGCAACGGACATGTTGGTGTCTTTTTAATCTCAATTTAATATTTTCTTAATTTGTTGACATTCTTCCTGTTGAAAGATGGTGTATAATTTTTAGTTTGTATCTGTTGTTTAGGAGTTGAAAAGAGAGAAAAAGAAGTGGTGGAGTCGCATTAAGATGTGTTAGACAAAATTGACAATAGTTTATGGATGTATTGTTTCTCATACTGTATCTTGTGATATGTATTGAGAATGTCAATATCCAAAAATACCTTTTGTGACAATAAAGACTAATCAAGTAAGATTATAAATACATGGCTATATTTTCTTCCCAGATGCATAACTTTACATTTATTCGTATTAAATCTCACCTGCCGTTTAGTCGCCCATTTTTCTAATTTATGCAAATCCCTTTGGAGGGAAAGCACATCAATATCTGAGTTAATTACCTTGCACAACTTAGTGTCATCAACAAAAATGGAGGCAATACTTTCCAATCCTACTTCTAAGTCATTTATAAATATGCTAAAAAAAGAGATTATCTAATACTGGATCGAGAGAAACCCCACTTTCCACATTAGTCCAATCTGAGTATGTTCCATTCACAACTACCCAAAGGGTAGCTTTATGTTCTTTAGCCAGATCAATCCATGAGAAGATATTTACTGCATTTCCTGTATCCCTTAGTTTGCACAATAGTCATCCATGTGGCACTGAATCTAAAGCCTTTGCAAAATCCCTAAAGACTACATCCACTGAGTTGCCTTGATACAAATTATTACTAACCTCCTCATAGAAACTAATTAGGTCTGTTTGACATGACCTATCCCTAGATTTGTGTTGACTCCTACTTATAATCTTGTTTAAACAGACATATTCTTGTATAATATCCATTATTAATCCTTCTAAAAGCTTTTCCAATATAGAAGTGAGACTTACAGGTCTATTATTTCCTGGATTTGTTTTTGCTTGCTTTTTAAATATAGGTAACACCTCTGCTTTTCTCCAGTCATCTGGTAGAGACCCTATGTTGAGTAAATCTTGAAAAATAGATATAATGGTTTGTTAGCCCAGTTCCCTCAGTACCCTTGGATGTATTTCATCAGGACCTGGGGCTTTATTAATATGTATTTTTTCCAACCTCTTTTGAATTTCTTCCTGTGTTAACTAATTATCTGGTGAAGTAGCCCCATTATGTTGTAAATACCAAAGAAAATAACTTATTTAGCTCATCTGCATTTCGTGTCACTAATTGTCAGACAGCCTGTTTCACATTGTAATGTTCCTATTGTTTCCTTCCTGGATTTGTTTGTATTAATATATTCAAAAAATATTTTAGGGTTAGTTTAACTCTCCTTTGCAAATAATTTTTCATTTTCTATTTTAGTCAGTCTAATAGTCCTTTTGCAAGCCTTGTGGATTTCCTTGTACTTATGTAAAACAGTCTCTGTCCCCTCTTGTTTGTATAATTTAATTCCCTTTTTTTTACTCCATATCTTGATCTTTAAGTCATTGTTAAGCCACATGGGATGTGATTTACTCCTCCTACTTTCCATATTGTATATGGTGATAAGTATCTATATTTCGTAAGGAATTTAATGTTGCCCATTTATGTTCAGTACTGTTACCTCAATTCAATTTTAAATGAGATTGTGTTGTGATCACTTTTTCCCAAAAGTTGCCCTATTTCAACATTTTATACTATATCAATGTTATTTGTGATGACTAAATCTAGATAGAGTAATTTCTAGTAGGTTTTTGTACAACCTTTGCCAGATTATGATCTCTGAGTGCACTCAAGAACCCGATCCCATTAGCTGAACTGCTGGTTTCATTTATCCAGTTTATTTCAGGGTAGTTAAAATCCCCCATTATTAAAACTTGACCATGCTTAGCTGCATTTCCAATCTAGCTATACTCCTACCTATCATACTCCTATCAATATTCTTTCAGAATGTGCTCCTCAACTATTTAACTCTACCCACAAACATTCAATATCACTGCTAGTTCTAGTATACTGTAAATATCTTCTCTGACTATAGGCTTAAATTCAGGTTTAACATACTGGACGGGCTGTATACCTCCCCAGGCCTCCTGGGGTTGGTAGGAGGGCCACGTGACCTGGCAGGCCCGGGAGTATGGGAGAGAGGGGGTGGCTAGCTGGGGGCGGAGCCACTAATTGGAGATGGTGCCATTTGGCCGTTATGCCCCCAGCTAGCCAAGTAATTAGATGTGAGGACTGTCTCCCTTGCTTCTCTCTCTCCTTTCCTCTCTACTCTCTCTCCTCACTTGGCCCAGCAGCAGCCGGCCCCTGGTGGTGCACACATCATCTTGGGCAGTACCGGTGGTGCTGGTGGTTCGGCAGCTGGAGGGCAGAGGGGACAACAGCAAGAGTCCGTCAGATGCTGTTAAGCTGCACATCCCCCCCCCCCCCCCGGACGGTCCCCCGGGATCCGGAAGTACATAGGGACAGCGGGTGGCTCCTGGAGTCTCGGGGTGATCAGGGGATATGCGGGCATGCCGTGCGGCCCACAGGGGGCCAGAAAAAAGGGAAGCCTGCCGGAGTCCAGGGTAGGAGTGGCGGCCGCCGGGAGTCCGGCGGGACCAGTGGCTGTTGGGAAGCAGCATCGGGATGCAGCACACGGGAGGCTCCCGACCAGGTGAGGCATCGGTCCCCTCCCCTTTTCCCACACTTCATGTGGGTTTCCATTAAAGGGCTTGGCCTGGTAACCAGGCCACGGGGTATGCCGATGGGGACTGCCCCCCCCCATGGCGGGAACGGGGGGGTTGGCAAGGGGTTCGAGCGAAAGCACGGTGGGAACATCCCTGCCATTGCCCGTGCGGGAAGGAACATCCCTGGACGGTCCCCCGGGATCTGGTGGCGACGGGGGATCTTGGGAGTTATGGTACTTATTGCGGCCGCACAGCGCATGGGTAGTGGCTGCTGGGCAGCAGCAGCGGAGCTGCAGTGCCCAGTAAGAAACCCTCTCAGGGCAGGTAGGCATGGTCCCCCTCCTCTTCTCCACTGTTTGCCTGTTTTCCGGTTCAGTAAAAAGGCTTTGGGCCTGAATCCAGGCCCGCTGAGTGGACGCTGATGGGGGAGGGGGATGCTGGCGGCGGGGCCGAGTGGATGCTGACGGCTGGGCTAGGGCCTATCAGCCTTTCTTACACTGGGCACGCGGCTTGGGTGGATCCGGGATGGCGGGGGGATATGATTTTAAGTGCTGTTGGCAATAATTTTTGATGCAAGGCTTAGTGACCCTGGTAGGACCATAGTGTCATATGGGCTAGGGGTTATTAATTCCATTCCCTCATCCTCATTATATACATGGAGCATATAACTTGCGCAGTCTCAGCAGCTCCGCGGGTACTCTTATTAATTTCGGGCTTTGGGACCTGGCGGCTGGCAGACTAATGTCAAGCCTCTGCAGCGTCTCCTAATTCCCTTATATCATTCAAATTCCCATAGTTGCAATCTGGCCGGTGCCAGAGGGTGGGTCTAGCAGTTAGCTTTTTTAGGCTACTAGTTTATAGGTTATACTTAAAAAAATGGTGACAAGGCCGTAGGCGCCCGCTTACCACTTTTTCTAGTATGCTAATTCAGCCATTATGGTTTGTTTTACAGCCTGTGTTTAATCCTGCGGAATATAGCAAGCATAAGCAATAGTAAGCCTGTTAGAGTGGTTTTCAAGATTTGGTATTTCAGGCCCAGTGTCCCTTCATAGACATCAGTCCCTTAAAAATGGTTGCACTGTTGGGCAGCGGTATCCTCATCGGTTTAGGGTAGCGTGATTTGGCAGTGCTTTTTAATTGACGCATATCTTGATCTGGGGTAGAAATCCCGTATCACAGGACGGAGCAGCTAAAGCCCACTCAGTATCACCGTCTGGTCAGTGGGCCGGTCCTAAGATTTCGGCTTGCGGCCCGGTATGTCCAGGGAGGGGCTTCCTAGCCATTGTGGAGTTAGTGGCGTAAACCTGTTTCCTTTCAGGGGTAGACTGTTTCTACATGTCACTAAATTTCAGGTTCAATGGATATGCGTGGTCGGGATCCTTTTGTTCCAGCATTTTGCGGTGGCGGTTATGGCCTCGGAGTGGGTGTGCCTTGGACCCTGCCGTGAGGGTTATGGTGAGGGTATCCTATTCCAGGTTTTGTTCTTATGGGTAGTTGTCACTCCTTGGATCATTGCATTGCTGCAGGCATGCAGAGGCCGAGGTCAATTTTCCCCTCCCATCGTAGCTTTCCGGGTCTCGAGTAATGGAGGTCCGACGAGACAGGTTTTGTTTGGCTGTCATTAGCTTACTGGTCTCCTTCAGACTATGGGGGGCCAAGCAGATACAGTTATTGGCTTTTGGGATCCTTCAGGAGTATGCCCCGGTTCCTTTGGGGGCTGTGCGGGAGCAGTTAACCAATGTTCGGATGACAGGGCGGGAGTTAGGGCATTTTCTCCCAGTTACGCATTTATTTTGCCCAGTACGGCAGGTTGGACGCGCTTGGGCAGTATGGTCATGGAGCTTACAGTTTAAATAGAATACGGCTACCAGGCGTCAGTACAGGTTGGATGACGGGTCATTCCTTGTGGGTATGTCAGATCAATGCCCATATTGGGAGGACGGGTTGGTATGCCTGGCGTATGTGTGGGTCTGTGTGTGGTGAACGGACATGGTTGAGGTTCTCGGTAACCAAAGACCAAAAAGGAGGATTCCCCCGGGGGTGGGGCATCGGGTATGGGGCCTGGGCCTTCATAAACAGGGCTGGCCGAGAGACCTGACGTAGGAAGATTGGTATTACTGGTGGAGCAAGGTTTTTCGCAGGAGGTATGGAAAAGGGATGGTAGGCAATTGGTAGCCTTTCCCAAGGGCCGGAGATACTACTGTGGGGAAAGAGGTCTGTGGAAAGTATGAGGCATTGTGGTTCTGTCCAGCCATCTCTCCTTTCGGCAGGTAAACTGGTGGTGAGAGGTTGGCCCAAACAGACAAGGCGCTGGTGACCTCAGGTGTTTGGTCGTGGGATCCTAAGGTGATCAGGTGACCATGTGGCTGTGGTGGTTCCGAGGGGAACCAGGTGGAAAAGGGAGGTAGTTACAGTGTCCGAGGTACACTGATAGCTCTCCTTTTGTAGTAATACGGTTCTTGGACCTCAACACGCATTGTTGGTTGGTGCTGTTCCTTACGGGGAAAAGGTGATTCCCTATGAAGACGATTCTGCAACTTGGCGACATGTGATCAGAGCTGGGTACACTCTGTGGTGGAACATGGTACCCACTGGCTTTGTGCATGAACAGAAACTGTAACAGCCCGACGGGCCGTTTTGCCCCGGGGCTTGGAGAAGAGAAAGTCGTAGTAATTGATGGATATTCGGACATCGGACCAAGCAGGCGCTTCACCTCGGGTGCCGATTCATGGCCCCAGCTTGGGCGTGTGGCCCAGGTCAGATGCAAATACGATCCATCTGTTATGGAGATGGGAATGTCATCAGTGGGAGGAGCAGGTGTCGAGTGGCACTAGTGTCGCCTACCTTGGAAGTGCTCCATGTGGTGGTATCATCCCTGCTAATACACCCAGGTAACCACGGGTTTTATCAAGGGTAGATAAGGATCAAGCTTGGTAACAGCTGCTAAATGGGCTAGCTTAGAGGGTCGGTTGGCGAAGGGCCAAGTAAGGCCCGTAGGAGAAGTAAATAGGCAAGCCCAGAAGTAGTTTCCTGGAATAATTATAAGCTAAGGGTTTCCAGCTTAATTATTCATGATTTTAGCTGGTCGAGGTCATGAGTAGGTGGAGTTTTAGTGCTAGGGGCCAGGGAGGTAGGCGGCTGGCCATGGCTTTTTTGGGGGGAGTCGTATGCCGCAAAGGTATTCTGCGGCCTTCTCCGTGGGGGTGGTGAGGAGAGTCGCTGGGACAGTAATAAAGGGGGTGTGATCCTACCCTGCGGGGGTACGGATGTTCCATCACTGTAGGCCATGGACGAGGGTTCAGGGCGGACAGTGTACTGTCTCGGGTCAGGCTCCTCCCCTCACTTGTTTATGTTTACTTAATTAATGGTATTGTTGTTATTATGTGATTTTGGGTTTACCAATAAACGCTGTGGCCAGTATGTTACCCCAAAAAGTGGTTGTGTCTAATTATTTACTTAGAGGGCTCAGGAAGTGTTTTGTGCCAAATTAATTATTCAGGGAGCGAGTTGTGCCCAAAGTGTCATATGGACATACTCACTGGGACGTGAGCAGGTCAAGACAAATCCCTCCTCCACTTTTACTATTGCCCCTATGTTTCCTAAATAGGTTATAATGCATTACCTCCCTATGCTCCTTCTGTCTCCCTGGGCTAGCACTTGGCACAGGTACTGTAGGTATGCATTTTGTGTTTGTTAATAGCTGGTATCTGAATGAGGGTATGTGTTTCTTGTTATTGGTAGAGGAAGGGATGGAGAAGAAGGGAATAGGCACAAGTCTAGAACCGTTGTTTGATAAATGGATAAGACTGAAGTTGACACCATATGTTTTCCACCTCACTTGCCTAGAACCAGGATGTTGCATCAAAGGATTCATCCATTACTCTCCAAAATGTAGAGCCTGCCTCTCAAACAACTTCTATTAGTGTACCATGGATCCTTTCAAAAAACATTCAGAGGTATGAAAAAAATGTATGACTATTTTCCTGCTTAGTTACGCTCTTAGTCAGACTCAAAGTTTTCAAAAATAGGGCCCTATTCTATTGCCCAAATTGTAATTTTATATACACTTAAAATCATTCTTAAAATTGCCACATATTCTATTAGCTAATTGCAATCCGATTACGGTTCCCCACCCACTAGGGGCCAGCCAAAGACGAAAATTCGGCCATAGAACTTCAATACTTTTGGCACAGCTCAAACAGCGCTAATTAATTAAAGTTACACAAAATCGATATTCTATTAGACCCACAGCTCTTGCTTGCAAATAAAGTCTAACCCACAAATGAAAAAAAGTAACAAGTTTCTGTCAAAAATATTATGAGTACTAAGTAGGACTCGCAAGGTATTTTTCTAACACTTATTAAAGCTGTAACAGCAATTAAACACACAATACTGTACTTTAAAAGCATCAGAAGACATGGAAACACATTAGAATTCATTGCAGAACAAATATGCAATTAAAAATATTATTTTTAACTGGTATTTCTGAGTAAGATCGATCCCAGGACTCAAGTGTTTAATACGTATCATGAAACCCACATGGACTAAAGCAGATGCTCTAATGCATTTTATAAAGTGCCAGATTGCTTGATTGCGAGCCTGATCGGCATATATTACTTATTGGCTCTCATTAATTCATAGCCTCCGATTGCAGGTTATGTCTAACTGCCATTTTTACAGACGTCATGATGATAGACTCATTTACTATTGGCTGTGTCTAAGAAATTAATTTACGGGCTTGCTTAAATATTGTCAGATCATATGATCACGCCCCCTTAAAGGCTATACATGTGGAAGTTATACGATTGTGGGCTTGAGTCCATAGAATACATCTAAATATTTAGAGAAAAAAGCACCCACAGCCAATATCATAAGTTAGTGTCGCTTACAGGCTGTTAATAGAATATGGCCCATATTTCTTTTTCATTGCGCAGTGGACCTTTAATAACATTTCTTGTACCTTTGTCTCCTTTCTTGTATTGTGTGTTACATATAGTATAACAGTTCTGTTCCATCCCCGCTGTTCAGTCTGGGTTAGCTCAAATCACTTCCATGATACGGCACGCTGGATTTTATATATGGCATAAAGCATGAGTCAATGCATTGGTAATTTAAACAGAGGAACGTGGCACTTATATGAGACAATAAAACCAAACTAGATTCTCTTCTTTTTTATATTAGAAATATATCAAGTGATTTTGACAGTATTCAAAACAACAGCAAATATGTTGTTCATTTGCATGATAATGTTATGAAACAGCAGCCCGACTGACTGCTTCCCTGCAGTTTATCGCCTTAGGAATCCAAACTGCTTTAACAGCCATCAGCCAAGAAATGTAGATGTCATTTGCAAATCACAAATCACAGATCTTGACTCGAATGATTGCACACGAAGAAGTGCTGAAGGGTTCATAGTGGCCAGAACAAGACTTAAAAGTGATGGAAAATAGGGAGCAAAAGGGCTGCAATTGCCTTGAAGCCTAAAATAGACAGAAGCTTCAATGCCATGGAAAGAAAAAAAAAATCACCAGCATCTTCATCATTTCTTTAAAGGTCAGAATTTTTGTAGGTGGATTGGGAGAGCAGTGGCTTGCAGATGCGTTTAACAGCAGGGTATTTTCCGCTGCCATGACCAGTTAAGAAAGATTTTCAAAACCACATCTGCTGGTAAACAGTTTGGCCCTAGTCCGGGTCGTCTGCCTTATCTGTGCTCATTGCAGCATGAATTCTTACCTGGATATAGTCCCACATCTCACATCAGTCAAACTTAGGATTTCTCTACAGTCCATTACATTCTTACAGAGGTACCTTAACAGCTCTTTGCTGTTTTTTTATGACAGACTGAAAGCAGAAAAGAAAATCAAAAGTACATCATTCAGCATCTAGGAAGGCAAAGATGTATTATTTCTGAAGTTTGTCAAGAAATATTTAATATGAGATAATATGTATATTATTTTTTTCATGTATATATTGCTTTCTCATATATATATTGATGTATATGTGTATATAATATGTGTATATATGTTTCCTTTGCTATGTTGTAATTTATTCCACATATATGTATTTACCTGATGATGTCAGATGCTGTCTCCACTCTCTCTGCATCTGCTGTTATTATTCAAACTGAGGGTTCCATCTCATGTTAGTATTGCTTGAGACTTGATAAAGAGAGGTTGAACCTCTCGAAAGCTCGTCATTATAAATAAGACGTTTGTCCAATACAAAAGCGTGTCAAATTATATTGCAATACTCATTATTAATCTTTACATATATAGATTAATAATTACTAAATTACTAGAATACTGTATATATATATATATATATATATATATATATATATGTATGTAACATTAACAATGTGTAACCTGCTACCATCTTTTCCCCCAATATCATGTTAAAAGATTAATATATGAAGCAAAAAAATGATGCATTATGTCTGGACAAAATATAATCTTATACTTTTAGGAAGAATTTGGAAGATCAGAATGATTCTGTTTTCTTTTTGTTTTTGTAATGCAATTATTAGGAAGCTGCTTAAAGGACAAGCTTAAGCATCTTTATTTGCTATCATTAGTTATCCAGATACAAGTTTAACAACACTAACAGCCCTATTAAATTCCAAGCCCGTTAATGCAATGTGAGACCCTGCATCGGCTATTCAATTAGAGCAGGGCGCGAGTTATGGGCTTGAGACGCAAACCCGAAAACCATTTGTCAAATGTTGAATGCGAGGCCGTGAACATGATCAATTAGTCAAACCCGTAGTTACGGGTTTAGATGGAGCCAATGGCAACAGAGATCATCATAATTAGGTCACAGAAAAATGGAGTTGGGATTTCAATGTCTTACGGGCTTCATTTACGAATTTCGATCGGACCCACATTCCAGAAATAATACAATATTGATAAAACGGTAAATATGATATTTTAGTTCATGCATGTTCCATTATATGTATTAACACATTGATTGATATAACACAGAAATTAAACTGAAAATAAAGTATTTTAGATTGCTGATTTGCGGGCTTGAGAATGTTGTGCTATTAATTCTAATAAATCACATCACTTTCACTATTATTATGAGTACAATAGTGTGTTTATATTTGCATATACAGTGCTACGGATAGGGCATTTATGCCACAAGCGGGTACCCTTTTGGCTCCATTTGCGGGTTACGAGCTTGAAAGCCAGTGAATATGTTGCAATATAATGGCATGATTAGAACAAAACAGTTACAGGATTGACAGATCAAAGGATTTGCGGGTGCGCAGGTCAAAATCTCATGTCCCATAGGGTTTTCTCGCTCTTCACCTGCAGATCGCCAGCGGATTGCTTTACTGGGCCAATTTAATAGCCGTAAGTCTTGCGTGCTTCGTTACGAGCTACGATTCTCAACGTTGAGGGAATTTAATAGGGCTAAAAGTTTCAAAGAGCCATTGTAAGGGTTTTTCGTATTGAATCTATTTTAGTTTGCCATTAAAAAGAGTTAAGTAGGATTAAATTACATGTTCAAAAAACAGCAAAGCTTTAGCCAGAATATATAATTTAAAAACACAGTTTAGCTAATTAATGGTCAGTCCCGACGTCTCTCACTGAGCACTGCTGAAAAGAAAACAAACATTTTCAACCGAGATGGCGTTAATTAGACAGGGTCGGTATCTGGAGCATGCTCTGTAGGATAAGGGGGCTATAATTGCAATCCCATAAACCGCTGCATATCCAAAGTGAGCATGCTCCAGGTTACCCACCCTGCCTAATTGATGTGATGGCATTTGAAAATGTTTGTTTTCTTTGCTTTGCTGCTGTTTGCACATGTAATTTTAATGTTTAAGGCATATTTAAATTCCATGTATTACTAATACATGATATAAGAGAATTAGTAGTGTATGAAAACAGTTTTGTGCATGTTAAATCCCAAAATAAACAATAATAAACTTACAGTGGCATGTGCAAATTTCTTCAGTTTCCTGGCAGTTGATTTTCAGAAGGAATGCCCCTTGAAAACTAGCTAAATTAACATAAGTTTTATAATTTGCTTTGGCCAATGACAGGCAGCTATAATGTTGTTTCAATTTCTGGGAAGTTGGTCTGTGTAGCAAAGCATCATGGGATGTGAAGTCTTTTTATAACCTCCACCAGGAAACAAGGAGGAGCTCAGACATTGCTATGCGGATCTCTGCACTGTGCTGCTACTTGCTGTAAGGTTACAAAATGTATCAAATGCATTGGTAGGTACCTCTGGGGTTGTGAAAAACATTTTGCCCACTGTAAATGAATTGATTGTTGTGGTAAACTACCTCCTCAAAACATCCCCTTCACAAGCTAAGGAACTGACCCCATGCTGATGAGAGGCAGTAACCTTGAAACAGCTGTACGTGGGTGGGATTCCTAGCTTGTGTATAATCCAACCCCAATTTTTTACGGACTTAAACTAAAAAAATATGAACTTAAAAAGAAAACCATTACAATCTTGCAAAAATACGACCTAAACTGCCAAACCGAGGGCAGCGGAGAAAATTTAAAAAACAATAAATACACACAAAAATAACATGAAAACCTTACCCACAGCAATGGGGGGCACCAGGACATCTGAAATTGAGGTTACACCTCCATTTAAGTCCAATTTATCGAGTTTAGACACTCGAAAATCCCCTAAGCGAGAGAAAAAATGACCGCCGAACAAAATAAAAACGAGGCTATACGAGCCCTAAAGCCGCAAAACACCAACAAGCCCATACGGCTTATCCAAAAAGCCGTACGAGGTACAAAATACACTTTTAGGAAGGACGCTAAATCATCCACGCCCCCGTTCCACATACACATTCGCCACTATTTTACAACACTTACTTACCGAATGCGGAATTACACAGCTACACTAACGGCTTCCCCTCGCACACACAGCCTATTTACACTACACACTGCACACATTGCTGACACACCTCAGCTCCACAACAGTGCAAACCTACATTGTATGCTGCAGGAACATCAAAACAGATTGTCAGCACAATGCTTCCTGCATATATTAATTACAAATAGGTAAAGTATATTAATGTATTAATTTATCACTTTTTTAATTAGCATAAAAAATGACATATACACAAAAATACTATCATAATAAACGCAAAAGCCATTCACTGCGTGCCTCACAACGACCACCAACGCTGCTCATAGCACACAAACTACACCAGGGGACAGCCTTACAATAAGAGCAGTAAGGACATCAGCGTCAACCTTACAATGACAGCAAAAATGCCTCTGATAACAAAAAAAACAGCAACCAAGAGGCTCGCAATGAGCGCCGAAGTATCTCAGACCGCCAAAAAAATCCTGTCTGTGGCAAAATTACCTTCCTTACAATTTTATTGCCCCATCCTTTTTGACGGGCAAGTCGTTAGTATATGTATATAATATATACATACATATATATGTGTGTGTGTGTGTGTAAACATATATGTAATATGTGGATTAGTGGTTAACTGATCCAGAGAAAGGCACACAGAAAAAAACGCCATTGAAACATTAACAATTGTCTCATAAGGGGGGGGGGGGGGGAATTCCTTCTTGACCCCATGATCAATACTCCTCCTTCTTTAGTTATCCAGGATAACCCTAAATGTCGTTTTTATTCTAAAATATATCTATTATATGAATGCTTATTTTATATGTTTGTTCCAAGTATCTAAGATCTCCTCCTTTGTGTGATAGATAAAAATCACTAATTCTCTAGCTGCAAGTGATAAAATAAAAACAAGATAGATTCTTTACACCTTTAAAAAATGTATTATTCAAGCGCCAATATACTGATCAAGAAAAAGTGTTCCATCTAGCCTGGACTGTCTTTTTTTCTGAACCCATCAGGCATGTTAATATATTTAAGACTTCAACAATATCTTCTTCCGATTTGTTATTCTCTCTTACCTGAAGAAGAGGCATAAAAAGACTTCCTATGTCTCTGCACAGAGCCCGACACTGATGTTATAGTGTTTTGAGGTTAGTTAATACCAGGGTGCTGAAATCATAGAGTCTTTATATAGGAGTCATCCATTCCTTGTTTCCATCTTTTCTCCTCCCAAGCCTTCATTTCTGCCGCTCCATTCTAATTTTGGTCTCTCCTTGGACCCTCTCGTTTTGGTCTATCCTCCAGTTTCCATGTACTTCCTTAACTACCTCTCCTTTCAATCTTCTCTTCCATCCCTCATTATGTCATCTACCTCTCATTTCCAACTTGACCCCACTACCATTTTTAATGTCTCTGTAAACCCTTTATAAGTCGTACTTCATCTCTCCTACACCACCCCTTTCAATTTCTCCTGCATTCCCTTATTTGTCAATTTTACCTGACCTCTCTACCCCATTCACCCTATATTCTTTACTCAGCCCAACTACGCATGCTAGCATAACGTGATCTTCAATCATTTATTCATGTAAATATTTACTGCATAATTTCATATTGACTTTCAGATGAATCTATTGGCACACAGCTTACATCTTTGTGTGTTAATGATAAACTCATAATTACTTATGATTAGCTCCTTATTATAAACTGTCTCAGAGTACACTTTGGAGAAGAAACAGCAACTCGGCATTTGGTTTGTTATACCACTGTAAGCTGCCATACAGATACTCTAGGAGATATGGTTTAATTGTATGCAGGGTTTATTTAGCAGATGGTACAGCACCTCTGGGCAGATAATCCTTACAATGCATAATTTACAGCTTCATTTTCACAGAAGCACTCCCCTGACACCCAAAAATCAGACCCAGAAGTAGACAACTCATTTAACCCTGTATTTTTGGTGTTGCAGTCTATCAACTCACACCTTACATTTTTGCTCATAATATATATATATATATATATATATATATATATATATATATATATATATATATATTTGATATTTGGTTGATATAATGAACTTTTCCAAAGTCACAAAGTCACAAGAAAAAAAAAATATTTCTACTGCATTAAAATTGTAGATATTACTTATTTTCAAACCTTGAAATAGGCTTTGATATGTATGTACATATTTTATTTGTACAGTGCCATCAATGTGTAAACTTTACAGAGACAAGGTGCATGACAATAGCAATTTATTTAATATGAATATAATATATGGTATACATGAACCCTGTCAATAAGATATTACAATCAGTTTATATCTAGAAAGACACATATAGACACATTATGGTAAAAGGGTAAGTGTAGTTGGAAGAGAAGATGCTACTAACAGCCTTATTAAATTGCGATTTGGCCAATTGAATAGGGCTATATATAAGCACATAGCATATATTTTTTACAGAAGTTTTTAGTTAGTAAACTTCTATCCAAAAGCAAGGTCTTCACTAACTAAAAACTTCTGTAACAAAATATGCTCTGTGCTTATATAGAGGCCTATTCAATTGGCCAAATCGCAATTTAATAAGGCTGTCTATGTGTCTAGAAATGCATTCACCGAATAAGGTGTTGGAAATCACTATTAGAGAAGTAATTTTTAAGCTGAGATTTGAAAGCAGTGAAAGTATTTTTTTTCGAAACTGTATAAGTTTTAATAAATATTTATTGACAGCGTTCCAGAGTTGGTTTTAGTCGAGAAGAAGCTCTAGAACTGTATAGAACAGTGAGGAGCCAGTGCTTAGAAGATCGAAGAAGACAATCTGGGTCTTCTTGGTAAAACTATGATATTGGCACCTTATTTTATTGTCCAAATCGCAGATATTTAATTGGCTACATTTGGCAAGTCTCAATCCATTTGCGAGTTACTGGCTCAAAATCCCTGCGGTTGTCAGAACTCCGTCCTATCTCCTCCTTTGACGCTTCAAGCCCGCAAATGTTACCAGTGCTAAAGATGCAAAATCCATATTTAATTATAACAATTCAACAAGCCCGCAATTGCCTTCAAACCTGTAAATGGCAAATGTATCAAGAAATTATAATAAGTACTAGATAGGACTCCCAAAACCTGTTCGTAACACTGCAAAAGCAAATAAAAACACCCTACTATACTTAAAAATAGTGGGAAAGCAGTGAAAGGCATTATAATTAATTTCACAACAGACTTAAGCTCACAAATCTGCATTAAAAATATATATTTTAAATGTTTTATTTCCGTGTTAAATCGATCCCTGGGATCAAGGAGTTAATACATATCATAGAACCCACATGGACTAGAACAGTTGATTTATTGATTTTCATAGATTTCTACATTTCTGGATTATGAGTCCGATTGCAAAATATCAAATTATTTAACAAAATCAACTCATGCTCCCTCTAGCCTCCTTCCAACACCTTCATAAAAATAAGTACGCACCTCAAGTTTCACTGTCACTGATGAAATTAAGCTAAATCTTTCTATATATAAACATAGTTTACAAATAGCATTATTTTCTATAAAAATAGTTTATGCGTTTGTGTTTAACAGCAGCTAATGATTATTTTGGTCATATTATGAGACGGCAGGATTCCCTAGAAAATACTCTGATGCCTTGAAAGATTGATGGCACAAGAAGAAGGGGATGATAGAGGTGGAGATGGATAGATGAGGTCATTGAATCAATGAACATGAACTTGATGGAGCTCAGAGGGGCAGTGACTGAGAGATGCACCTGGTGTGCTGTGGTCCATGGAGTCACGGAGAGTTGGATGTGACTGAACAACTGAACAACAACAACAACAAATGATGCATGTTTGTTATCTACTTCACAAACAGGCATGTGTTTTGAACCATTAAGGTAATTTGTTATAACCATATACGCACTTTTTTTTTAGACATTGTCTAACCCATTTTTTAAGGAGACATATTTAATATTACAATTTATATTCTAATATTGGAGTCTCTAAATATTCTACTCTTTTATTTTAGAGCATATGGACTAGCGTCACAGTGGTGGAAAACCTTTGGTTTGTGCATCACTTTAGTATATAGTGTTTATTTTCCTACATTACCACGAGACTAGCACGTTTAACTAATAAAAAATGTTCTAAATATATCATAACTTGGCATCTATGGCTTCACAGCCCATATGGGCAACATCTACGAAAAATAATACTAACAAGCATGGTGATAAAACATTTTTTTTCTCATGTTTATTTACACTTTATCAACAACATTTCCAAATGTAAAGCTCTTGAGGTTTATCTATTTGTGATATGATGCCAGTATATTGGTTGGGTATATTGGAGTATGTTTATTTTAGGATTTTTATTAATTGGGAAACTGCTGTATCTTTTTATATTAATAAAAATAATGTATTTTAAAATTTGATAAAACAGATAAGTAAACACAAATAAATGTAATTATAAATGCAAGCTTTAAACCTCTAGACTTATGTTTTCGGTATTTAAAAAGGCAAAGAACCAATTTCATAAAATTATAAGGCTCAAGTCAATGGGGTCAATGAAGCAATCAACTTTATTGGGATATGACAACAAAGAACGCTAATTACATACATTTGAGGATAAACTGCAATACAGTTACAGTGCATGATAACTTTTATTGGATATTACAAATAACAGTGTAAGATATGTTATTTACGGTATTTATATAATAACGTAATAAATTACTTTAAACAATAGACTACATTACGGTCCTTATTATCTTTCCCATTCAGGTTTTTTCCTTTTTTTAATCGAAAGACTCCAAATGTTAACATTTTAAACTTAAATTCTATACTAAACAGGCATTTCACTATGTAACATAATGGGGACCATCTTTTTTTTAATCAGTTCGATACTATCATAAGCTTTATCACATGTATTCTCTGAGAGACCTTTAGATATCAATGCAATGAAGTAATGTCTAATACAACTGGATATTGACAACATGATTTACTTTACATGTACTGTTTTTAAAAGGGATATGAAACTCAATAACTTTTTATCATGCTGGTTGTTCAGTCGTACAGTCATGTCCAACTTTCTGTGACCCTATGGACTGCAGAACGTTAGGCACAGTTTTTATCTGGGTGTGCTAATCCATAAGGTTTTATTGGCAAAGATACTGGAGTGGGTTGCCAGTTCATTTTTCAGTGGACCGAGATTTGTCTTACCGCTCTGTTTTGTTCTGCCCATCTTGGGTTACCCTACATGGTATAGCTCACTGCTTCATTGAAGTACACAATCCCTTTCACCACAACAAGGTGGCGATCCAGACGGGGTGGTTAGGTATAGAGCAGGACATTTGTTTTTGAGGGACAGTATAGACAGCAGCAAATATACCTCCTATGAAACTAATTCCCTGAAGATCCGCCTTCCCTGAGAGAACTTTCTATATCAATGCAATGAAGAAATGTCATTGATTGATACAATTGGATTTTGACGACAGGATAGTACACATATATACTTTGCATGTACTGGTTTTAAAGGGATATGCAATGCAATAATGTTCCATCATGCTAACAGGTTTTAAAATGTATGTTTTTCTTTGGGTAGAGGCCAGCTTAATGCAGGTTCCCCTGACAAAGGCCTTATGGGCAACCCAGAGCCAGCCATCTCCTGTCTCGGGTAAGGAGTTGGTCTCAAAAAATAAGTTTATGCCTTTGGCAATTAATTCCATGGTACTTGTGTTAGACAATGAAAATGCCTTTATTTTTCAAGTGTAGGGGGGTTTGTGAGTTTGGACCCAAATCTAGTTTCATAAGTACCAGGGCATGGTCCGACCAAGGACAGGGAACAATCTCAGCTCTCAAGATAAAGTCATATAGGGATGAGCTATTGAAAAGAGTGTCAATCCTAGAATATGTCAAGTGAGTTGGAGAGTAGAATGTATATTCCCTCCTGTCAGCGTGCAGTGCCCTCCAGGCATCAACCAGCCCCAAACTAAAGAAAAAGTTTTAGGCAAAAAGAGGCAGACCTCACAAAAACACTAAAGATACTAGAAGAAACAAACCAGCAGAACCCCTCCCTTAAAGAGTGTAAGCAAATAGACAAAAATGGATGGAATTAGATGACATATTGTTGCATAGCACTGAAAAAGGTGACGAGAAAGACAAAATACTTATATTACTGGAAGGCAAATAAGCCTGACTACCTTCTAGCTAGAAGACTAAACACTAAATTCTCCCAATATAAAACCACCCAGATTAGAATGGCTGATGGCCAAACTTCTTCCAGTCCCAATGACATTCAACAGGCGTTCCAAATCTTCTCACCCCTATTTTACGTCTCTATTTAATGCAATATTAAATGGGGAAGCCATGCTCCCCAAACTAAATCAGGCTGACCTTGTCGTTTTCCCAAAAGAGGGTAGGGATAATCTAGAGGTTAAATTTTTTTTGCCCCATTTCATGTTGTTAAGTTGCTGGCCAAAATTATTGCTAACCGCATCTCTAAATTCCGAACAGATCTAGTTCATAAAGACCAAATAGGGTTTATACCTTTCAGGGAGGCTTGGGACAATGTCAGGAAGGTCTTAAATACTCAGGGCCTCATTCTATTATCGGCCGTAAAACGGCCGCAAAGCTGCGATTCCTTGCGGCCGTCTTACGGCCCTGTGTAGAGCTACTTTTACCTTGCAATTCAATTATACGGCGCCGCAAGGATATCCCCTTCCGGCCGGCCGCATATCATGCAAACGGCCGGAAGCTTTTTCCCAGCTCCCGTAAATCTTGTTTTCCGGCCGCAAAGTCCTAAAACTGAAAATGCAAATATAAAATCGTCACGGACTTCACTGACCAAGCCCGTAGCTCCGTATTCAAGCCCGTGCGGGCTGTCCTCCAAGCCCGCAGCTATTATTCAAACCAGTGCGGGCTTGCATGATAGATGAAGTTAAATATCTTTATTTGCGCATTTGAGAGTAGGGGAATGTTGAGCTATTAATTCTGAAACCAAACATCACTTTCACTTTTAATAAAAGCACAGAATGGCTTTTTGATGCTACGACTTGTAAGTTAGCCCTTTACGACCCGTAGGCCTATTTTACCCATTTCCGGACTTGATGGAGGCTAATCCCGCAGCCTTTGCGGGTCTGAGGTGCTCCAAGCCCTCGGGACTTTGTCCACGGATATTTGACAAGATTTTGAAAATACAAAAATTACGGATTTGAGTATAGGGGAATGTTGTGCTATTTTTGCTAACACCTACAATCACTTTATAGTCTCCTCAGAGTGCAGGATGGCTTTATTTGGGCTTTATTATGTGCTTAATTGGTGCTAGCGGGACCTGTTTGCTGCAAGTAAGCTGCGGCTCGCTTTTAGCCTTGCAGAGAGGTTTCCCGTAGCAATTGAATAGCAACCGGGGCTTTCTTGCGGCCGAAACTCTTGCGGCCGTTTTAGATCAAAGGCTTTCCTCCAGCGCGAGCGGCCGCAAGGGATAACAAGGCGCCGGCCGCAAGCCTGCTGGAGCCCCCGGCCGGAAGGGAATAGAATAGCCGAATAGCTTGCGGCCGGTCCTTGCGGCCCCGCAACGGCTGCGGCCGATAATAGAATGAGGCCCTCAGTATCTAGCGCACAAATCTGACACTTTGTTGTGCCGTTTAGCTCTAAACACTGAGAAGGCTTTTGACGCTGTAGAATGGCCGTATCTTTACAAAATGCTAAACACGTTTGTATTCAGAGGAAGCTTTATTAACCTGCTTAGGAGATACTACGACTCCCCAATAGCTCATTTAAAACTGCCAGGAGAGCACAAAGCTAAAATTCTAATTTCGAAGAGGGACTAGGCAAGGGTGCCCACTTTCACCTTTGTTATTTGCACTCACCATGGAACCCCTAGCGCAAGCAATTAGATTTAAACCTAAAATTCAGGGGTTACAAGTTGGTCTCCAGCATTTTAAATGCTCTCTTTTTGCAGACAACCTATTATGCACCCTGACCAGACCCATTTTCTCTATTCCAGCACTCATGTCCATTATAAAGGAGTTTGGCAAAATTTCAGGCCTTAAGCTAAATATAGAGAGAACTGAAGCTCTGGGGCTAGGTATGTCTCAAAATGAAATTAACACTCTTAAATCTGACTACAACGTTATTTGGCCCACACAGTTTATAAAATACCTGGGTGTAAAACTTACATCTAAAATAACCTACCTATACAAGGAAAACTATGCCCCCCCATGTACAAATCTTTGACTGAAGACATGCAGAAGTGGGCAAACTTTAAAATCTTGTGGACGGGCCTTATAGCGGCTACTAAAATGAGCATTCTACCTAAGACTCTGTATCTCTTTAGGACTCCCATCCCAATCTCACTTAAAGAATTGGATACATTTCAGAATAGTATATTGAGGTTTATATGGGGAAATAAACATCCTCGTATCTCCAGGCAGGTGATGTTTAGGCATAAACATAGAGGCGGACTTGCGTGTCCAAACTTGAGGATCTACTTCAAAGCCGCTCAACTGGCCCATTTGCCCCGAACGAACTACACAACGAATCAGCCATCCTGGGTTTTCATGGAAAACAAACAAATGTTTCCACATATCTGGGATAAACTGATTTGGATCCCCCTTCGCAATCCTATGATTTCTCTAACTCTTCACTCTTGAGGGTGGGCCAATTCCAGGCATCGACTTTGCTATAATTTGTGGAAAAGACATAACTGACAAGAGGGGAGACAAAAATGAGCCGACTCAAAGGCCATATTTAAATTCTGGTGAACCTCCAGAAACCCTGACCGGATAGAGTCTTGTTTTTTCAATAATAATCTGATGACCTATGACCAATTCTGCACAACCCATGACTTGGCCATTACAGAATTGTATAACTATTTAAAAATTAGAAGCTGGCTCAGTAAGACATTGAGAGAACTATAACCCCCCCCAGGGCCTCCTGGATGTCTGTTATCTGCAAAAATCTCCCTCTTGCCAAAGGAGTACTAGGGTCACTCTATGATGTTACAATGGGAAAAAGATCTGGGGGTAGATTGGGACTGGTACAAGTGGATCCTGCTCAAACCTATGCAGAGGCTCCCTTAACTCGGCTCTCTTAGAGACGTCTATTATGGTCCTACATAGAGCCTACTGCACACCCAACAAATTACAGAAATTAAATCTGCAAGAGAGCAATAAATGCTTTAGGGGATGTCAACAATTAGGGGATCACATTCATATTTGGTGGTCATGCCCATCTACCCAGAATAAATGGGGACAATTAACCCAACTAGCCTCCACATTTTTCAAGATGGTAGTCTCACCCTCAATAGAATATTGCCTGCCCGGGGTTCATACTGAGAATCTATCCCATTCTCAGAATAAATTATTTCAATTAATGGCGTTGGCTTCCAAAATACACATAGCTAGTAGATGGAGGGCATCGACTTTAGATTTCCAGGAGGTAATTTGAAAGATTAACTACTTACTCATTAATAAGAGATTAACCCACATCATCCTGGACAGCATTCCCCAATTTCAGGCGATATGGGAACCTTGGTTAGCATCACCTTTTAGCATCGCTCTAATATGACACCTACACCATACTAAATTGACCCTGGGGAGGAGCTTGAGGTGGAGGAGACCCAGAAACCTTTCACTGAATGAAGGTAATTATAAATAATGGGAACTTGTCGCATTCTTACTGAGGTTTGTCTTGTGCCCACTTAGTGGCAGTCATTTTAGCAGCACTATGGTTTAGCTGACTAGTTAGATTTTTGTTCTTCTTTCTTTTTCACTTTTGTTTACAGTTTTTTTTTTTTTTAACTCTAGTTATGCTATAGAGACTTTAATAACTGAAAAATGTTTGTTTGTGAAAGTTTACATGACTTAATTGACAAAATACAGTTGTTCATAATGTTTTATTTTTGTATGCCTTCTAATAAAAGACTATAAATAAAAAAAAATAATAATTACGTTTTTCAAGTAAAAAAATACATTAAATTTTTTTTAAACTTGCAACAAGTCATTTCCTGTGCACAGGACTTATTGACATATGTCATATCATTGGCTGACCTTATCCAGTCCTTTTACTGTTGACAATAACACACCCTTCAGGATTATTATATATTCAAATACAAGATGCTGAAGAACACAGACAAATAAATGTATCTGCCACAGCTTAGAACTGCAGGTGCAGTTTTGTTCTTGAATTGGTTCTTGAATTTTAAATCAACACTCTATCAGGGGATCACGATTTTTGCTCAAAAACATGGAGAAGTAACTGACAAACTAGACAAGTTTATAACATATACATATATATTTAAACAGTTTAACTACTCTCTGGGCTTGCCATCTGCCAACCAATGAGAGACACAGACTAAAGTATGCTCTCTGCATTTCCTCTAAAAACAAGGTTTCTCATTTTAAGAAGGTGCTTTTTTAAATGATTTAAAAAAACTTTTGTGTTCCATGGGTGGGTGGTTTGGCTGAGAGACAGGTCTAAATTGTTTTAAGAACAATCAAATCTACTAAGAAAATAAGAAGCTATTCAGGAAGAAAAAAAAATCTACCCAGCTCTCTTAATCCCCCCTCCCTAAAACGAGAGATTGCGAGAGAATACCTACGAGTCACTGCTACGAGTGAACTTCATGACAAATTTCTCCATTGATTTTTGCACTGACAATAAATTACAAGTTACTCCATTCGACTTTGACACCTAAACCCTATGCTAATAAGATTTTACGGATCACTCGCAAATTAGGGCACTGCTGTAAATGCAGTAAAAAAGCAGAAAAAAGATTTACGGTATCAAAGACCACTTGCAACTGGTTTCCAAACCCTTGCAGAGTGCCACAGAAGCATTTAAAGTGACAGAATAGCACACAAAAGCACTACAAAATGATGACATTTTCACATTATTTGACACTTAATAGTTTGATATCAACATATGTGTAATAAAAAAATATGATATGTTAGTCTTAAGCCCATTTTATGATATAAAATCTAGGGTAACACACAACTCAGTACTCAGTACTCACAGGGTTAATACACGTAACAAAACCATGTTGCCTAGGAACATATGTTCTGACACATTGTCTATAACTATATCATATTTTAACACAAAATAAAAAAAAATCTGATTTAGGCTAAATACAATTGTCACAACTTTTTTATATTTCTCTGTTCTCTTACCCAACTCATTGCGGGTAGTTGTTATGGCTCTTCCCACTCATTATAAGATTTATGATGCTCGCATTTTCAATTGGCTCCTAGAGCACTGTCTCATCCATAAAGCTTGGTTTGGCTGCACCCCACACAGATATCTGTTGCGGGTACAGAGCAGGATTTACGGCTGTGAGCTGACTGCTGTAATCCGTGATTAAACCTGATTTACTTAGGACCCTTAGTCTCCAGCCAATGAAAATCATTGTGATGATAGGTTTTAAATATAGCAACTAGACCTATTGACCTTATAATGATTGGATATCAAGGGCAGATGAACTTTCATATTAGTTTATGTTGAAAACTGCTGTTTTTTTTAATAATTAAAGATGGATTCTACTAATGAATAATACACTATTAAAATATCTAGCTCACACTGTTAAAAGTTTACAGTGGGCTGTTAAAAAGCCATTGTAACACTCCAGCAATGTGAGAATTGTACTATCAAACATCAACAACTTTTAAATTCATTGTAATAAAACTAAATTAAAACATAATATAGCAATTCTTTTCTTGAATTTTCACTCCTTCCATTTTTTTCGTTAGTCTTTATCATTCATGTAAGAATGAGAAATAATCATTCTGACTAACCCGTGTTGATCTTTATCATTTAACACAGAATTGCATTCAAAAGTTATTTTAACATGGACTTGACATTTAATTGTTTTAAAAAAATAAACACAAAAGGTATATTGTAGAGAGGCTCTACAATAGGATACTGTAGAGCCGACTTGTGCAGTGTTTGTTCATGGAACTGGGTCCAGGACATATATCTTATTTGAGTACAGATGTGTCAATGAGTAATTTAATATACTGGCCTCTGTAAGTGATGGAGCTCTACAAGGACAGTTTTACACATTTTTCTTTATTGAAATAGACATGCTTATTACATCTCAGTCAGCTTAATAATTCTCAGTTTATAGTATAAAAATTATATTAAAGGTTTTGTAAATAGAAATCTGAAAAATAGATTATGTTACGTCAATATCTGAAAAAATGTAAAGCCAAATCAAGCATTATTTATATAATTAAAATACTTAACTTTGTTAAGTCATCATGACATTGCAATTTTTTTGTTCTTGTACACAGCTTTTTTATAAACTGGAATTAAAACCTTCCACGTTTACATTTTTTTTTAATGAAGTATAGAGAAAAAGGGTCTTGGGGAGCAAGGGACCATCTAAGTGTAAGGCAACAGGTGGCCCAGTGACTGCATGCGTACTTCTCTTAATTATACCCCACTATTTTATTTATCACTGAAAACAGTAGGAATGGTTGACACTGGTTTATAACTGCATGTATTGCCGGAGGGGTAATTAACATGTTTTAAGCACAGAATTATGTTTTTTAAACTGTCAGTAATCTTGTTAGAGAGTGCCCTGGCTAATTAATGATTTTGGCTGATCTGTTATGGTTAAGTTTCACTATCAAGAAATGTCCTGGTTAGTGTGACCCATTTTACCAAGGCCTTTTTCAATGTGATTCCTAGTTAAAATAGCTCACACTAAACTTTTGTTTGAAAGTTGGCCCATATACGACTTGCATTTTGAGAAATTACAGGTTTCCTGTTCTTACAACAGACTGTAAGGACTAAAATAATTTAGATGCTCTTAAGTTTGTTTGAAATATGTATAAAGCCAACGTGCAGGCTCCGTTGTGGGAAAAAATCTATCTCCAGGTTGGTGTGACTGCTTGCTAGTTCTGAAAAGTGACCTACTAAAAGTCAAAGGCCTACCGTGTGCTCCTAAGATGCCTGTTGGAGAAACTTATTAAAGGGCCACTTAATGTAACACACTTTCAACCACATCACATTAAAGGCATGTTGAAATACTTTTAGAATTTTTGAAATGCATGCATTTTCACTAAGATATTAATAAAGTTATATCTGTGTTTACATGAGTCACTGACATGTCCTCTGTAGTAAGCAAAAGAAAAAAAAAGGGTTAACCATTACCAATCCATTTGTGGAGAGCATGATTGCTGGAACCACCTAAACAGTTGAGTCATGGGTTAAATTTTCTGTGCAGTCCCAAGTTCAGGGAAAGACTGCTATCAATTACTGTCCTCACCTAATTATGCGAAAGGGGCAGAGATAAGCACCACAGAGCAATGGGCATGAACCTGTAAAGGTCAGCGTTTTAAAGTATTATTAGTATTATTATAGTTCATTTGTAACACGCCAACATATTCTGTATGGGGGTTAGGTTAAACAAGTGTCCATAGTGCTTTCCCCCAAAGCACCTTACAAAATTGAAAACTTGCAAACTTACAATACAGGGTACAGTGGTCCTTTATTTACAATTTTTTATGGGAATATTTTTAATTTCAATTTATAACATTTATGCAAGTTTCTCTCTCAATTCCTAGTCAACAGAAATGAAAAAGAGAAACATAACAGTATTTTCTTGGCCAAGAGCAGATTGTGCAAAACAGAATGGGTTTCTGTGCCTAAGCAGTATAAATATCTTATTATGAGAACATTGGTAAGCCATATATATTTATATATCATTATAACATTATTCTGTTCTTTAAAAAAAAAAATAATAATTCACATTTCCAAAAGTGCCAAAATATGTTATTATCCAGAACTGTATCTTTTTGGGGAGGATTTGCCAAGTTGTTGAGTTGTGATATTAACTTATGTTGCCAGCTCATTTGTACCATCATTTTAAGCTTTTAAAATTCATTCCATGTGTTGTGTTTGCAAATTGTTTATAAATATACATCAAATGCAGTGAAATAAATACAAATCTTGAATTAATCATGTTAAGTTATGTGTGAGCATCAGAAGCATGATAAATGTGAACAGTTGAATTCAAGTAGCAACCTGAAGGCAAAACACAACATCTGGATCAAGTTTAGTCACTTGAGTTCCCTGGCGCAAAAGATTTGAAGCCAATTAATGCCATTACCTAGCAAAGCATCACAAGAGTAAACTAAATACTGTGTAAAAGCTAAGCATTCAACAATGGTAAATATAAAAATATATATTTTTGTCTCATATTCACTAGATAGGGTGCAAAATATGATTTCTTGAATATTAGTATTTTGGGATTAATACTGACAAGGTTAAGTTGTTGACTAATGAATAATATAACTGAGAATAAAATGGAATTGTATTATCCTAGGTCATGCAACATAAAGTAATGCTAACAAAAACTGGAAGTAAAAAAGGCTGAAAGAACAGGGGCACATTTTTACAATATAAAGATATATATAAAAGACTTGTTGACATGTAGTTTCTCTTTAGGTATTGTATTTATAAATGTATTAATAATACGAAATTGCAACTGTCTTGATTTCTTCTTGCTTGTAAAATGATGAGGTGATATAATCATTTGTAAAATATCTCTGTATCAATCCTGAAACACAGGCCCCCGCACCATTAATCCCTGGGACCCAGGAGGCCTCCGGTATTAAGCCCCGGGACCCAGGGCTTAATGCTGTGGGGGCCTCCACACCAGTATTAAGCCCACTCTGGAATTAAGCCCCCCCCTCCTCCACTTGAACTCTCGCCCACGGCCCCTGCCCCCCCCGTGTAACTTGTCCCTGCGGGGGGCCCCTCACTGTCGCTCCCCCTATTAAGATTGCATCTCCCAGGTATTTCCCCCCTACTTTGTACAACCAAAAGTGGAAGGGGGTACGTGGAGATCTTCACCCAAAATAGCCACATTTTGAACTTATATTTCAGACTATTTATACAGGTGTAATGTTTAAAACCAGCAAATCTTAAAGTCCTTATGTATTATTAATTATTGAACCAATCTACCAAAACAGCAGCTTCTTTCTGGTCTCTGCAGTTCATTGTTAGTCATGGTAGTGTCACATAGAACATTACAATATGCCTAGTACTATGGGCATGATTCAAGTTATTTCTGGGAAACTGAAATGCCATGCTAATCTATCTGGAGATGCCTATTGACTGTAGACATCCATGCAATTGGTCAGCTACTAGGACCAGGACATTAAAACCTAAAGTTAACCCTCTGTGGCATCTAATATGAATCCCACTACCCACAGGGGTTCTGTAAGGATCCATGTGGCTCTTAATAAATGTATAATGCCATGGTGATCCTCGAGGGACCTATGTGGCTAATCTAATTAACCCTTGCAACAGAGGTCAAGCAAGGATCCCCATGGCACATTGGGGGTTTTGTATAGTTTACCATGGGGTGTATATAGATCCTCATAGTGATTAGGGGGTAATTAGGAATACCATAGGGGTCCTTTAAGGACTCCCATTGTACTCAGGGTTCATTTAGAATATGATGTGAGTACTTTAAGGACACCCATGGTTAAATATTATACCATGCAGCTAATTATAGGACCCCCAATGGCAAAGGGGTTAAATATGCATGCCACAGGGTCCATTAGAAATTTTGTGGTAGGGATTAATATTTAGGTGCCATGGGGGTCTCAATAGACCCCATGGTTATACTTTTTATTGGGGATCGGGGGTGAGCAGTGAGGAGAACCCTGGTGTTCCATTTAACTTGTGGGAGGAGGGAATCCCCGGGTTTCTTTCCACATTTACAATACGGTAACCTGGGCTCATAGGGGGTATGGGGAGGTCATAGAATTCCCAAAGTGTATGTGGTGTTGGGTGCACTTACTAAGCCCTCAGTTGTGTCGGATATAAGAAATCAAGCCTAAGCATATTAGTTGAGGGGTTATGATGTTTTCAGCGTCAAATGTGACACTTGAATAATTTTCCTGCCTGTACGGGTAGTATTAAGTACTTACAAGGTTAGATGTACGCAAAGTATGGTTATTGCATAGAGCACTGTGAAAAGCGATTTAAATGGCTTGGAGGGAAATTAGAAAAAGTGACAGATCATTGTAACTTGCAGAATCTGCTATTTTTTGCCTATTCAGAAGTGCCCTCACTGCACTTAAAAATTGAGTTATTGAGATAGGTAGGTTACATAGTTACAATGCAACTTGCACTGTAACTGCCTGCACAAAAGATTGGAATGGGGCCCCTTATGTTTTGAATTTGTTGTATTTTTTATCAATTTCAGAGCAGACAAGACTAAATGGATGGTTAGTTATAAACTCACAAGAACCCAATTAATTTCAGTGATAATGACGAGTGCCTTATTTTTAATACACATACAAATTAGCCATCAATGTTAAGTAGATGGTTAGAAAAGATGAGTTAATTATTCCCACTGGAGCCATTTCAGAATTCTCTGTAAATCCATTGGTAGTATTATTATCATATTATTATCATATTGGCTACAAGCTGTATTTACTGGGCATAAATAAATTAGAGTAAATTGCAACTGTTTAGAGGATAAACATGTGTATGGAATTAAAAAAAAATATCTACAGAGACAAATGATTTTCTATTGTATTCCAATAAAACCGAAGGGCAGAACTTTCAACAACACTGTGTGGATTTGTCTGGAATTGTTAGGATATTTGAACTAATCAAAACAGGTCTTGAAGAAAATCTCCATCTTCCACTTTAAAAAAAATAAAAAATGTAGCTTTTAATTAAAACTGAAAAAGCATGCAATATATTTTTTGTATTACTGTAGAAACTATATCCACAAGTGCTGAATAGCCGAGTGGTGGACTCGCGAGGCTTGTTCATTACCTGTCATTAAATGTTTTAAAGTTTGCATAATTGATCCGTCTAATAAGTCATCATTGATTTATAGGGGCTGGTGCAGAAGAGTTGCTCTTTAAAAATTCATTACTCCAGTATGTGTCTTTACAATCCATTAGCTGTTTACGTATACTGAGTCCTAAGATTGATTGACCTTGGACTGAGATTCTCATGGACTTAGCTTTTTTCTAACAAGTCGTAGGTTCAGAAAAGCAATACTTTGGACTTCTCCCTTGACAACTATACTTTGATTTTTTTCCCCTCAATCAAAACGGAAACTTACTTGATGAATAAATAAAGGATACTCCATAAACAGCTTTCCACTATTATTTAAGCTTGTGAGCCGCACACTGTTAGCCTCCTTCCTCCGCCATCAGATTCAAGTGTGTAAATGTTCTAAAAGGCTTTGAATGTTTTATGATGATTTCAGGGAATGATGGAGTAATAGCTGAAGAGTGAAGCTATTAGTTTTAATATTTATATTGAGTGCTCTGAAACATTAATGTGACAGGATGTACGATCACAGCAGCAGGACATATTTACTTCGCAACTGCTACCACGTGGCAAAAATATTTATTTTTTTGAAGTTCTAAGGCCACTTTTTGACAGTCTTTGAAGTTTGGTTTCTTTGAAAGTTTGAAAAGTTTTTATTATCGATTAGGTAGCTGGTGCTTTGAGCTTGCTTTCGTTTGACACGAAGGAGCACGTTGCAGCTTAAATATCATAAATTAAATGCAATTTATTGTTAAATGTTGGCAATTTAACTGTTTTAAAATGTTGATCTAATTCCAGCAACATGGAAAGCCAAAACCCATCAATGTCAATCATTCAATATTGTAATTGTGCCATGTCAAACTCACTTGAGTTAGACACAAATGTGACTTTACACATTATAGTATTACAGTTTAGAATGAATCATTAAAACAAAACAATTCACAGGTCACAATTTATATTAAAATAGCTTCATTATAACTTTAAGACTGTGCAGTGTATTCATTGGTTTTCTTATTGTGTAGATAAATACACTGAAAAACAATAACTCTATTATCCTTTTTATTCTAAAAACACATTTATCAAAAATAGTGTTAATGTATTAATTTACATAAATATGCTTAATAGTTTATATTAACATATAAATTAATGTATTTGTTTATTTATATGCATGTACTAAGAAGTTTTTTCTAAATATACCTATAATAAAAAATATGATTTAAAAAACAAGCTTAATTTATAGGTAATGCTGCTCATATTTTAAAAAATGCACTTCCTCAACTATCAATTTAAAAAAAAATTATCAAAGAAATGGAGGATAATATGTTTCCTCATTCAATGATTCAGATCAGCTTTCAATAATTGACACTCCCCCTGTACATGTTTAGAAGCAGAAAGTCAAACTTAACACTGCAAATCATGCTTGGCCAGCTCTGTACCAGAAGAAGGCTTACTGTTATATCAGCTTTTATATTCTAGAAGACTCTGCGAAACTACTATTTTCTCTAAAAATGCTTTTAAAGCCCATAGTGATAGTGTGGTAGCTTGTTACATGCTTCACAAAGAAGCTAAACGTTTCCTAAATTACCTTGGTCCTTTAAGAGAAAAAAATTGCTAATACTAATAAATAGTGAATAAATTACATAAATTATAATACATATTAATGTTATAATTTTACCTGTTCACATGATAAACAAGTCAGATGCTTACTGATGACCTACAAGTTGAACAAAAAAAATACCAAATTTGCACGACAACAAAGGAAACCTGAAACATGGGCCCCTATTCAGTTGAGCAATTGTTAATTACTGGAGCCCATAAACTAATTTGCTATTCAATTGGTGTCTTTTAGCGAGCCGCAAACGATCTGAGGGTTACAGGCTGAAAATCACTGTGATTGGCAAAATCGTAACTTCCAACCCATCTAAGCCCAACTAAGTCCTAAACATATGTCTGGGGTTTGATGTTTCTCCGGTTCAGGGTAGAACTGGTATTTCGGGCCTGGATCATCTATTGAGTGAGACCAGACTGATATACTGTACTACAAGATGTTTCTTCCTGTGAGTGGATTATCATCTCTATAGAACTAACCTATTAAGGTTAGTTTATTCTCTGATTGAGCACCTCTATTTTTGTAGTTCCTGTAATCAACTACTGTGATGTAACAAATCAGAGCCATATTGAAACCATCTGTCATGGTACCTTCAGAGTATATAAAACTAAATATCAGCAATCCTGACATGTCAATATTGATTCTAGCTTTCAGTTCTAATTTTGACAATGAATATGGAATAAATTATACAGTCTATGAGGAGGTTGCGCCCAATTAGGTGCCACATGTATGTATCTCATAGTATGCACTTTGTATTTCAGGGCTGGGTCACTCTTTTTCTATGCAGACAGTTATCTTTCCTGGACTCTCAATGTAAGCAGATTTCAGACACATATTTTTAAAATGTCAATAGATCCCTAATTTATGGCATACTACATGCATGGTTCATATATTTATTTACTATAGATGAAACATAATAAGCATAGTCAATGGATTTTCAGGCATATGCAAAATGATTTTTTTCAGCGACTGTCTGACTTGTAGTAACCCTACTACTCAAGGGAAGTAGTTCATTTTTAAAAAAATGTGGTACGAATCCCATTATTACTTTTGTATTGTGTGGTAGAATATGAGAGAAAATAATAAATGAACACGTTCAATGTAGCATTAATGAGCCAGCCAACAATGGAATCACCAGAAGGTCAATGGTTTATATGGTCAGTGACCTTCTGGTAGTAAAAAACCAAGGGGATTGTTTAAGTGCTCACTAATTCCTCTATATCATTTCACTGTGGTAGACATTGATTATGTCATATGAATGTCATTTATAAGCAATACATTTTTTCTTCAGGGAACTTGTCAACAGTAAAATACAGATTCAGCTCACCATTTGGCCATGCTTCTTATGGCATCATTGAATATGTACCAACAAACATACAGTCCTAAAGTAGATTGATGTTAAGGACCTAGAATTTTTAAAATCAAGGTTCTGTAAAAAATAAATATCTATATTTTCTCATTATAGATTGGTTGATATAACAATGAGGCAACTCTAGTTTCACTAGGTATATTTCATATTTCCTCTCAGCTGTCAGATATCATGACACCTAGGTTTAGCCCATCTTAAGAAGAATACAATTCAAGTGCAGGGTGTCAGTATTGTCTCTTGGATATTATCATCCCAAGACATAGCTGAAAATCAAACACTCTCTCAAGGGAAGGTCTGTAGTCCTCAAGTCCATAAACCTCAAGTGAACTTGTATTGATGATCTATGCTGAAAGGCATAATGTAATTGTAATCACTCTTTCTAAAAATGTGAAAGTCCAATATAATGTGTGAACCTAAGATTCTATACATCATCAAACCAAGAATGGGAAGAAAACCATGTTAATGCTGACATTTGGGTCCAGAACTAGCATTAAAGGTATATGTAAGTGAGGAGGGTTATAAATGCACCCTGTAGAATGCATCATAACACACCTAGCAAGAATGTTTACATGAAAACATGCAAACCATTTTTTCAATATAATAAAAAATGTGCTGGGGGTGATTTAGACACCCCCAGCAACTGTGATTTGCATAAAGGATGTCTCATTTTTTATGAGATATCCATTATGCAGCACATGCTGATTGGCTTTTCAGCCAATCAGCAAGCAGCTGTGACATTGGATGGCAAAAGAGAGTTGAGGGAGGGGTTGATAAGCAGTGTAGTTAGGTCTGACCTGAATAAACACAAATACATCTCTAAATAAGCTTATGCTGAGACAAAACAATGATAAAGCAAGAAATGTTAAACACAAAAAAATATATTTTTTATACAATAGTCTCACAGATAGCTATTGACATTATAACACAGCATTACACAATACTCACAAACAGAGCTATAGAAATGCTATCATAGGATTGCAGAGAGCTTACAGACAGAACACAAGAAATAACACTGCATTAGACAGTGCTCACTGCAGAGCTCAATACATTATATCATAGCTTTAAATATTCAGTAAAGGAAGGAAATTACACTAAAGGAAAGGAAAGTGTCTGAGATCATGTGACTACCCACAGTAGGGCAGACTTCAGGTGATAACTGAGCATGTCTGTAAATCCCCAGGCAAAAAAGAAACATTGTATAAGATATGCTAATAATCCCTGGGAAATTCTGGGGGTGTCAACATTGAGAGAAAACTCTTTGCAAAAGCAAGAAAATCAGCAAACTTCAGGCTATTGGTTTAACTGTTTACTTTGGATTTTTTTCATGCAATTTGTTTTTCAGACACTATAAATACTCTTCCATCAGATGCATTCATAATCCAGCTCACTTACATGTACCTTTAAAGGGCTAGTTTAATTGTCATACCAGCTGAAACATGCAGGGAATTTTGGTGGAGAAGATGCCTCATACAGATAAGATTAATTTTAAATGTATTTTTATTACAGTTAACTTTATTGTTGTATACATTCAGTTAATCACACACCTACAACCACTTGATTTACAACCCCTCACTATTATGATTGTCCTATTGTAAATAATACTCCCACAGTTACAGCCAAAACTCAATTACAATTTCTTAAAGAACATGACGGACACCAAAAAAATAAAAACTGCATTCACTTAAATTCCTGAAAAATATGTATTTGTTTTATTTAATTTATATATTAATTTTCTTTTGTTTATGGTTGTAACTATGAGTTTAAAAACAACCCATATTTATAAAATGTCTTCTATAATAAGCATCTGACTTACAACAGCTTGTTTATGACCAATAACAGGAAGGCATTAGGTTGTAAATCCGGGGTTACTTTTATATTTTGAACTAATAAGTGATGGACTATATGCTCATTGTTATTTACACTGTTAAAGGACTGAGGAATGTAGCTGACACATTCATTTTTGTTTGTTTTTTAAAACTTCCTTGGCTAAAGGATAAGTCTCCTTTTGTATCCAGAATGGTTACCATGTGTTTATGGCCTTTAAATAGCCACAATTCACTCAACATTTATGTTCAGATTTTGCCCATACGTTTATGCTAACAATATAGGTAGGTTTCCGGTGGGAGCTAGGTCTGTTTTTTCGTTGATTTGTTTTGGTGTATGATTTTGTAACACTGGTGAATATATGAAAGTAAAATGGGGATATCATTAAAGCTTCCTGTAATTGTTTTTCTCGATCAAATGTGCAGGAAACAAGAGCACATACCCAGTGGAGATTAAAAGTTTGTCACAATACATATATATATATATATATATATATATATATATATATATATATATATATATATATATATATATATATATATATACATATACAATATATTTATAATGGATTTTTGCAAGAAGGGTTTAAATGCCAAGTATCCCAATATGGATACACAAACAATGTTAACTTTGAGACTTTGGGCAAATATAAAATAGAATTCATATACCTAAAAAATACAGTTATATTGAGTGATATAAAATTCATCTTACAGAAAAGATATATTCACATAAAAATAAACGTAAGATCAAATGCAATAACTCTTTGGTATGTTGAAATTACCATGAGCTCCTTCTGGTGCTAACATACAGATACATCAGAACCTATAAAACAAATTAATGATTCATGTTTGCTGCAATTTGAATGTACAATTTATTTGACCTTCTATGTTCAGTTCCTCGTAGACCTTCCACCAGAGAGGACATTATGTGTAGGAATATACTATATAATCTTCTGTTCTCTAACAAGACACTTGTTATGCTGTAGTAAAACACTTGAGAGTACGTTTCTGGAAGACCTTTATGACACAACTACAGCATAATCAATATGTGCGAAATTTAATATGTAGCTTAATCCCTGAAAAAGCCTTCTTAAAGTCAATTCACTTATTAAATTATGGAAACATATATTGTTTACAATTCACATTTTCACATACTGAGACTAACTGTACAACAGGGAGTATGAAAGTCAAAAAAGCTGTATATTTCAGTTCTTATTAAGCAGTTATATTTTAAAGCTTTTAGACGAAATTACATTTCAAGAAAAAGGGAAATGAATGAAATATATAATATGGGATATTTCGTTTATATTCAAAGATGTTTTTTTTCATAAATATGTATGAATCAACAACTCCTGGTTAACCAAGATGTGGTGAATTGCACCACAGTGTATCACAGTATATTTTTTTCTTTCGGTCTCCAGAGAAGATCTTTGTTTCAGACTTGGAGTAGCAATAAAAAACAGCAGTATGACTGGAACAGATGTTTTTCATGGACTAGGCTTGTTAATAGTCTTTTTAGCTTCTCCTAAGGACTTAAATCAGCCTTCTCATGCAGTCTGAATATTTGAAATGATGTTAACACTGTCCAAAATATGCACTAACAAGTAGCATTAGGAATGTTCAGGGTATTGTACGAGTTTGTGAATGATTATAAGAGACATTGCTACAAAAGGAGAAATAACACTAATGCTATTCAGCTAAGCATTTGATTTTATGAGGAAGCAAGGCAATACACTAAAACATTTTGGCTACAGCACAATACCATAAGGAATGCAGAGCTATAGGCCGTAAACAAGAGAAATGTGTTCATTGAAAGCAGTTTTCTTTCAATGGCAATACATTACTTAAAAGTTAAACTTAATATGCTGTTTGCCTAGCTTGGAGAAAAATGCATATGAGTTCATCAGAAAAACAGTGATTTGAGCTGAGAGTTGTGATTCAGTCAGATAGTATGATGGCTCTGTCTTTATCAACTTATTGTGTCCAACCGACAACATGTACGTAAGATGTACTCAACGCTACGGAATATGTTGGCGCAGTATAAATAAAAATAATAAGAATACGAATGTGACAGCCTTCTAATATGCAATAATACATATGGAACAATTTCAAGACTTGGGACATCATATCTGAATTCCCAAACATTTAATTATTAGTATATAGCCTTTCATTTATTAATAGTTCTATGCAATTTTTATTTCCTGTGAGTTCCCATTGCTTTATTTACATTCCTTTCTCTCACCTAAAGTGTTATCCTACTGTGAGTCACCCATCTATATTTTGCTCCACACCATTAAGGCAGCATGTCAGAAGAACTGAATATAAAGGCTATTAGGTAGGTAGAAAAGCAAATTTATCTCTCCAATATAGAATATTGAATTGATCATTAGAAACAGCATTTTTTTCCCCTTTTCAAAAACTTTACACATCTAAGTCTTTAAACTGTATAATATATAAGGACATAGCCTATACATTTTTGTAGAGGTGGTATGTGGCCTTGTATAAATTGAATACATGGGTGTATTTTGGCACGCCGTCTATAGCACGTGTGCTAAATGCGCCCCGACATATGCGCTCGACATTTGCGCACACAACAAATGCGGTCATGATTAAAAGCGTGCATGCCCAACACCCCGACCGGTAGGTCGCTGCGCATTTAGCAAGCGCATGCTGAAATAGTGCTATCAAGATTATCTACCCACACAAGATGACTGGGAGCAGCCAGGACATGTGTACATGTAGCTTTGTAGGGTTAAGTTGTGCTAATACCATGAGATCTGGTGCGGCCAATGTTCTGCTCTACTAAACAGCTGCAGCAATGGAAGTAGAACTGGGGACCACAAGGAGACCAGAGCAGCAGCATCACCAGTACCAGGCTCTGCATCAGCACCAGAGCTTCCTCCAGCACCAGCAGCAAGAGCATCTCCTGCTGCCCACTCTCCCAGACACTCCACACCCCATTGTCCTAGCCCAAGCAGCCCCCCAAATCTTCCCTGTCCCTCAGCTGCCACCCCAGACTCACCCCGTGCTGTCCTACCAGCTTCTCTGATACAGAGAGGTACCTGCCCAGCCATGGACAGCTCCTACCAACTCCAGCCTCAGCCAGCTTCAAGCTGCAGATACTCCAACAGCAGGGTGAGGCTCAGAGGCATCTCTGATACCGAGAGGTACCTGCACTGCCCAGCCATGGACCACTCCTACTATGCTGTGGATACTGGACACCGACCTGGGCTCAAGAAATCCTGCATGTCCTGGCCATCATCCTTCCAAGGATTCAGATGGTCTTATCAACAACTGGGAGCTCCAAATTTGCATATTGGATGGCGCATATTAGTATTTATTAATGCTGTATATCTCAGAAAAGATTTACACTAGAGAAAATCAACTAATACAGAACAATTTATAGCCAGTGTTTCATGCTCTTTAAGATGAAACCTACTTGTTGTTGAGGTGACATACAGCCCTATTAAATTAGCTCAACGTCTAAAACCGTTGCCCGTAATGTAGCCGGCAAGACTTACGGCTATTAAATTGGCCCCGTAAAGCAACCCGCGATGACTTGCGGGGTAAGTGAGAATAAAGGCTATGGGACGTGGAAATTTCAACTGCGCGCCTGCAAATCCTTTGATCTATCAAGCCTGTAACTGTTACGTTTCCAATCATGATATTCAATTGCAACGAATACACTGGCGTTCAAGCCCGTAACCCGCAAATGGAGCCAAGAAGCCAACAGGTATTAGAGAGGACCCGCAAAGGGGTTAAAGTCCAATCGTATCACTGTAAATGCAAATATACACACACTACTGTACTTATATTAAAAGGCAAATTGATGTTAGGTATTGAAATAAATAGCACAACATTCTGAAGCTTGCAAATCGGCAATATAAAATACTTTATTTTCATTTTAATTTTCGTTATATCGATCCCGACAATCAATGTGTTAATAAATATAATGGAACTCCCATGGACTAAAATATCATATTTACGGCTTTATCAATATTGCATTATTTCTGGAATGTAGGTCCGATCGTAACTAGTATTTGAAGCCCGTAAGACTTTAAAAATCCAACCTCCATTTTCCATTTTTCAGTGACACAATGATGATGATCTCTGTTGGCATTGGCTCCATCTAAACCCATCAATACAGGTTTGACTTATTGATCATGTTCACGGCCATGCATCCAACGTTCGACAAATGGTTTGCGTCTCTGGCCCGTAACTCACGGCCAGGTTTAATTTAATAGCTATGTAACGTAGTCGAATTTCAAGCCAGCAACCCTTGCAGGCCTGGCGATTCTGCTACGGGCTTCTAATTTAATAGGACTGACAGTCTATTTAAATATAACAAGTGATCTTTTAAAGAGGTATTATGAGAGGTAGCTTGTTTTGTTCTGTACAAAAGCACACTGCTGAGCTCCAGTGGTCCTTTAAACTTTTAATGAAGATAATACATGGATACTAAATGTGACTAATGATTTGTACCTATGACCAAAATATATGTTTTTCATGTTTAATGAACAATTAATAGCAATCAGAGTTTTGAAACAAATAGACAAAATGTTGACCATGTGGGAAACTGTTTGGCATTAACTTCTATATGTCAAGATGATAGTGCACAATGTTTCACAGAGATTAAAATGTAATAATATGTGTGCATGATACATTATATAAACAGGTTTGTCTACACCATGCAGATTTATAAGTAGCTTTAGTATTATTGATACACATTTGCTAGCAACTGGTGGTGTGCTATGAATAATAATTATTTTTTGATCACTCCAAAAAACTGAGCATAATTTACAAATGCATAAATTGTATATATGAAATATCATAAAGACATAAATATGACTTTAATTTTTTCGAAAAAACTATTCCCTCTGGTGATACAAGAAATTACATGGTTTAGAGTTGCAAATTGGTCTCATGCAGAGATATGCTAAAACCTGGCCTGTTTGTAGCCCTTGAGAAACACAAGGTCAGACCAATATGCTGTGTTGATTAAAGTCAATTTTATCCATTTATATAGTGTGATATATGATGAATTAAAAACCTTGCAAATATTATTTTTTGGCACAATGCAAATGGAGAACTTGATGTGGTACCATCAATCCCTATAGGATGGATAATTCTACAACTTTAATATAAATGAATGCTAACCATATATTACATTTAAATATGCTGTGAATTCATCAATTATTTTTGGAGTGACTGAGAAATACTACATTTGTTAAAAAAAAATACTTCAAAAGAAACGATGATCTAGTGCATTGGTTACATCAATAATGTCAAAGACGCATAGCTATCATTGTGGGATTATTCTACATCTACTATTACTGGGCATGCTTGCTACAAAGCATTCATTTTTCTATATTATGTTAACATTAGTGCATGTAATATATAGTAAGCATTAATTACAATTTATATACAACTAATGTTAGTGCCCTGGATTAGCTTTTAGGAAATGTAAGCTAATGGCAAGGTAAAGGTGTAGAAGAAAGCAAGATTAGTGGTTATTGGTAGATTGGAACGCAAATTTGATTATACAATTTTGGTTATAAAATAGGCTAGTGATAAACTTAGATGCATCAAGAGTTTTGGATAAAAATATGTATTTAATATTTGTATTGTTTAGTTATGTGTGTTCACAGATAGTGGGATAAGGATATGGAAAAGAGCATGGTTTTAACGTGGTAAGGGTAGTGGGAGAAGAGTTATGTACGAGACACATAATTATGCTTCCGTTGCTCACTTAAAAGCATGTATAGGACTGCACACCTTTTTCAGTCAATACATTTTTCTTGGTGCTCTCTTGATTTTATAGGGGTTCAAAATCCTGCAACCATTCTCCATATCAAGTAGACCATAGGTTCCCAAACTTTTGTTACCACTGACCCCTTTACAAGACAAAACATGTTTAACTCCCCCATTATAACAGTTTTCCCGTTCAAGCCATCTGATATTTGCGAAAAGTAATGGCCAATACGTGCTTCATCTTGGAAACTGCTATTGCTATACCGATTTTGATTAAATGTAGCACATATAAAAAGATTGGTACTTATTGAGACTTTTCTTCTGCACAGATGGACTAAAGTAGCCAATCTGCTGCCGCCCGCCTAAAAGGCTTCAGCGCCCGCTGGTGGGCGGTACCTCCCACTTTGGGAACCTATGAAGTAGACAAAGTGTTAAGTCAATGGCAACCAACCTGAAAGATATGAACGATCATACCCTATGTTTATTCAGATGCATGTCAACGCACAAATACAATTAATGGATACATATTGGACATTTAATGGGCATATACAATTGTAATGAAATGTATGATAGGATTTTGGGAGCCCCATGATTCTTTAAAACATTCTTGCGCCATCCATAATGTAGCAATTAAGATTCACTATCAAATTAATAAATATATGCCATTTTGATAATTAATGCATAATTTCCAATTAACATATCTGTTATAAATTTTAATGAATATTTTTTTTTGTGTGAAAAAAGATAAATAGATCTTTTCTCTAAATACAAAAAGTAATAAATTACTTTAAAAAAAGTCTCTAATAACTAATCTAGCCCATCAGAAACATGCATTGTTAATAAGGAACTTCAGTGTCCTTTTAGTGGACAAAAATGATAAATAGTATTACCAGTGGTGGCAAAATTTGGGGCCCCTCCGCCTCAAAACTTTTTCCCATTATATGAATGAATAGTTGATACCTGTAAGAAATCAATAAAAAAGCCAACCAACAAAATCATTTTTTCTATTCCTCTTCCTTACACTAATAAATTAATAAATTAAAAATCCACCTTTCTTTTTAAGCTGATGACTATAGCAATGGGTCCCTACCCTGTCCGTATGTGCTGCAATTGTAGTAGCTCTGGCTCTGGGTATTCCTCATTCTTATAAAAATATAAAAATAACTTTGTGAAAATTATTAATTGTATAAATTGTTACAGATACTATTTATATAAACATATTGCAACTGCATCATTGCAACCTTAACAATAAAAGACAACAGGTACATAATCAAAAGGAATATTACAAAAATTCCATATTATACATATTTTATACAATATATAATACATGTGTGTGAAAAATATATAATACATTCACTCAACATTGGAATTTTCTCACCTATATTTTTCATTTTCTTGACCATTTTTTAGGAACAGATGAAAGCAACTGTATTTTCAGGAACCAGTGTGCTTTTCATTGGCAGGTGTGATTGTATCAGCAAGTAGTGTTTTCAAAATTCAAATCATATATTATGACTGAATTTAAAGCAGTCTCCGACCCACTGTGGCTGCAGTCGTTGCTTGGTGGTTAGTGGTTAAGTCACTGCAAAGTTCACATTTCAAAAAAAGAAATCAATACATGCGGTTTCTCAAACCAGAGAAATCCTTTGATACCTTACAACTGCAGTAGATCTTTCTTGACTGCATCCCAAGAGAATGGTAACAGGAAATACTTAAAACATGGCTTGGAAATGTTTTCATAATTATTTTATAATGTTTGTTTTCAAAACCACAACCGAAAAAAATAGAATTGTATTTATTCATTGATGGGCTGCTCTCAAGATAAAATGATTGTGATATATTATTCTGGAATTACAGCCATACCATACAGCTTCAAAAATATGCAATTTACCATAATAAATATCAATATTAACACATGTTTAATTCACTGTAATAGCAAGGATCTTTATTGAGACAACTTATATTGTAAATGATTAATTTCCCCCTATTTTAATAATGTTGGTGGTGGCATTGACAGATCTGTGTGATTCTTCCATCTCTGTTTTAAAATTATTTGTCGAAATTGATTTGTTTACTGCTATATTTATTTGAAAAACCTGAGTGTAATGCCATAATTAGGTAGGGAAAAATTAAAAAGCTATGTTGTAATTAAAAACTAAATGGTGATATCTTTGTAGGTCATTGGCTGTGCCCATGCAAATTTGGAGAAGGCAATGTGTGTCGGGAGTCAGCTTCAGTTGACCTTGTGACTGCCTGCTTCCGAGACAGAAAAAAGAGGGTAGATGTCATGTACGAAAAGCTACAGAACAAATGTCTCCTCCACCGATAACAGAAGCACACTCATGAAGTTAGATAATATGGCATTGTCTATACAGTCTTCTGAATATGATGTTATGCTCATAGTTGTTTTTTTAAGTTTATTACATTACAGTAGTCCTTTAATAAGCCCCATCTTGGTAAAAGTGCATGTCTGGAGAACCATAATAGTTGCCATAAATAACTAGTTGCCCGTTAACCCATAAAGTTGGAATCCTTTGGCCTAAGATTTGTTGAATATTACATTTTGGCTTTTTTTCATTTATGAAGTAATGCGTTTTCAAGGGAATTCTTTTGTATATTTTTTTAATTAAAAATATACACTTTATTCATACCTAATAATACAAGGTCATGTATATATTTACCAAAACATGATTTTTCAAAGGACAATTCTGCAGTTTTAGTAGCTGATATAGGAGAAAGTTCTTCATACTTACCAGGCCTTTTGATGACAGGTCTTAACAGAGTCAAGTTTCATTCCATTTCTCTATTATGTGGTGCAACATGGCTCGGAGAGAAAATGGGTTGCTGCAGTAAAGCCCCTCTTCTAAAATTGTTATTTAGAAAATAATCACAAGAATGTTCTTATCTATATCAAACAAGGAGTTAAAAAATAGTAGGACTAATATGTTGACTGACTGAAGTCCAAATACATATTTTATCTCTAGATCTGTACATACATGAAAGACCAAGTGGGAACAGAAAATGTTGCATTATAGATCAATACATACAGGACATGAATATAATTGGGCAGTGGTGGGTATGTTGACAGTGAGATTAATTCCAAAAAAGATGACAGAGAGAATGGTTGGTGGGTTATAGTTAAGTGGAATAGCATTACATTGGAAGAGGCTGGAGACAAATTCAGAACAAATAATGCAATAATGCCTACTGAGGGTTAACAGAACCCAAGCCGTAGATACAAATATCACCCATATGCATTCTGTATTTCTTGCTCTGGCACGCTACAATTAAAATATAATAATAATAATCACATATATAGTTGTCAGTTCAAGAAGGTTGGTCACGTTTGCGGGTCTGTCACACTTTGCAAGTCTGGTTGCGAGCCGTCGACCACACAGGACTAAGGCTGCAATGAGCGCAGAAGGCACCCATTGCCCTCCGAGCCTTGCAAAGTGAGCAGTTGAGGCACGTGGGACTTAGGCGCAACCGCAAGCCTCGCAAACCAAGCGAGCTGTCACCCACGCTGGACTTCGGCTGCAATGAGCGCCCAAGGAGCTCATTGCACTGTGAGCCTCGCGAATTGAGGCGACCAGTTGAGGCCTGCAGGTCTTAGGCTGCAATTAGCTCCGAAGCAGTTGAGGCACGCAGGACTTACGACCCGTACGACTTAGGACTGAAACCAGTATATGCACTCTACGCCTCGCAAAATTACAACTTTAACAGCCGAACGACTGAACTGATAAGACTTCAAATTAACAACAAATATGCCTCAAATTAACTTACACACACACCACAGTGGGAGAGCCAGGAGCCTGTGAGTCATCTTGCAAATTAATTTGATGCATATTTGCAGTTTTTTCACGATCGAAAATCGCCTAAGCGAGAAAAAAAATGGCTGCCAAAAAAACGCAGAAGGACGAAAACGAGAGTCCCAAGGAATGTAAAACTAGCCCAAAGGATGTAAAACTAGCCCGAAGGAATTAAAAAATAGCCCAAAGCAGTAACACTTACTGAAAGGCAGAAACACTTAATCCAAGCCACTAACATTTGACACAAGGCAGTAACACTTAACCCAAGCAACTAACACTTAACCCAAGGCAGTAACACAGCTTAAGACAGTAACACTCAAGCGCAAGGCCTATAAACTACACGGGGGAGAGGCTTGCATTGCGAGCCACGCGATGAGTGCCAAAGGTGCTCAGAAGACCCATAGCCTCACATTGTGTGTCAAACAGCATTGCTAGCCCTGCAATTGTACAGTAGACGATGGGAGAGGCTCACAAAGAGCGCCAAGGGTGCTCATTGTGAGCCCCATGATGAGCGCCAAAGGCGCTCAGCACAGGGCTCGCGATGAGCGCCAAAGATACAGCATTTCCAGCCTTAAAAATGTATTCCCGTCATTTTTGACGGGCAAGTAGCTAGTAATAATAATAAATGGTTGGTTATATAGACTAGATGGACAATCAAAATCCATCTACAATCAAAATCCATGTTACTTTGGCAGTTAAAAATTGGTGCCTCTGTGACAGATGAGATCTTATGATATGTTTAAAGCTTGAGAAGAGTTTTACGGAACATGGAATTGAATTCCAGCTATAGGTTACCCCTCCAAGCCTATGATCTTTCACTGCCGCAAGAGTTGCGAACGCTAAGATCGCAAATCGCTATTCAGTTGCTCCAATACCCCCTTGCAAAGCAAGATAGCAAATGGCAAAAGTTGAACCACAAGACACGGGTACCAAGGAGGACTCGCAAAGGGCTTAAAGACATGTCCAGAGCACTTTTATCAAAAGGGAAAGTAAAAACTTTATTTTATGTTTAATTTCCGTGTTATATCGGTTCTGGCAATCAATGTGTTAATACATATAATGGAGCTTGCATGTAATAGAATATCATATTTACGGCTTTATCGATAATGCAAAATTTCAGGAATGTGGGTCCGGTCGTAACTTGTAATTGAAGCCCGTAGGACTTTGAAATCCAACCTCCATTTGTCATTGACATTATAATGACAATCTGTGTTTCCATTGGCTGTTTTCAACTTGGGAGTTACATCCTTGCTTAATTGATCATGGTTAAGCTTGCAAATGCTACATATGATAACACGGTTTACGATGTGCGCTATCGGGCCGGGACTTTCTCAGACATATGGCCTGCATCCCAGAAGTTACAGCCTCCGAACTGAATGAGGCCCTATATCTTTTCTGTTGGATTAAACTAATTTATTAAAGGAGAAACAAGTCATGACATTTTAGAGGTGTGAGGGATCATGTGGGGAGTGTTTGAAAATGAGGGGCATAAGACAAGATTCTAGAAATATGAAGAGGTTGTGTTTAGACCATCTGGAGACAACACTTACAGTGCCTTGCAAAAGTATTCAACACCTTTGACTTTTTACCTATTGCGTTACATTACAGCCTTAAGTTCGATGCTTTGTTAATCTGAATTTTATGTGATGGATCAGAACACAAAAGTCTAAGTTGGTGAAGCGAAATGAGGAAAATATATACATAAAACATTTTTTTTAGAAATAGAAAACAGAAAATTGGCATGTGCGTATGTATTCACCCCCTTTGTTATGAAGCTCATAAAAAGCTCTGGTGCAACCAATTACCTTCAAAAGTAACATAATTGGTGAAATGATGTCCACTTGTGTGCAATCTGTCACATGATCTGTCATTACATATACACCTTTTTTGAAAGGCTGCAACACCTAAGCAAGAGGCACTACTAACCAAACACTGTCATGAAGACCAATGAACTCTTCAAACAAGTAAGGGACAATGTTGTTGAGAAGTATAAGTCAGGGTTAGGTTATAAAAAAATATCCAAATCTTTGATGATCCCCAGGAGCACCAACAGAGAGGCAGCACAGAAACCTAAGGCAACCCCGGAGGAGCTGCAGAGTTCCCCAGCAGAGACTGGAGTATCTGTACATAGGACGACAATAAGCCGTACGTTCCATAGGGTTGATCTTTGCTCAGCTTTACTGAGTGGCCAGAAGAAAGCCTTTACTTTCAGCAAAAAACAAAATGGCACGTTTTGAGTGTGTGAAAAGGTATGTGGGAGACTCCCAAAATGAATGGAGGAAGGTGCTCTGGTCTGACGAGACTAAAATTGTACTTTTCGGTCATCAAATAAACGCTATGTCTGGCGCAAACCCAACACTTCACATCACCCAAAGAACACCATCCCCATGGAAACATGGTGGTGGCAGCAGCATGCTGTGGGGATGTTTTTCAGCAGCCGGGACTGGCAAACTGGTCAGAGTTGAGGGAAAGATTGATGGTGCTAAATACAGGGATATTCTTGAGCAAAACCTGTACCACTCTGTGCGTGATTTGAGGCTAGGACGGAGGTTCACTTTCCAGCAGGACAATCACTACAAACACACTGCTAAAGCAACACTTGAGTGGTTTAAGGGGAAACATGTAAATGTGTTGGAATGGCCTAGTCAAAGCCCAGACCTCAACCCAATAGAAAATCTGTGCTCAGACTTAAAGATTGCTGTTCACAAGTGCAAACCATCCAACTTGAAGGAGCTGGAGCAGTTTTGCAAGGAGGTAAGTGGTAAGATGTGGTAAGCTCATAGAGACTTATCCAAAGCGACTTGGAGCTGTTATTGCCACAAAAGGTGGCTCTACAAAGTATTGACTTTAGGGGGGTGAATAGTAATGCACATTTACTTTTTCTGTTATTTTGTCCTATTTGTTGTTTGCTTTACAGTAAAAAAAAAACATTTTCAAAGTTGTGGGCATGTTCTGTAAATTAAATTATGTAAATTAAATTATGCAAATCCTCAAACAATCCAATACTTTTGCAAGGCACTGTAAATTAATAGAGCTGTGAGGTGGTCATGTAGGGAAGTATCTGTAGATGAATGGGAAAAAAACATAGGTTAGCAGAGGAGTAAAGTGGCCACAAAGGAGAGTATCTGAAAATAAGACAGAAACAAGGCATTAGAAGGTAGTATATGTGTGAGATGGTCATGTAGAGGAGTATTTGATAATAAGATGAGATGTGACATTTAGTGCAGATAGGAGGTATTCAAGTAGGGGAGCATCTGAAAATGAGAGCAGACAAGAGTCTGTATTGTGTGATATGGTCTTGTAGAGGAGTAATTAGACATGCATACTTACCACCTTCACATGCCCAGAACCTGTTCTATTGTTCCGTGATGGATGATGCCTCCAGGCTCCCTGTTTGCTGTTAACCAGCCCTTACTTGTATCTGCTTGACAATTTTTCATTGTACCTGCCATCTATTTCTACCAGTGTTGCAGTTTACCTTCAAACTGTGCCCATGTCAGTTTCTCTTGTGCAAGGTCTGTTAAAAGTCTCTGTACCAGCTATTAGTCTTCACCTTGCTCTGCTTTCCTGCCTGACTACTCATTGTTGAACCTTTGCCTGTCTCACTGTGCATGAATTCTGCCATTCCCAGACTCTTCCTGCCTCACTACTCTTTCCTTTATGTAAAGGGGTATTTGAAATTAAGAGGGCAAGACATGTGTTTGTATGTGTATGGTGGAACAGTGTGGAAATTATAGGGGAGTATAGATATCATGTAATACAAATATGAAGGGAGTTTGCAGAATAGTTCTTTGAAATGAGCACTAACTTAGTTTTATACAATTAAAAATATTCTAAGTGAACCCTCACAATTTCACTTGCTACAGTGTCAGTATAAGGCAGAGGTTGGCAAGTTTGGTCCTGGAGGGCCACACACGAGTCTGGATTTAAATATATCCTTTCTGAGCACAGGTAAGTCAATCTGGATGACTGGAGAATTGATTGACTCACCTGTGCGCAGCAGGGATATCATCAAATATAGGTGCAATGATTACATTGTTTAGTGACTATAATATTACCAGTAATTATGGATATGGCAAAGGGCTCATGACATTGTTGAAATGTAATTATATGTTGCCTGAACATTGTTATATTGTATCCTAGTTATAATATGTTATAGAGGGAAAATGTGATATAGAACAGAATATATGTGGAAATGGTGAAAATGCTCTGCACAGAAGCTTAACTGCAGAAAATCATATCTGCACACATACAGGCCTTGATTCAAGGCAGATGACTGCTCCTAAGAAGGCCTGAGCAAAAGTTGAGATTAACATCAGTGTCTTTTGCCCTAGCTAGCTATAGACACCTGTCATGTAGTTTAGACATCTGGTGAGTTTTATCTCAAGGGCTTCTATAGTAACCAAGGTTGCAAGGCAGATGTGCTGACATCACAACATCACACACAAACACAAAGTTGCACAAGGGTGTGGTATGGAAGATGTATAAATATGTTGGTTCCATGATAATAATAATAAATGTTCAGTCCTAGTTTCACATATCCACAGTGTGAGACTATTTCTGTATTTTTGTATCCCGAATTGGGGAGTGGTCTTGCCGGAGGCTACTAGTAACCTGTATCCAGTAATCTCTGCCTGTACCTTTGGGCTTTGTCCTCTTCAGAAGCCATCTTTTGGGTCACAGAGAACAAGAACTACGCGATTCTGCCTGGGTAGGTTTGAACTAAGTTCTTATCAAGCCCCCTTGAAAAGCAGATTGTGACATCAGGCATGTGTGTGGCCCTCCAGGACCGAACTTGTCCACCCCTGGTCTAAGGGGAAATGACTCAAAACATCTTAGGTAACATACGTTTTACACAAGTAATAATTTTCTCCCATGAGAAATAAAATCACAATTTTGTCAATTTATTAATCTACCCTAAAACATTTCATAGATTTTCTTATGCTCGGAATAAAACACATTTTCTAAATTGCTAATTACCTACTGTTAGTAGATATGTATTAATAAGTGGCCCTTAAATACTGTTGCAATAACTGTTACTTTTCTTAAAGACCACTGAACTCTGAATTGTCTTATATCAAAATTAATCTCTTCAATACTTTTCTAAATGTTTTATTGCAATATAAGATATATTTTGGACGTAATGGCTTCTAGTGTAGGGGTTGCCATTTCTCAGTGTCCCTCTATCTTGTTGGGGCTTCCAACAGAGCATGGAAAGATGATGTCACTGCTGGGTTGGGGCCATCCTTGCAGCTGGGCAGAGTCTATGTATAACATGGTAGAGGGAGCCTTCAGTGAGCTGTTTGGGTGATTCCTCCCCCTAGTTTGGAAGCAGCATTTTATTAAACAAATTCACTGTAGTACATATTATTGCACATAACACAAAAACTAATCCATGAATAAAAACGTATACTTATATAATGTATGTGTAGACAATTAAATAACTGGTATATATATACTAGCTACTTGCCCTTCAAAAATGACGGGAATACAATTGTAAGGCTGGCAATGCTGTTTGCCACACAATTTAAAGCTTTTGCTTCTCTGAGCACCTTTGGTACTCATTGCGAGCCTCCCCCCCCCCCCCTGTGAAGTTCAACTTTCCTGCTTTGCAATGATCATCTTCAGCGCTCATCGCGAGCCTCTTACGCTTGCGGTGCTCATCGAGGGCTTTTCCTCCCATCTACTGTACGGGCCACTCATTGCAAGTTTGGTGCTTGGGAATGGCATGTGTCTCTTTCCACCATCTCCCCTCTGTCCCTTCCCTGTATCTTTCTCCTCGCGCTGAATGCCGTTTGTTTTATTTTCAAAGTCCCGCGTGTCTGGCATTGTTCGTGTAAATGTTACTGTCTTTGCCATTATATATTTTCTAAGTCCCATATGCCTGGCTTTGCTTAGCCTAGTTTTCATCGTGTTTAAGATTTTTAACGTTTTTTTAACTGTTTCAGGGGATGCCAACAAATTGGAGACCTCATCCATATCTGGTGGTCATGTCCATTGCTTCAGAATATCTGGAGACAATTAGCCCGATTTGCCACCACACTCTTCAAGAAGGTGACTCCAATCACGATAGAGTCTTGCCTGCTGTGGATTCATACTAGAAATCTATCTCAGCACCAAAAAAAATATTCCAACTACTGGCTCTGGCTACCAAAACACACATAGCCAGTAGACATAGGCTTTAAATTCCCAGGAGATAATTAGAAAGATTAAATATTGACTCATTAATAAGAGATTAACCCCCCCCTCCAATTCTAGAAGATCTGGGAACCCTGGTTGGAGTCACCATTTAGCATCCCTTTAATATGACACCAACATTTTGTTATACTGATAGTGGGGAGGAGCCCGAGGGGAGGAGACTCAAAAATCAATTCTGGATCCCTCTCTCAAACTTCAGCTCTGAAATGGAGGTAATTATAATCTTAGGAAGCTTGTGTATTCCTTTTTGAGGTATACCTTGCATTTGCTAAGCAATGGTTACTTTAACTTTACTCTTCCCTCCATGTTAGCTGTAATATTGTTTAGCTAACTAGTTTGTTCTTTCTTCTTTCTTTTCTGCCTGTTTTTTCCTCTGCACATTTTTTTACATTTAAATTGTATTTCTAGTTATGTTATAGATATATTAATAATCAAAAATGTAAAATAAGAAGGTCCAGTCAGTTAATAATTGGAAAATATTTTATTGAGAAAGTTAATGTAATATAACTGACAAAACTCACTTGTTCCCAATGTTGTATTATGGTATGCCTTCTAATAAAAGACTAATGAAAAAAAAAAAAAAAAGATGGTGGAGGATCCATGTAAGGGAAAATGTGAGGGGTGAAATGCTAACCCCTATACTGAGGAATAGGAGTTGCAAAATAAACCAAGTAAGACCAAAATATTTAATCTATTTCACTTGAATCTTTATAAAAGTATTAAGAGTTTAATTTTGATTCAATGTAAAACATTTTTTCCGGAGTTCAATGAACCTTTGGTTGTAAATAGTGACCAAAATATATTTGTCTTAAGAGAAAAATCAATAAACACATGCCACAATGGAAAGGAAGCTCATTTATTCATTCAGTGTCCTTTAAATAAGCAATCCCATTGGACCATGATGAATAAACAAAAGCTGTTACAAAACACAAGAAAGAGACTAACAAGCTGAACAAGATAAAACTAAACTAGAAAGATAGGCGTCTGATTCTGGATGCTGCATTAGTGTTCTTATAATCGCAAAGGGCTTGTGCGGAAGGGTATTTAGATCTACTATTTCTGTTGTGCTTTATATTAGAACAGGAGCAGCAGAACGACCAGTGTCAATTTATCATGTTTGAGATTATTTGTTCCTTTAAAGAGCATTAAAATGATCTTTACTTGAAATATATCATGATTTATGGTGTCTTACCTTATCATTTTCACTGATGTCTTAAAGTCTCATTTACGTGAATTCTGGCAGTGGCGGGTAATGCTGAAAGTAGTAGGAGAATTATTTTAGAGAACCATGTAATAGTGATGTAAAGCTTTTGAAACTACCAAGGTTTCTTCTTCAAAACAGTTTTAGAAAGCTAAGTGCCTCATCTAGGAGGAGGTTTTCAGTAGATCAAATGTACTTTTCTCCTGTACCAGTATAGCAAGTTATATTTTTTTATATTGTCTGTAAGTTGGAAATCTGTATCAGTTCTCTATAATTTTGCACCTGTGGTAATGATGATGCATAAACAAAATATATTACTATGTCTAAGTAAAGAATAATAAGAAGTTAAATAATTTAGAAAACATATAGATTTATACACAATTATCTATACGTCTATGAATAACACATTATTATGACCACTGCCTACTTTTGATGTCAGCAGCTCATAGCCAATGAAATACGGCCGTGTCGTGAGCTGGCTTGGTGGGTATATTAGGTGACATATATGCATTCTGTAAACATAACAACCATTGATGTCATGGGTAAAATGTGTGATTTAACCGACTTAAAAGGGGATGCTCATTGGGTTTCGGGCCAAGGGTGGCAGTATTTCTGAAACAGCGCTGTTTGTGAACTATTTACATGCTGGAGTATTTAAAGTGTACCATGACTGGCACCATTGCAAATAAACAACGTGGAAACTGCAGAACACCACATGCCATTGATGTCAGAGGTGAACTTCAGCTGGGAAGGTGTGTGAGGGCCATTCAACACTCTACAGTTAAAAATTCACCGTCCAAATGAACCAGTAGGCTACCAGATATGTGTATAGCAAACTCTGTTGTCTATGGGGCTCCTAAGCAAACATCTGGTTACTGCACCCATGCTGATGAGAGTTCATTGTCAGAAACAGCTTCAATTTGAATAACAGTACTGAAATTGTACCTCTTCTGATTGGTAAAGGGTTGCCTTCTCTGAGTCACGTTTTCTGCTTTATTGATTGGATGGATGTTGGAGTGTCAGGTTCAAAACCTCTGAGAACAAACACTCTGCAATTATTTTTGGAAGAGCTGGTGGCAGCAGCGTTATGGTCTGGGGAATGTTTTCTTGGTTTTGTTTGGGTCCACTCTCTGGAAGCCACTCTCAACCGATTGGGTTATCTATCCATCCTTCCAGATCAAGTACACCCATACATGTTGACTGTCTTCCCTGGAGCAGATGGGATCTTCCAACAGGACAAGGCAATATTTTTATCATTTATTTATTATGATTTATTTGTAACGCGCCGACATATTCCGTAGACTTGCAAGCATTTCCCTGGCCTCCAATTTCCTAGAACCTGAACCTCATCGAGCTCTTGTGGGATCATCTTGATCTCTATGTTCATCGTATGGATCCTCCACGCACTCTTCAGCAGCTGTCGGATGCACTGGAGTCTGCACCGCTCCAGATACCCTTGCCAACGTTCCAGCATCTTATTGACTCCCTACCACACCGTCCAGCTATAGTCTGTGCTACACACAGTAGTTTTTCAGGATTTTATCAGGTCGTCATAATACTATGACTCGACTGTGTATATCTATAAGATGTAATTTCAAACTGAAATATGGAAAAATTAAAAGATAGTCATTTTGTTTGGAGTGCTATCTTTTATCAAAAATATTTAAAACAAAACAATAAAGCATCACATTTATTGATGGCTAAAACTGACATAAAGACAAAGCAATGGAGCAAAAACAATCTTTTTTAACTAAATAGCTGTAAATGAAAAAAAAAAAAAATACTGTTCTCTGGTGTGTAGCGCCACTCCTTATAACCTGGAGCATGTCAGTTAAAGGCTTTATTACTCATTCATAGCTAAACTGGCATTCAGTAACATTTAAATATGAATTAAATATGATTTGAAACATACAGTAAATACACCTTATATCACTTGTGACCTTAGGTAAAATTTCAACTTAGTTTTCTAGAAGTAATGGGAAGTTACTCAGTAAGTGACTGCTAAGTACTTATAAGTGCATTTCTTTTGCTCAGTTATAGTTTCGTAATGCTTGGCTTTATTGCTCAGTGGAACAATGGAAGACGTTTATGATTAAAAAAAATACAGAAACAAGCATTATTTTTAAAACAGTTACATTTGGAAAAAACAATGATTTAATAGTATTACTTTGGCTATTTTATAACTGTAGAAAAAATAAATATGTTGTACAATTGTAATATTAAATAAATATATACAAAATATACATACTTTATAAACATATGTTAAGAGGTTATTATAACTTAAAATAATGATATATGTTAATGACTTGTTGCTGTTGTTCTTCAGTCCTTCAGTTGTGTCCAACGATCCTAGACCATATGGATGCAGCATGCCAGGCACATCTGTCTGTTTTTCTGGTTGTGCTCATCCATTTGGTTTTCTTGGCAAAGATACTGGAGTGGGTTGTCAGTTCCTTCTCCAGTGGATTGTGATATATGTGGGCATGTCATAGCAGAGAGGTCAGACAAATCATGGTCCAATATAGAAGGTACAAGCAACCCTCTCCAGTAACTTTGCCAAGATAACTTTATGGACATGCACAACCAGAGACATTATGACACCCCTCAGGTCAGAAGGTGCCTACCACATTACTTAGGAAGAGCAGAGTAGCACCCAATGAAGTAGTTGGGCCAAAGCCAAAATGACACCCAGATGAAGATGTGTCTGGTGGTAAAACAAAGTCTGCTGCTGCAAAGAATAATTCAGCACAGGAACCTGGAATGTTAGAACTATGAACCAAGGCAAAACTGGATGTAGTCAGACATGAGATGACAAAGTTAAACAATGATAAACCTGGGAATTAGTGAACTTAAATGTACTGGAATGGGACATTTCACATCAGACAATCATCATATCTTCTACTGTGGTCAAGAATCCTGCAGAAGAAATGGCCATCCTAGTCAATCAAAGAGTGGCCAAAGCAGTGCTTGGTTATAACCCAATAAATTACAGACTGATTTAAATTTGAATTCAACACAAAGTCATTTAATATCACAGTGATCCAAGTCTATGCTCCAACCATGGATGCTGAAGAGGCTGAAGTTGTCCAGTTCTATGAAGATATACAACATGTCATAGATATAACACCAAAAAAAGGAGAATGGAACAAGACCTGGAGCAGACTGCTGCTAAGACCATGAGCTTCTTATTGCAAAATTCAAAATTAAACTGAATAAAAGAGGGAAAATCATTAGACCAAGCAGATACAAAATAAATAATATCCCTGAATATACATTAGAAGTAAAATATAGATACTTGAAGAACTTTGGTCTGAAGTTTGTAACATTATCCATGAAACAGCAACAAAAAATGTCCCCAAAAGAAAGAAAACTAAGAAGGCAAACTGGCTGTCTCATGAGGCTTTGAAAGAAGCCCAGGAGAGTAGAAAAGCGAAAGGTAGTGGAGATAGGAAAATATTTGTCCAACCGAATTTCGGAATTCCAGAGGATAGCAAGAAGAGGCAAGGAGACACTCTACAATGAGCGATTTAATTAAAGAGATCGAAAAAGATAACAAAATGATATAGGTAATTCTTGGCCTATCGAAAAATGGCACTCATCCTTTTCTCTAATGGCTAGATTTATTAAAAATGTAACATATAGGGAAATCCAGTTTAAAATTATCAACAGATGGTACACAACTCCAATTAAATTGGGACAGTTAAATAACTCAGAGGAACAAAAGAACTGTTGGAGAGGTTGTGGGCAGAATGGTTCACACTTTCATATGTGGTGGAGTTGTCCGCTAATACAGATTTTCCGGTCGGAGAGTTTTAAACACTTATCAAAGATCTGCGAAAAGGTAATAACTCCGGCACCAGAATTGGTGATCTTACATTTTTTCCCAGATGATTTTTCAACTTCAGTTAAAAGTATGACTTTGCTTTTCCCTATGGAATCAAAAAAACTTGTAGTTTCTAGATAAATAAAGTATGCCATCTTGGATGGAACTTCTAGAAAGATTGGAATATGTTTACCTCTTAGAATTTGGTTTAAGTAATATTTAGATAGGCCCAAAGATCGATGGGAAAAAAATGTCTCTTCACAAGCAAAGGTTTGAGCTCAGCAAGATGTTTCTCATCTCTTCTCTCTCTGAGTGCTTTCCTCATGCTGGAGGTATATGATTTGTTTATGTGATGTTTCTGTATTGTTTTTTATGTTTTATAGACTTTTGCTTATTTGTGTGTCAGAATTGGTATATTTGGAATATATGTTTTTTTTGTGTAATGTAACAAAATTTATAAATAAACATTTAAAAAATAAAAAAATAAAAAGATAACAAAATGGGAAAGTCAATAGATCTCTTCAAAAAAATTGGGGATCTTAAATGAATCTTTCATGCCAAAGTGGGCATTATAAAAATCAATAACAGTAGGGACTTAACAGAAAAAGATCAGATAAAGAAGAGGTGGCAGGAAAGATCTTGACAGCAGTGATTACCTCAATAATTTGTCCAATGAGCTGGAGCCAGGCATCTTGGAGAGTGAAATGAGATGGGCCCTAGGATGTCTTGCTGATAACAAGGCTGCAGGACTTGATAGATCAAGAGTTCCAACTCCCCTGCTTGTAGTAGAGAGCTAAGAAAGTTGTTGCAGAGTTAGAGAGCACGTCATGGTGTTTTAAGGCATACTAGTGAAATATGGACTGTCTTTGGGTAGATATTTATTAACATAACCAATGGTTTGATATGAATCTAGTCAGAGTAAAGGACAAACAAAAAGATGCACACTTGTTTCTCAGGTTGGTATATATATATTTATGCAAATAGAGGTATTATTTACAAAATGTTGGTGCATCCTATCCAAGAAATCTGCTGTCTTATGTCAATAAAACTATAAATTTTGGAGGAGTGTTTTGTCAATTCTCCAATAAAAATCCTGTATTATTGTCACATTATTTTAATCAAATTTTATCTTTTATCTCCTTTTGGTTCCATTCTTATGTTGACCATGTGATGGTATTGTTCCCACGCAGGATTAAGCCCTCTATTTAAAAATAAAGAAGCAATGCCTCCTTGCAACACCATTGTAGGTAATAAATGTTATACAAAAAAGTTGTATCAATATAACCCCCCATTTTTTGACACACAACCTTTCATGGACCGCATAATGAAGAATCTCAATAAATCCATTGTCACGACCGCCAGCTTTGGGGGACCACGCTCACCCCAAATCTCTCTCTCTATGGTCGCAACTTTTTGTTCAGATCTCGACACCAGCAGACACTTTAGATGACAGCATCATTACTGCAGAGACGGCACCATCAGACCCCTATTCTTAGGATCTAAGAATCATACACCATGTACCTTGGATTAGTACAAGCAGACTCTGACACCACCTGTGGTTAGTGTGTCCAAAGTCAGACTGGCCACTTCTTTATTGTTACACAGAAAAATTACACAAAACACCAGACCTCCCCCCAGTTCTAGCCCATCCTCCTAGGCAAATAGCTTGCTATCCCCCATCACCCACATGATTTCCAGATGTATAGAGGCATCTGGCTTTCTTCTAATTACACCTTTTTTTCTCATCTTACAGAGCCATAAAACTAGTTCCCCCTTTCATGAATAAAGCCAAAGCCTTCACACGTGGCCAATTGCAGGGCCATAAAGATTCTATAGAAGATTACCCTTTGTCACATAAGTGACTACAGTATTTTTAAGATAATTCTAGCATCCTAGAGCCTACTTCTATCACAGATGCATTATTACAGTGCATATAACATGATCTAGTAACCACCAAATGAATAATTGTAGTTCAGTCCCCAACAACAAGTTTCAGGTCCGTTGTAATAGTTCTTGACATTAACACCCAGTGTGCCAGCATTCCAAATAGCAGAGTTACTTGTGGGTTGCAAGGGGTCCCATCATGGCCCCAAATCGTTCATGACATCCATCTTTAAGTCTTCTCAAAGAACCTCAGTGTGCCTATCGCATCTATTCTGACTAAAATGTAATGCAAGTGTGTGTGCAAAAATAGGGATATTTACTGAAAGTCTAATATCAGTAAGAAGCAAAATGCTAATATTTGATATGTCTTATATTTTAAAACAACATGCTTAGTAACTATAAGAAATAATTACACTGCTTAGTTTATGTTTATTAATTCCCATTTAGTTATGGTTTTGAAAGAATTAGACTAGAAATCAATGTTCACATTAACATTTGCTGCTCTATTAAAGTATAAACTCAAAATCATATTAAATATTCTGCTTCTGGCTTTTATGTCACATAATGAAGATTGCTTTAAGAGGCATATTCTGCGGTTACGGAATGATTGGAGCAATAATCTTCTTTCATCTCAATTTCGACCTGTCTGTAGACACCTACTGTTAGTACAATATTTTTGAAACATTTTTTCATAGGTTACCTGCCGTGCAGCAGAGCCAAGTGCACTGAGTGAACAGACTTCATTTTATTAATTTGGACTTGGAGAAAAAGTGGCCTTAAAAGCTCAGGGAACAGTGACATTTACAGAGCTCTGGGAAAAGCCAGAACAAGAAGACATTGACTGTCACTCACTGTAAAAATACTTAGCCTTTTAACAACGGTTTTATACCTGGGGCTTCTGCTCTTTTTCATTTCAAAAGGCACCAAATTAATTGTTAAAGTTTAACAATTAAAATGTTGACCTCCTCCTCATCACAAGCATATCTTTCTTTTATATGTTGCCAGGAACGTTGATGGAAGGTTGGATTTTTTTGTAATTCTAATTAATGCGTTATGTATAATTTTATCCTAACACTTGAGATAGAAGCACTGCATGCCAGGCGAGTGGGAAAAAAACAAGATGAGTTAAAGCAGAAAGATGACATTCTGACAACATGTCAGTGCTGTACAATTTGGGGACTGAAATAGCATTCACTTAATGTTGCTGGGGTTATAAATGACGCATTAAGCTACATTGTCCAAGAGAAGCCAACTGAAGCTACAACCCAACTGTGTATATATAGAATTAGATAGGGTAATGCTAATTTATATAAAATACTGTGAATTTTGGAAGTGTAAACCACTTAAAAGGTAACTTTTATATCAAAGCAACCTGTTTTTCCACGTTGTGAGCACAAAATGTGTCTGAGGATTTTTCTTGTTCTATTCACTGTTCTCCAATTTTAACAATGCAATAGAGGTGATGTGTTACTGTTTTGAAATTCATCATTGTTTCATTACTCATCAACTTGGGTCTAGGCACATATTTTATTTATTTTCCATATACATTTTTGAATAGCTATAGAAATTTATTATATATCGTACTAGTCAATTGTTCCTTTTTAAGCTCATAATTACCGTCAGACAGGCCGTATGTCTGTGGGTTAGAAATTGCAACAGTTACAGAGGTATTTTATTTGAACAAACCAACGATTAAAAGGCCAAAGGTTAAAACTGTAAACCATGAACCCATACGTAGCATTTTCTGGCATTATCATGATCAATTAAGCAAAGCCGTAAGTTACAATTTAGAAAGAGCCAATAGTAAATGAGAACGTCATCATGGCGTCAGTAAAACATGGGTTTTAAACTTTAATCAATTAGGGCCTCATTCTATTACCGGCCGTAGGAGATGCGGGGCCGCAAGCTATTCTGCTATTCTATTCCCCTCCGGCCGGGGATTCCGGCAGGCTTGCGGCCGGCGCCTTGCTATCCCTTGCGGCCGCTCGCGCTGGAGGAAAGCCTTTCATCTAAAACGGCCGCAAGAGTTTCGGCCGCAAGAAAGCCCCGTTGCTATTCTATTGCTCCGGGAACCCTCTCTGCAAGGCTAAAAGCGAGCCGCAGCTTACTTGCAGGAAAAAGGTCCCGCTAGCACCAATTAAGCACATTATAAAGCCAAAATAAAGCCATCCTGCACTCTGAGGAGACTATATAGTGATTGTAGGTGTTAGCAAAAATAGCACAACATTTCCCTATACTCAAATCCGTAAAAAAAAATGTTTTTTATATATATGTCAAATATCCATGTAAAAAGTCCAGAGTGCTTGGAGCACCTCAGACCCGCCCACGCTGCGGCCGGAAAATAAACAGTTAATGTAAACTCGGGTTTGGGCTGATGTGCAAGCTTGAGAGTGGGTTTCTATTAATCCTCATGTCCCCCATTATGATCCCTAGCATTTACAGAGCTTTACAGTGTTGTCTTGAATTTATTTTTCACTTTAAAGATTTCGGAGCTTACGGCCGGTTGCAAGATATACGGCCGGCCGTAAGAGGAGATCCTTGCAGCCTTGCGGCCGTTTTACGGCCGATAATAGAATGAGGCCCTTAGTGTTTAGACGTCCGATATGCAATCGTACTCGCAAACCAGCAATGTTGAAATCAATAAAAAAAATGAAGAAACTGTTCTGATCCATGTGGGTGACCTGATATGTATTAATTACTTGATTCCTGGGATCAATATAACACGGAAATAAAACATGAAAAAAAGTACTTTTTTATTGCAGATTTGCAAGCTTGAGACTGTTGTGTAATAATTTATAATGCCTTTCATTGCTTTCCCACTATTTTTAAGCTCAGTAGTTTGTGTTTATTTGCTTTTGCAGTGATACGAGCAGGCGTTCTTGGTGGTCCTCTCTAGTACTCGTAAAAGGTTTTTGATACTTTTGCCTTTTACGGGTTTGAAGGCATTTTGTGTCTTTAGCACTGGTAACAATTGCACGCTTGAAACATCAAAGGAATAAATAGGACGGAGTTACATTTTTGACAACTGCAGGGATTTTGAGCCTGCAACTCGCAAATCGATTGCCTGTAGCTAAAAGAAACCAAATAAATATCAGAAACTTTTACAGGCTTTTGTAATTGCGATTTTCGAAATTAAATAGGGGCCATTGTTTTGTAATCTAAATAATCCTTGTGATTTTTGGCTTATTGTGGCTCTGAATTTTATTATGTTTTAATGTACTAATTTGTAAATAAAAATAGGCAGATTATATTGTGTATCATAACATTAACAACAAAAATAAGAGTATGCATAGTAAAACTATAGAATAATTATAGAATAATATAATGAATACATTTGAATTATGGATATGTTATTTTGGGGTTAAAAAAACATAAGGTACTTGCTGGTATAAGCTGTTCACTTATCTCAAGTGAACTATCAACTTTGTAATGTTTTTCATAGTTTAGATGTTGTTTATATGATGATTAAGTATTGATTATTTATTAAATTTGGTTGCATATATTTCAAAAAAATGAATAAATAAATATTTTAATAAGCTGTTACAATCTGCTTCTTCAGTAAGGCTGTTATTGCCAAACCTACCCCGCAGACATTTCAGATTCTTTTGATCCCTTCACCAACACAAAGATGTAGTACTTAAAAATAATATGAACTCAGGCTCAGCATTATAAAAATCAGGAATTTCTTTTACAACATTAGTCCAATCTGAGTATGTTCCATTACCAACTACCCTTTGCTTCTTGTCTATTAGCCAGCTCTCAATCCATGAGCAGATATTTTCTGCAAGTTCTGTATCCCTTAGTTTGCACAGTAGTCTTTCATGTGGCACTGTATCAAAAGCCTTTGTGTTAAATTGTAGAGCTCTCACGACCAAGGTTCTGACAACCTTCCATGTTTATTGACTGGGCTGTAACTGAAGATATAAATAGCTTTACATGTATAGAACTGTGTAAAATATATATATTTTTTTATGAATTGTGTAATAATAATAACTGCATGCCAGTTTTTTTATTTGTGGACCTAAACAGTTATTTCGCAATTAGATCACTGCCTTTCAATAATCAAGTATTCACTCCAACAAAGTAGCATTTTGTACTATACAGTAGCAGATACAGTCACTCAGAGATAATGCTATAATTAAAAGGATTATGTAATTTGGGGAAAAAAATTATTTTACTGCTCAGTATTTGGACAACAGTGTTTTTTTTTTATGTTTTATGCCACTGGTACCTTATTGTCCAGCCTTTAGGTATTCTCATGAAAATGTCTGACTTGTCTCAAACAAACTTCTGAAGATAAACTTTTAAGTTATGCTTTTCAGTATAACCTGCAAAATTTAAATATAAATATGTTAAATCGATTTTTGCCACAATCAAGTTTCCAGAGTTGTCAGCATTTTGCTAGTTTACCAATCTATAATTGAAAATTCACTCTTTCTCTTTCCTTTCTTCATCTAACACCAATTCTCCCAGTCTTACAGAAGCCATTTTAATTGTACCTGGCCTTAGCTCTCCTGGAAAAAGCTGCAAACTAATTGGATGTATTTACAGACAATGGCAGATGCCGTCACTACAACCATTATTATCATCTTCATTATGATTATTAATATTAGTTGAATGTATCTCTGTTATAATTAAGCATATTTACATTTTCTCTAGTTAAACTGTGTACAAGTAGGATATCAATGTATCCAACCCATGTATCCAACCCCCTGTAGATTTTTCTTGCATTCCTATACCACAACCCACAGTTTATTGCCTCCTTGTCTCTGTTCTCACCATATATCTCCTCTGATCACATTCCTTCTAGTGATGTCGCAAACATCAAATTTTCGGTTCGCGAACAGCGGACGCGAACCTCCATCAAATGTTCGCGAACGGCGAACCCGGCAAACCGCCATAGACTTCAATGGGCAGGCGAATTTCAAAACGCACAGGGACTCTTTCTGGCCACAATAGTGATGAGAAAGTTGTTTCAAGGGGACTAACACCTGGACTGTGGCATGCCAAAGGGGGATCCATGGCAAAACTCCCACAGAAAATTACATAGTTGATGCAGAGTCTGGTTTTAAGCCATAAAGGGCATAAATCACCTAACATTCCTAAATTGTTTGGAATAACATGCTTTAAAACATCAGGTATGATGTTGTATCGATCAGGTACTGTAAGGGTTACACCCGCTTCACAGCAACAGACCAATCACCCCGTTTAATGCACCGCAAACAACCGCAAACATTCCCTTTGCACAACTGCAAACTCACCATTTGCACAAGGTTGGATACCAAGCTAGCCATGTCCCGTTCCTTGTCCTCACTGATGTCATTGAAGGTCTCTTCCTCCACCCAGCCACCAAGGGTCCCCGAAAGGTGACAACAAGCCCCCTGGGACGCCTGCTGTGTTTGGTCTTCCACCTCCTCAAAGCCACCTTCCTCCTCTGACTCCTCTTCTTCAGACTCCCAGAGTCTGGGTGCTTCCACTGCCCAGCATGGAAGATTATACACAGGTCAGAGTCTGGGGGCTTCCACTGCCCAGCATGGAAGATTATACACAGGTCAGAGTCTGGGGGCTTCCACTACACAGCATGGAAGATTATACGCATTGCCTCTGTCTGCGTTATTATACGGTGTGTACTGTTAAGTAGTACTATTCCTATCGATTTAATCCCTGTTACGTCCACTATCAGGGGACGTGTATATGGCATGGATTTTTGGAAGCGGGAGATGGAAAAAGATGATTGGTCGGTCCTCCCACTTCAAATTTGGGGCACTGCATGTGTAATCTAAGGTGCCACCAGATATGAGTGTCACTGTGCACTGGCAAAAGTTGGCCGAGTAGATGCAATAGGCTTCACACACACGCCTGTAGACAGGCAATTGCTATTCAATCTATTACAGTCAAAAAAGTGTTGTTTTATGTCACTGTACACTACGGATGCACCAGATATGACGTATCACTGTGCACTGGCAAAAGTTGGCAGAGTAGATGCAATAGGATTCACACACGCCTGTAGGCAGGCAATTGCTATTTAGTCTATTACAGTCAAAAAAGTGTTGTTTTATGTCACTGAGCACAATATAAGCTGTGAGCCTGACACAGGCAGGGAACTGAAATTAGATTACAGGAAAAAAATGGTTTTCAATGTATGTTACACCACCAGGTATGAGTAGTGAAAATAAGCACAATATAATCTGTTAGGTGTTAGCCTGTCACACACACACGCTGGCAGGCAGGCATAGATTACACACAAAAAATTATAAAATAAAATAAATGATGTTCAAAGTTTCCTCAATGATAAAGTATAGGGGGCAAACGGAAAAGTGCATGTGTTCGCCGTTCGCGGCGGACGCGAACATGCGAAAATAGCCGCGAATAGTTCTCCGGCGAACTGTTCGGGACATCACTAATTCCTTCGCTCTCTACAACAATTGTTTTCACTCTCTCTCTCCTCTCTTCCCTTAACACAAATTCTCATTCTCATATAGAAGCCATTCCAACTGTGTTCATGGACCTTGCTCTCCAGAAAATGTATAACACTCCTCTCCCTCCCTTCCCATCACCTACACCCCCCTGATTTGTCTCACTTTATGGAGTCATATCAATTACCTGCACCTGATCAGTCAGCAACATCTGTTAGCAAAATCACCTAGTACATTATTACTAACCCACCCATTAAGGCCACCCTGTTCAATCTTACCTCACTCATTTCCACCTGCTATCAGCCGCACACAGCCAACAGAGTAACAAAATCCCAATACCCATCACAAATTGTCTGTCTTCATTTTCTCTCCTCCACTCTACCTTCACTCATTCTTGACACTTTCACTATTGCCACAGACACAACCACCTCCCCTACAGGTGGATAATTACTTTCACTAACCTCTTCCCATGGCCTCTCACAATGGACAGAATCCTCAACTCACCATGATGGACACTCCATGACCTTAATTTTACCAATCTCTGCACAATTTCCAACCTTGCTGCCTTCGACAAAGTTAACCATCCTATTCTGATCCAAATTCTCCACTCCCTTGGCATCCATGAAAGATCTCAATCATGGGTCAAATCATATTTAGAAGATTGAACATTTATTGCCTGCCTCTCTGGAACCTCTTTTTTGCCTCACCCTCTGACTGTTGGCATACCCCAATCCTTGTTTTTTTCAAATAAGCTATTTAGAAAATGATATTAGGCAAAAAGAATTACAGTATAGTCCACATTTATTACTTTTAAAATATATTTTACCTGGTCTTTTAAGCTGCTTGTTTGAGCTGCTTTTTCCGATGCTTGTGATGTTTCTATTAGTCCTATTTACAGAACTTGCATTTCGAGTTACTATACCTCCATCAAGGTCTCCACAAACATGCAGTGCTAAATCAGCAGAAACAAAAATGGTTGTTTCCGTTGCAGCACTACTGCATGTAATAGGTAATATAAACTGTATTATGATTTCTTACATAAAAAAAAAAAAATTATAAATATTTAAGCTGCAATATATTTAAGTGTTGGTACTAAGCAGGCCCTAATAAGCAGGCACACCTAGGTCATGCTTAGTGATCTTTGTTGCCTGACACCAAGACCTGCAACACCATTAATTTTGCTGCTGTTAAAGGGATAACAAATTACATTTTGTGTTGTACATTTTAAAATATGTTTCTTGCAAGTAATTAAGGTCCTTAGTAATCTTAGTTTGTGCTCTTAAGCACAGCTCTACTCTCCACACATGAGAAAAAAGCTATGGGAGGTTGGCTTTTTCAGTCAGTCATCTTGTGTACATATTTTTTTTATTTTATTAACTGTAGCTGGGAGGAGCTTTTACATATCCAAAAACATATATTTGTTCCAAAATTAAACAAGAGGATTGCTGGAATTTACTAATTTATTGTGAACTCTTAGATTTGTATTTTTAAACTTGCTCTTTTAAATGCATAATAGAAAAGTTGATACTTTATAGTACCTTTACATGACCCCGGCAAGATCCATTAGGCGTTTAGATAAATAAATGCACTGACCAAGTGTTTCTTGGGAAAATTACGGGCCACAGCTTTATTAAAGCAACCATAAACCAATAACCAATTAACATAATTAACATTGTTACATCACAGCTCAAATAAACATCCCGGAGGAGGAGCCCGGCCCGGTCAGTAACTTCCTGTCCTGGGCCCGCGCCCAGTGCCTCCCAGTGCTTTACTAAGCACGCCCATGAGGCAGGGCAACACACACTTAAGCCCGTGGGCCGGATGCCTCACCTCCCGCCAACCAAAGTTATTCCTACTTGCATCCTAACCTAGAAATCCCAAAATCCTTACCCTTCAACTCTTTTCCACCTTTTTTTTTTAACATAACTTAAGCTCCCTGAACTTCGCTCAACCAACCTCATCCCCTATACTATACCTTATTAGTATATCTACAACTTTTTTTTTTTTTTTAACTAACCACCAACTCAAGGGGAGGGAGGGAATCAGCTCAATGGCTGGCGCGGAGTGAGGAGGAAGCCCGCAAAACGCAGCGCTGCATCAGACCCAGCGTTTCTGGGGCTGCCTCCGCGCCAGCCAGGATCAGTGTAATAACATATACTGAGGAAGTTTATATTTTACTTGCTTTCAAATATGAATTTTGTAAATCTCATGTTTAGCTGGTTGTCTACACCCACCATCAGGAAAGCCATGGGTGGGATACGCTCTGACTTGTAGGCCTTTTTTAAATGGTTTAACACAATCTTGTGTCTTGCAAATATAAACCAATGTAAAACACATCCAGCCAATGAAAAGCATATGTTCATGTCTAATCATAAGCGTGTCTCTGATTGTTTTGAAAACTTTATCCCATTCAGAGATATTCCAACCCCTTAATGACTTTGTAAAGTGTAAAGGCAAGCAGCTCAACTGATGGTTTACAAATGATGTTTGAAAGCTAAATAATGAAACAGAACCATTGGATATTAATCTTACTAATTGTTGTTATTGAGTTGCTCAGTTGTGTCCAACTCTCCGTGACTCCACGGACCAGAGCACGCCAGGTACATTGGTCAGTCACTGCCTCTCTGAGCTCCAATAAGTTAGTGCTCATCTCTTCAATTATCTCATCTATCCATCTCCGCTTCTGCTGTCCCCTTCTTGGTGTGCCTTTAATCTTTCCCAGCAGTAGAGTCTTTTCTAGGGAACCCTGTTTTCTCATAATATAACCAAAATATTTGAACTTCAGCCTCATGATCATACATTCTAGTGAACAGTTGGTCTTGATTTCCTGAAGTACTGATTTATTAAATCTTCTTGCCAGTGGTGGAGCTAGGGAATGGAGGACCCTGTTGCAAAAAAAATGTGGGGCCCCCTTTTCGGCAGTGTAAAAAATGTTTTGCGCTGGGCCCCACTAGGACCAAATCACTCTTTGTTTCTGCTTGTGTGAAGCTCCTCTGCCTGAAGCACAGCACCAGGGTGCACGCGCTCCACTTTCCTGCAACATCCTCTACATATATACTGTATATGTACACATATATACACATATACACACATATATAAACATCACCGACAGGCAACAGCCATCCCCTCTCAGGATCCATCTCCACACAGCACCCAACCCCTCTGAGCACTCACCTCACATCCCTATCTTCTTTGTTCCTCCCTCACAGAACCCACAACCCCCTGTACTTTGCTGCCACTTTGCAGCCCTTGCTCTCTTACCTTCTTTTCTGATAAACATCCCAGTGTGCTGAACTGCTCCATACTGCCACCTGCTGGAGCTTCAGTAGAAAAGATCTTTTTTAAACAGGCATACACAAATGTCAGGCTGCTTCTTCCAGTCCAAGGGACTCCAAGAAGTTTTCTCCATCACCACAATTCAAAGGTGTCAATTCTGCGGCGCTCAGACTTCTATATGGTCCAGCTCTCACATCTGTATGTTACTACTGGGAATACCATAGTTCTAACTACACGGACCTTTGTTGATAATGTCATAGAGCTATCATTTATAATTTATTTAGGAAGTCACAAAGACCTAATTGCCTGGTCTTATTGCCTCTTGAGCTGACATTTGAACATTTAACCCATTTAGCTTACAGTGTCAGTGACAAAATAATTTACAAATGACAGCTTCTGCTCTCCACAAACAGGGTGGAATAACTTGCAAATTAGGCTAATTCCAATACTTTTACTCAGTTAATCTTCTGTAAGAGTGATCTTTGATATAAAAAAAAAAACTTAATTTTAGTTGGAACTTACTCTTTAAAGAAAATTAGCAAAATCAATTAATCATTCCATAAACAATAAATGGTAAACATAAAAGGAATATATATACTGATATCTAAACAGGAGATTTAAGTAAATGATGATACAATTAAGTACACTTCTCAGTTAAACCCTGAAGAGTCAATATGCTTCCGGCTCTTAAGCTAGCAACCAGCAAAGACAAGCTGATTAGACTCAGGCAAACACTTAGGCAATCACACCTTGTGAATATAAGTGTCGTCTCATCTATTGACAAATCTCTCAGCTGCTTCTGAGCATGAGTCAACAAATCCCTGCAAATAACATTATCGGTTTGGTGATTGTGATATCTAGCAAATTAAAAAGTCTGGAGGTGAAAGGTGCATATCAGGTCTGATAATAAGGTATATTAAAAAACTCATATGCAGACCCAGCATCAGTATTACAGCGTGTTTTCATGTTGCAGTCCAGAATCATATAAAAACACTTATGTAGTTTTATGTTAGATCCAGTACTGTGCAGACATCTGGTATATAAGGTTGTATGGGAAGAAACTATTTTGTCTCTGAATCGACACAGCTAATCATATATAGAACTTTACTAAAGGATGAGGCTCCCTGCATCACAGCCCATAACCTGATAATATTATGTATGTTAAGGGTGTGTTGTATGTAAAACACTACAATGATCCTGATTGCCTGATTAACTAGGATAAATCCCTCTTGTGCACCATACAATGCACTTCCTTGCCCTAGTGACCCGCCCCGATACCATCTGAAGATGGAACTCTATTCCACTTTGGTTCCACGACACACCGTTGGCTTGAGTTGGAGAGTGATCCATGGTGCACTGAGCCCAAGGGTCTACCTGGCTAATTTCACAGCCTCTCCAGGCATGTGTCCATTCTGTGGCAAGGAGGAGCCTGTGTTTCACATTTATTTTAGTTGTGCAAGACTGCAGCCCCTCTTGTCACTATTGAGGAGCCTCCTCCTTCAGTTTCTAGCTGCATTTATCTTCACATCATTTATTTGTGGTGCCCAGTGTCCCGGGGCAACATGGACCTCCTTGTCAACGTGCTCCTGGCATTAGACAAGCTGACTATTTATAAGTCCAGGAAGCAGTTTTTGGCTGAAAAGGTTCCTATGTCATGCAACGCCATGTTCTGGGTACTGGTGAGCTCCTGTATCAGGGCAGGGTCCCACCTGGCTTTGTCTACTGGGAGGATGTCTGAGTTTACCTTACAGTGGGCTGTAGATGGTGTGCTTGGTATCCCCCCATTTAGATACTTCTTTTTTGTTTCAATAGTTTTTTTAAGGACATTCACAGTTGGTTTCATAACAGAATGTCAATAAAATTATCACTGTAACCAACATCTTAAACGTTTACAGTTCCTGACAAGTATAGTCAGAAAAACAAGACAAAAACATAAGGAACCCTGAATACTAATTGTCCTTTTACTTTTTTCCATAATTTTATAAAGATTTCTGGTACTAAATGTATAACTGTTGACTCTCACTAAAGCAGCCTTTGAATTCTCTTTCCTTCTTTCTCCCCATGAAAGTTAGTCCGAAGTTATTAGCTAATTATAAAGGAGCTGTAGGTAAGAGAAGAATAAAACACCAAATTAATCATTTACATAATAACATGCAAAATGAAAATGAAAAAAGAGAAGAGAAACCTAAAATTCACATTTCAAAAGTGCCAATAAGGGCACTGCCGTAAATACAAAAAGCAGAAGAAAGATTTACGTGTACCAAAGACCATTCACAAGTGGTTTTCAACCTCTTGCAGAGTGCCCCAGAAGCATTTAAAGTGACACTGTAGCACAAAAAGCACTGCAAAATGATGACATTTGAACACTATTTGACACTTAACAGACTGATATCAACATATCAACATATGTGTTTTATTATACAAAATCCAGGGTAACACATAACCCAGTACCAACAGGGTTAATACACGCCTAGGAACAAACACTCTAATGCATTGTCTATAAATATATCATATTTTAACACAAAATTATCACATCATTATAAGATTTATGACGTTTGCATTTCCTATTAGCTCCTAGAGCGGTGTCTTATCCGTAAAGCTTGGTTTGGCTACTCCATGCACATATATCTGTTGCGTCTACAGCAGGATCTCTGGCTGTGCACTGAGTGCTCTAATCTGGGGAGTGAAAGATTTACATTAGTGTAGAAGTTAGGGGAAAAAAAACTCTAACAGCCTATTTAAGGCACTGCCCTAACTTTGAGCACATGATTTACATAGGGCTCTTAGTTTTTTATTTATTTTACAGATTTGTTTTTCCTTACCCCTTCCACCAGGTGGGGGTACTGACCAGTATCTGCTGAATGGCCCTATAAAATACCAATTAGTGTTATCCAGATGTAATACACTAGGATAAATTCCATCTGTCCATCCTCTATGATGTAGCTATCAAACATTGCAGACTCAACAAAGCCCCAATCATCAGGTTTCTTTTAGGTATTAAGTTCAGGGCCCCTTTATATCCTCACCCATCTCCAGCTGCATTTTTCTTTATACATAAGACCAGGTAGTAGTGATTCATTAAATGAGTCTAACTAAAGAAATAACTGGCATGGAAAAGTCCCAAGAATAGTTTTTAATAAAAAAATAAACAATATGATGCCTCTGCTGGACCTAAAGTAAAGACATCTATGACACAAGTTGTGTGAGTGAGGTGGCATTAACATCTGTGCGTCCATGTATTGATAAAAGTGTAATCATCTACTTATAAACAGAGTCTTCAAAAATTCTCTTACAAAAGTTGTTAGTATTGTATATACTTCACAAACAAGTGTATTTTTTCTTGAACTACAGTAGTCCTTTAAGGATTTTCCTTGCCGTTGCTTTAACAAGTTTTATATATATATATATATATATATATATATATATATATATATATATATATACATGCTCTTCCTTATTTTTCTGCTAATGTACAAATCTCACATGTCATGGCTAGTGCAAGGCTCCCGTCAAATCAATACATATGTTGAACAAACATACGTTAATAAAAAATGTTATGCATTCACCTGTGTGTCTGGATGCTTCTGACAGTTTTTTTAGGACTCTTTTGATGTCCTGATATCTCTCCTTCACATTGTGGATACTTCGTGGGTGGCTTCCCACACTGCTCACTGCATCAGTTATGACTTTCCAAGCATTATTTTTATAAGACATGTCTATTAGGGCAGACATCCTCCCAAGTATCTTGTCAAACACTGGAACAAGTTTCAATATGAGATTTTTATTCTGTTGGTCTGAGAATATCTCATTGCTCAGTCTGAATAGAGACTGTTTTGAAGTTTGTATTTATGGATCTTTTTTACTCTATTGGTTGGCGGTCTAGTATGGCAGAAGGATACTGTCAAGTGTTGTATTCACTGATGAATAGGTTACCTACTATGTTCATCATGGCTCCTGCTGCAGCTTCCCTTTTTTACCAGTCCTCATACACCAATGCTGCCCACTAGCCAATGTGCCCCTGCTTCTGACTCCTTCTGTTTTCTTTTCCTCTGCCTATTGCGTCTTTTGACCCACAACAGTTTATGTTCAAATATGTGGCTTTGCTACGTTCCCTATTTCATATCCAACCTCACCTTTTTTGTCTCTGATTAATAAAATATTGTGGGCAATTACATAAATGAGGATTTTGACAATCCCATTGTCGAAGAAAACAATCACAAAATATACTTATAGGAATCAAATTAGCACTCAAAGAAGGATCCCAATACCAAAATCGCACACAAAAATGTCCACTATCACTCAAATACATTTAATCACACAGCACAAGTCGACCAACATAGACCAATGCACAAAACACTCGCCAGACATACAAAAGTTAATATTAACACTTATTTCTTTATTTATAACTTTGATTTTAAGTATTTTAAGAGTTGAAGTAGTAACAAAAATGGTAAAGTAGTTGTATATAAGGGCTACTTGTACTGTTATATTGTTCTGCTAATAATATGTGTAGATGAGAGGTAGGAATATTGCTAGGTATTGTCAGTAGTAGCTATATAATGGGCAAAGAGAAAAACCGAGCATTCATATATGTAGGTGTGGATTGGTTGTAAGACTTTATTAGTGATATAAGGAATAAGAAATGTGTTACTGTAGGGAAAGGCCAATAGAGGGAACATTTCTTTGTTTTTATCTATCTATCTATCTATCTATCTATCTATTTATCTATCTATCTCACCTATCCCTTCCTTATCTCCTCAGTTATTTTCACTCCCTCCCTTGTTTTCCTCTCTCTTTCTCTTCCATCTCATCCTTATATGCACAGTTTCTCACATTCTGCCCTTCTCTCTCCTACCTCCAGTACTTCTCCCTCTTATTTTCCCCTTACTCTCTCTCTCTAACATGACAGCATTAAACGCCTTACCCTTCCAGCACTTCTCACTCTCCCCTTCTCTCTCCTTTACCCCATTATTTTACCCTTTGTTTTCCTCTCTCTCTCCCATGACGTCCTAATATCCCCCCCCCTTTATTCTCCCTTTCCCCTATCTCCCCACCTTATCCCTCCTCAAGTTCCTCTCAGTCTCACATTGTTTTTTTTTTCATTATGTTTCTCTCTTTTCTGTTTATCTTTTTCTCTCTTTCTCTTACAATCAGTTTGTCATTATTTATTTATATTTCTTTAAAAGTGTCATCTCAAAATAATGTATTTTTTTATCTTATTAATGGAAGGATTGATTACCAAAGGGGTGTTACAGTGTTCAGTGCTGAAGCCTGTTTTGCGTAGTATATTTATTAGTGATATTACTAGTGGGCTTCAGGCCCAAAAAAATCCAGGGGGGGGGGATAATTCAACTCTACTCTCAGGAAAGGAAACAGGGGTGGATGCACCACTGGTGCTCCCTGCTCTTGGGGGGCCCATTGCTGCAGTGCCACTGAATTTTTTTTTTTTTACATTTCTTTAAGTTTGCAATGCCCCTGCCCCCCAAATATATATATATATATATATATATATATATATATATATATATATATATATATATATATAAAATAAATATATATATATATAAAAAATAAATATATATATATATATATATATATATATATAAAATAAATTATGGGTCAGTGCTTTCATGGGAAAGACATGCTGCTCCATAGCGCTGCCGCCCTCTAGTGGCCAAATCTGGATATGCATAATTAAGTTTAATTTTGCTAATTTTTGTTTCCCCATTTCATTTAAATGGGGAAACAGTTCCTACGCCCCTGGCTTCAGTGCAAAGTTTGCCTCTGTGTAGATGACACAAAATAAGTAAGATGGTAGACACTATAGGAAGTGTAAGTCAAATGTATAATAATTTAATAGCAAGTGGGGTCAAATGTTTTTTTTTAATTATTATCTGCCATCAAACCCATGTTTCTTATGTTTCTTTCTATTATTTTATGTTTGTCTTTTTTAATTATACTCTCTCTTTCTTTCTTTCGTCTCTCTTTCTTTCTTTTCACTAATTTCTCCACTTTACCATCCCAGTCTTCTGTTCTCATTATTATTATTATCTAGCTCATAATTAGCTAAAAATACGATTGACAGTAAGGAATTTAAAGTTAATACTTAAATACATAACTTCTCTGTGAATCATGAAATCTCTCAGACATGCTCTTATACTAGGCTTGCTTCATATTTATGTTACAATTGACTTTGTGAAAGTGGCAACCATCAAGAGAGGGATAAACATTTCTTAATTTATACCAGAACATACAACTACACATTGATGTAAAGTTAGATGTAGGAAAGATAACATTTCTAGGCTAAGCAGCAAGATAGGGAATAGGTAAAAAGTCCTAAGGCAAACTAAAGGCAAGTTAGCTGTTGCTTAATAATTTTATTTTAGCTCAGTGAATCATTTATAAAGGGAATAACTTTGAGGTCTCCTACATGAGAACTCCATTATGAGATAGTTATGGAGATGAAAGCTATCGAAAAATAGCTTCAAATCCACCTCACTGGTGCTCATTGTCTTTTATATTTTGTTTCTAATATAGATTTCTCTTTCAAAGCAGAAGAAAATGCAATGCATTCATAAATAGACTCTGTATAGATGGAATAAGCCGGTACATAACATGATGCTCTGCCCTTCAATTCAGACTCCAAGGGAGACACCTCCTACTCGATTTTGCTAAAATAAATAGAAGAAATAATTAAAAAATGTATGTGTGATGTATGTGCCAAGGAATACAGTACTTATATTTTTTTGCTCACCATAAATTAAATGATTTTTGTGGTAAACTACTTCCTCAAAACAAAATACACTACACAAGCTAAGGAACCGAACCCACACTGATGAGAGGCAGTAACCTTGAAACAGTTGTACGTGGGTGGGATTCTGAGCTTGTGTATAATCCAATATAAGCTTTCCTGAAAGCTGTGTGATACAGCAGGCATATGCTTAAGGGAAACCATGTTTGAAATGGTTATGGATTGAAAGGGCGAAGCCTTTGTGGGCCCATTTGCATGTCCCTGCCAAGGTTCCCAGAAGGGAGTGTAATAACTGTTTTTGGGGGGGAATTCTGGGCATGAAACACATTTTTCAACTTGTTTTAGATGGTAAAATGTGAACACAAATGTACTATTTATTTACTGTACTAATATACATATATATATATATATATATATATATATATATATATATATATATATTGACAGTTTTATCCAAGGGATTTATGTAAGCCATAGGCTTTGCAGTGCTCTCTTCCCCCAGTAGAACTGCAGGGGTTAACTGCCCTGTTCATGTACTTAGCTGCACCTGAGCAGCCCTGATTTAGTATGAGTATTGGAGGGGCTGCTTGCAGTTTGTCTGACCTGACATAAGAAACACACAGTGAGACGACAGCCTGCAACTTATGACTGTTTGGAGCAGAGTGAAGACCTGGAAATTGGAAGAAATATACAGGCCAGTGATTTTACAACCAATTGGTCTGTTTGTTTTGACCTACCCAGGTTTAGCGGGATGAGAGCTGGTTAGTGAGAAGAAGTTTATAGGTTAAGGTACTGCTTCAGTGGAACCTAGATCTATTATTTTCATTGATTTGTTTTGTTTGTTATCACTGTATTGTGTTCCTCCATCAAAGTGTCTGAAACACAGGCACAAACCCAGAGGTGACAGTTAACTCATCACAGCATATAATTCTATATTATTCGATATTCTAAATATAATACATATAATATAGAACACATTTGCTTACATTTATTTGATTATTGTCGAGCAGCTAGACGGCAGCACAACTCAACTAGTTCCTGGCCAGACACTCAACACTGGACACCAGGAACACCAATCACTGAAGAAGCTGCAACAAAGAGCAGCGAAACACGTTTGATCTACCATTTACATACATACACACTTTTATGGTGCTTTCCCACTGATAAACATTGAGACCTAGTGTCTTTTATGACATCACGGTTCTTATTGTGTTTCTTACCAATTTTTACCTTTTAGTTGTACCTATATTTTTTGGGGATATTTTGTCCAATTCCTACATTGGCCAGTATGTTTTTTATGGCATAATAAAAGTATATCTTTTCAAGGAATTGAGTGTGTGTGTATCTTTCCATTAGTTTTTGGTTTAGATCACATAGACACACATGAACATATACACATATATATAGAATCATTGGTGGATACTCTTATATAGAAATATACAGAAATTGGAGTGTTTTTATCAGTATACCTGACACCTCACAGAGATAATTTCAAGTACATCTCATAGATCATAGAAACACAATGTACATTGGGGTGCACTACGAAAACCATGAAGAGTTCTTGAAATATCCCTTCTGACACCTAACTGTGAGAGAGAATCACATCCAGCTTTTAAGTACCTCTGTAAAAGTACATTGTCTAATACTACAAAAAGGGACAAAGTAATCTGCACTAAGAGTATCTATTGCGCTTTCTCCCCCTCCCTTCTTTCTCATTTATTTCATACCTGCAGAAACCCTCTCACACATGTTTATTTCTCCCCCATATTAATAAGCAAACTGATGTATTTCAAAGTATTTTCATAATATATATTAGAATTAGTATAGCACAATTAATTTGTTAGATGTTCAGCTGCAGGTAGAGCAATATGGTGGAAGGGAAACAGAGATGCACCTGGGACGGCTAAGGAGTTTGTGCCTAGGGTGGCAGATATGTAAATCCGGCCTTGTATGTGCCTCTTGGCATAAGGTACTGTATATAAGCTGATTCTTAAAACCTACATATACCCAAATACTTTAGCTCTTACGTAGCTTTATTCTTAGAAACCAATTGTTATGCTCAGAAAGAATAAAAAATAAAAACATATTAAAAAAAACAGTACATGGTTAAGAATTTAAAATTTGTTGCTAATGCTAAATACCAAATGCATAAGAACCTTTAGATTTTGGAGTATTTAGGGGCAGGTACTATTTGGGCAGGGTTCCCTGATGGTCCAGCGGTTAGGATTCTGTGTTTTCACTGCTGCAAACTGGCTTTGATTAAAGTCAGGGAACCAAGAGGTCATACTACCTTGAAGCCATGCAGGGTTGGGCCTGGTCATTTCTTGAATGGGAGACCACCTAGGAGCACCAGGAGCTGTATACTGTGGCCCACTTGAGAAGAAACTGGCAAGCCACTCCAGTTTTTCTGCCATGAATACCAAGTTGATCGGCATGGTGTGTTGCTGTCCATGAGGTCACAGAGAGTCAGACATGACTGAGCGATGGAAACACACAATATTTGGACTAAACACTAGCTGGGAAGCTTTCTCCATGCCTCTTTTAATGGTGGGTTGCATCCAGGAGAAAGACTGGACACACCAAAGCTGTAATGATAAATATGTCATATACACACTGCTCCTCCCTCATGTATAGCTATTTATCACTTTGAGAAGCCTGTCGATCAGTATATGGAGATGTTCAATGAAGACAGTTATAATACCACAAGATGCCATGTATGTTAATAGCAGTACTCTTTTCTCCTGGAAGAAGCCTCCAGTTGGCAGCACAGTATGTATGTCATCATCTGTCTCCACTATTCAGTTGTAGATCTATAGAGAACACAAATTCACTTGGTGTAAAAACTTTAAAAATATGACATGTACAAACAGTCGGGGATGTTCTGGAAAGTAGAACAAATAATATACCATGGATCCTTGGTACCCATCTACTTTGAAACTCATCAAATTTGTTATTTAACACATTTTGACAAGGAAAAATGTTTCGGCACTGTTTGCTTCCTCAATACTGATTGTGCTTGTATGAATTAATTTACATTACTCTTTATGGGAACTTTGATACTTATCCTTTTCGCCACTTGTCGTGCCTTCTGGAACCAATTAACAACGAATACTAAGGGTCTACTGTAATTGCAAATAATAATAAAAAAGTGTAAGTACACATTTTTGGCAGGAGAGGTTCTGTACAATCTCAATCTACATTCTTTGAGAAACTAAACTGGTTTAGTTAAGATGACAGATTGAGTCTTGAGCATTGGATTTTGGAACCAATAATACAGTAATTAGATGATGAACATAAGTGTCCAAAATGCCTCTCTATTTACATAAGAAATCCACCATGCAACATAAAATGATAAAAAAATAATAATTTTGGAGCCTAATGTAGCTTTGACTTCAACTTATTGTCACAGACAGGAAGCAGGTACTGTGTTTTGACGCACAGGTTATTTACATAGCATTTCCCTATCGTTGAAGAGCAGTTAGCAGATTCACAAGGACACTACTGTTATAGGGGTGCCGGTATTCAAACTGAATTGGGAATCCTATCAGGCCACAGTTCATCCATTGTCCCGTACTGTAAAGACATAGAGCACCAGGCCATTCAAAAAATCTTTGTCAAACTGCTATAAAATATAAAGTAGGCTAGAGTTCAGCTTTCCGGCTTGTTAAGACTTTCTGCTCAGGAGTTACTGAAAGTGAAGGAACATGGCTATCCATCAAATTCTCAGGCTACAGTTTTTCATTTTCTCATTGCTATCTTGACAATATTTTCAAAAGCTCAACCTATAAAGGCCATTTCTCCAAATACTTTTGCCATGGGCAAAGAAAAACTGGAGTTGTCTTAAAATTATGGGCAATAAATACTTTTATGTGACCATAGTAGCCAAAGTTTTAAGACATGAAAAAGCATTTAAAATGAGATTAAGAAAAACTATATATTTTTAGGAGAAAATAATACAAAAAATAAACAGTGTAAAAGACGGTACTGAATCACTCAATGTAAAGCGAATGGCAGTCAACTGCGGCTCATGTCATGTTACGTTATGTAGCATCAAATCACTGTACAATATGACACAATATAAGCAACATGAGTGGCGTAAATGTGACACAGCAGATAGAAAAGGTCACATTATAAGAAAACATCTTTTTGTGAGATAGCTGCTGTCAATTCAGATAACAGCTACCTGACCCAAATTTTCATATGACTGAAATGGGCAAATACCATGGATAGTCTGCAGCTGCAGTTAACAAAAGTTCATATTTCAAGGCCAAGTCACATCTCATGGCAATAATTTTTCAACATGATCTTGTTCCTTGCTGATATTGAATCAATTATTCCATTTCTACATTACAAATCTTAAGACAATACAGGCAAAAAGATGTATACTGAATTTTACTTACTCATGTTTAATTATTAATGCTGGCTTCTTTAAACATATTTGGCTCTCTGAAACATCTCTTTAGAACTGTGTTCCATTTCTTAACGCTTACCTATTCTGTTTGTTCTCCGTCTGCCTGATCCTTTTCGATTTTCTGCAGGTTAGCAAGTGCTGCATTGTCTGCTTTTGAAATGTGTCTTTAGGCATGCTTTTGTTTGACAAGGAATGCCAAGGCTGAACTGACAAAGTCTGTTTGAAACTCCTTTTCCAGGTATACAAGATCAGTAAGTCTTCTCAATGCATTCTCTGATTAGTATTTTTCCTTAGATATTTATATCAACATTTCATTTTCACTGAAAGATGTTTTCTGAGTATACCTGTCAGTAAGATACATACTAAAGGTAAGTAACAGTATCATTTATATATTCAAATCTATGAATACATTTGGCGTAAAAAGTTGACATATCCGTTCTTAACTTAAAAGAAAATATACAACTTAACAAGCACTCAGTCACTGCTCTGAACAAGAACCAGTTTAAAAGAAGTCTTTTAAGCCAGTTCTATATCTGCCAGAATAGAAGAACTCTTTATAGCAATTTAAGGTAATTGAGCCAGATTTTCACACGTCATCTCAAACTGTAAATCAAAACATTGAAACTGTATTTGGAGAATGCAAAATGCCCAGGAAGCTTGAGAGCTTGTCTTGCATTTTTGAATGATCTGTTTCTTTTTTTAAAGATTTCTTGTAAGATCATTACATTATAGTATTTAGATTTGAAAGTCAGTGGTAGGGAATAGCGTATCACCAAATCATGAATTATTTCATAGTTGCAATTTTGGTAGTAACAAGTAAGGGAGCAATATGTGCCCAGCCTTACGCCTTTCTATAAGTCAAACTCTCCTTCCTTACAGTGAGGAGAAAAAAGTATTTGATCCCTTGCTGATTTTGAACGTTTGTCCACTGACAAAGAAATGATCAATCTATAATTTTAATGGTAGGTGTATTTTAACAGTGAGAAAACGCATTTCAAAAAGCCATAGTCACCAAGAAAACAATTGGTAACACACTATGCTGTGAAGGACTGAAATCCTGCAGCGCCCGCAAGGTCCCCCTGCTCAAGAAAGCACATGTACAGGCCTGTCTGAAGTCTGAACTCAACTCACTTTGTTTGGAGGAGGAGGAGGAATGCTGCCTTTGACCCCAAGAACACCATCCCCACCGTCAAACAAGGAGGTGGAAACATTATGCTTAGGGGTGTTTTTCTTCTAAGGGGACAAGTCAACTGCACTGCATCAAAGGGAAGATGGACGGGGCCATGTATCATCAAATCTTGGGTGAGAACCTCCTTCCCTCAGCCAGGGCATTGGAAATGGGTCACGGAAATGGTATTCCAGCATGACAATGACCCAAAACACATAGCCAAGGCATCAAAGGAGTAGCTCAAGAAGAAGCACATTAAGGTCCTGGAGTGGTCCTGGAGTGGCCTAGCCAGTCTCCAGAGCTTAATCCCATAGAAAATCTATGGAGAGAGCTGTTGAAGCCCAGTATGCCAGTTCTAAAACATATATCTATGAAGTGTGTGTATATCTAAGGTAAATGTCAGTAACACTACTGTATAGACCATATTTTTTCAAGAATATAAGTGCCCTTCATAATCTTTTGAATTTTTGAGAGGTAAACATATTAATGCTATAAAATAGACACTCTCCTAACCTCTGTCTGTACAAACATACAACAAAACAACACAAAACAAAACAAGAAAGTCAGAGGTGCTCATCAGAGAACGAACTAACCTTAATTGGTTAGTTCTATGGACATGATAACCCACTCTGAGAGCAATCTATTTTTGCTCTTTGTTTATACACACATATATACTACAGGCCAGGCACATTTCTGATCTCTTTCTTTCAACTGCATTGTTTGCTAGAAAAACAAATACAAATACTTGTGAGATATAGTCCCTCTGAAAATGGCAATATTTCTACACACAAAAACATTCAAGAACTGAAATCATTCATTATTGGTTAAGATCTTGAAACTAAACTATTGTAACTAAACTATTGTAAGATCTAAAGATGTTATCTTTTGATAAAGCTTATATTGATTTGCTTTCTTTTCCCTGAATCATAAGCCTATTTTATTTTCATTGTAAAACCAATAAACTAATTTAGGAAAGTAAGTATATAAATCATCCCAAGACCAACACTGTTCAAAACATACTATATGGCCCATGGAAATGCCGGTTGAGATCAAATGGAGAGGTTGATTCCTAAACTCTTACGTCCCCTTTGTAGTAACTAAATTGACAATCTCAGAAGTTCTTAAGCTATGGTTACATGAAAAATAATTTCTAAATTAGTATTTTTGCTTTATTAACAACATCATTATTATCTTGTATACAGTTAACATTTTTCTTGGTAACTGATTTCATTTTTTTCAAACTTGTATCTCAGGCTGAATAGATATTATATGCATGAAATGTAACTCCAATGTAGGCACCTCATTATAACCTGAGTGTATATTGGTTTCAGTGATAATATGAATGGGATAGGGTATATCAGAAGTGTAGGATCCGTTAGTGCTTTACCTTACTAATAATACTGATTATATACTTGAATAGGGCAAAACAAATTTAATTGATTCTATTATTATTTGCAAAAAGAAACAATACTAACAACAACATCAAATCCAAATTAAAGTCACAAAAAAGAATGACTCTTTTAACTGTATTTCTCTTAGGATGTAGACTGTTTTACTGAGTTAATTAGTATTTACCATATATACTCGAGTATAAGCCGACCCAAGTATAAGCCGAGGCACCTATTTTACCACAAAATACTGGGAAAACGTAGTGACTCGAGTATAAGCTGAGGGTGGGAAATGTGCTGCCCACTGTGTCCCTCTTGTGCCCTCTGTGTCGCCCTCTGTGCCCCTTTCTTGTGTCCCCCCTCTCTCTCCCCTGTGTATCTCTACCCTCTCCCTCCTCTGTGTCTTTCCCCCTCTCCCTCCCCTGTGTCTCTTCCCCCTACCTCCCCTCTGTCTCTTCCCCCGCTCTATCTCCCTTGTGTCTGTTTCCCCCCACTCCCTCCTGTCTCATTACCTCCCCCTCCCTTATCATACTCCTCAACCCCCTTCCTCATCCTCCCTTCTCATCCTCAACCCCCTCCTCAACCCCCCTCCTAAACCCCCCTCCTCAACCCCCTCCTCAACCCCCCTTCTCAACCCCCCTCCTCATCCTCCCTCCTCAACCCCCCTCTTCAAACCCCCTCCTCCACACCCTCCTCATCCCCCCTCCTCCACCCCCTCCTCATCCTCCCTCCTCAACCCCCCTTCTCATCCTCCCTCCTCAACCCCCCTCCTCACCCTCCTTTCTCATCCTCAACCCCCTCCTCAACCACCTCCTCATCCTCAACCCCCCTCCTCATCCTCCTTCCTCAACCCCCCCTCAACCCCCCTCCTCGATCCTCCCTCCTCAACCCCCCTCCTCAACCTCAACCCCCCTCCTCAACCCCCCTCCTCAACCCCCTCCTCATCCTTAACCCCACTCCTCAACCCCCCTCCTCATCCTCCCTCCTCAACCCCCCTCCTCATCCTCTCTCCTCAACCCCCTCCTTAAACCCCCTCCTCATCCTCAACCCCCATCCTCAACCCCCTCCTCATCCTCCCTCCTCAACCCTCCTCCTCATCCTCAACCCCTCTCCTCAACCCCGCTCCTTATCCTTAACCCCACTCCTCATCCTCCCTCCTCATCACTTTAACCCTCTCTAATTACCTCCCCCTCTCCCTTTCTCCTCTCTTACCTTCCATCAGCTGCTCCTCTGCTCCTACGCGCGTCTTCCGGCTGTGTTGAGACCCGGCCAATGCTAATGATGTGACACGCATATGACGTCATGTCATTAGCATATGCCGGGTCACGACACAGCCGGAAGACGCGCGGAGGAGCGGTGGAGCAGCTGATGGCAGGTAAGAGAAGGGAAAGGGAGAGGGGGAGATAATTAGAGAGGGTTAAAGTGATGAGGAGGGGGTTGAGGAGGGAGGATGAAGAGGGAGGAGGGGGGTTGAGAATGAGGGTTGAGGAGGGAGTTGAGGATGAGGAGGGGGTTGAGGAGGGGGGTTGAGGATGAGGAGGGGGTTGAGGAGGGGGGTTGAGGAGGGAGGATGAGGTGGATGATAAGGGAGGGGGAGCGAAAGAGACATGAGGGAAGGGGGGGAAGAGACACAGGGGAGGAAGAGGGTTGGGAAGAGACACGGGGGGGAAAGAGACACAGGGTGACTCGAGTATAAGCCGAGGGGAGCTTTTTCAGCCTTAAAAAATGGCTGAAAAACACGGCTTATACTCGAGTATATAGGGTACTTCAATGTGTATGTAAAGTATCACTTTTATAAGTGGGATACTTCTAGAGTTCGGGATAAGTCACCAAAGTTGTAAGGAATATTTTTTCATCCAAGTACTCTAAAATTAATCTTCGCTTTGCAGATTTTTAGAAATAGGAAAATATTCATAAGGTTTTTTTGTTTATAAACACTGCTGTTTAATACTTGACCTAAAATCATTCATTAACCTTATAAGATTCTCTTTAAGAGACATTTTGGTTAAAAGAGTGGCTAATAGGGGTTATATAAGCCCATTTAGCACTACATTAAAGTAATAAAACCTCTTCAAAGACCAGAGAACTACAAGAGTAACACATTGAAGTAAACACTAATTAATTCAATAAAATTGTCTACAGCCTGTGAGATATACAGTTAATGGGATATTTTTTTGTGACTTTAATTTGTTTTTTATGTTATTTTTAGTATCGTTGAGGTGTGCAAATACTAATAAAATAGATTTTAAACATAATGCCCTATTCAGTGATAGTATCTTTAAAGTAGTCAACGGAGCACAGTTTGAACTGGTACCAAAAACATTAGAAACATTTATGTAACAAACCATTAATAAAACAAGTTTTGAAATATTAGTCTCCTAATGCACCATACCGCTCTTTCCCGGCTTGGCTCAAACTAATCCTTGCTTGGTCCTGGATTGGAGGGGTAATGTGCTATGCCGTGATTGGATGTGTGTTTACCTGCTTTTCAAAGGTCTTAGCTGTTTAATATGAATCCTCTTTTGATGACTATTGCTTTCATAGGTGGTATTACTAACTGGGCTGGATCTACCTTTTTGGAGCCCCTAGGCAGTGAAGTGGAGGAGCCCCTGTGAGTGAGTATGCAAGGTATGCACGGACCCATTTTTGCCTTTTCTGTATGTGTAAGTTCCTTTTCCTATTGTAACTGTCTTGTTCTAGGTGGTTACCCCCGAGTAGCCAGTCTACGAACTGCAACATTTCATTTTTTTTAAAGCTAGGAACCATTTTTTTAAGACGTGGCGCCCCTCACAGGGCATTGCCCCTTGGCGGGTGCCTAGTTGGCCTAATGGGTAATCCGGCCATGGTCAGGCCACTTGTTGGCCCTTACTTGCTTTGCAGTATCATAGGTCATAGACTGTGCTGGCATCTGAGCTTGTGCTCACTGAGCTTTTAGCAAGTAGGCTGTGTCATTGACTGATAGCTTGTTTCAAGGTTAAATAGAAGACTTGTAGTAGCTTAGTAACTGAGCTATAGAGCTTAAGAAAGCAGGTGGTCACCCAGAAAAGATGTCAGATAAGAAGCATTCATCACATTTGACTTAATGAAGTTATGATAAGCATGTTTCACAAAACACAGTGGATAGGTTAGAAACATCTATAAGTGCTCTTCTCTTGGTGATATCAATGACAACAGTGCCCATATTGTAGCTGAAGCAAGAAAGAGTATTTATTACAACCAAAATTAACAGATTTTTAAAAAATTCTGAGTTTCACAAATACATTTATGTCCATTTATGTACACAGCTAATGTTGGTAGCTTGGTGCGTATTTGACAAACAAGTGTCTTTTGCTTGACATGAAGTGGTGCTGCTTCCAGCTCAGTATTCCAAGAAAAACAGTTATTACACTGCATTCTGGGAAGCTGAGCAGGGACATGCAAATGTGTCCACAAATGCCTCCCTCTTCAGTCCATAAGGTCCACAACACAAGCTGAGATCCTGCTCCATGCTGATGATAGCCAGTAAGATGGAAACCGCTGTTCGCGGATAGGATTCCCAGCTTGTGTATAACCCAACCTTGGCTTTGCATAAAGGCTGTGTAATGCAGCGGGTATAAGCTTAAAGGAAGCCATGTTTAATAGGCTATGGATAGAAGAGCAAGGCATTTGTGGGCACATTTGCATGTCCTAGCTCAGCTTCCCAGAATGCAGTGTAATAACAGTTTTTTTTTCAGAATTCTGAGCAGGAAGCAGGTTTTTTAACTTGTTTTAGACCTTCAAGTGTGAACACAGATGTACTATTTTTTTACTAGATATAAATAAATATAAATATATATATATATATATATATATATATATATATATCTCAAAGATCAGTATTTATCCTGCACAATAAATATCATTTATTGCATTGTTACGGAACTGATTCATCAAACAGTGAGATATCTGTGAAACCTTGATGGATCAGCCTAGGATATTGTTATAGGAAGTGCGATTTATCTCATGTCCTGGCATGCTTTCCCTACTCCAACAAAAAATAATTTACGTTGTATATTAAATGGACAGCAGAATCAGAAAGAGTAAAAACAGAAAACAAAAACATCAGTATATTTGTTTATTTGTTAACAAAATACTGTAGAACCATTTTTTTTAGTATACACTTCTACTTAAAATATCTCTAAAACAAAGGGAAGCCATATTTAATATGCATATATAAGGTTTCAGAGGGAGAATATCCAACATTTTTGATATGCATGATTCAACCGATATAAGGTTTTTCTAACATTCTACTGATATAAGGGTGTTTGGCTTATATGTAATGTGTAAGAAATTTAATAAAACTAGATATAAATGGAAGAAAATATATATTTTTTCTTATTTTTCTGTATTTTAATGTTGTTGCAAATTAAAATGATAAACTATGCTTTGGATGTTCTAAATATATTACTATTTAAAATTATTTATGATCAGCACTGTCCAGAAACTGGGAAGGATGAAAATGACTTTCTCTGATAGATCCAAAATACTCATTCTACAACCTATTGTTTAGTTGTCTAGTCATTCAATCGTATCCATAACTCTATGGACTCCAGCACCGCAGCCACATTTATTGGTATGTCTCTGGCATGGGTGTAGGAGCCAGAATAATACAACTGATTGTATACACAGGCCATAAAATAGCTTATATATACATGCATACAAACACCCCCCCCCCCCCCCCCAGTTCCTACACCCATGGTCTCTGGTCATGCTTATCCAAAAGGTTAACTTGGTAAAGATACTGGAGTAGGTTGCCAGTTCCTTCTCCAGTGGACCATGATTTATCTGACATCTCTACTATGTCCTGCCCATATTAGGTGACCCTATATGGTATAACTCACAGCTTCATTGAAGTACACAAGTCCCTTCACCACGATAAGGTATCAATCCAGAAGTGGACCCTACAATTATTCCACAATAATAATAAAAAAAATATTTACAATTCTATATTTTTAACACATAAAATACAGAAAATCATAAAAAAAAGCAAATAATAATAGTGTTGCTATCTATAAGTAAATGATTTATCTTATATTACTCATCATCAAAACATGTGCGAAATAACCTTGTACTAACTTTATTTTAAAATTGCCTACAGCCTTTAAACAATCATATTATAGTACTGTGATATATAATACAACAGTATTAAACATTAAATTGAGCAACTTAAGGTAGGACAGTACATTTTAATGACTTTTCATTTTGACAAAACATTTTAAAATAATATCACCACAAGTGTACAAAAACTATCGAATCTCAGTCCACATATCTATGCAAATGTGTATTACATTTTATTATTCAGTTTAAAGCATATACAGCACACACAGTAGTGCCAACAATGCATCTAACACTGTGGGACATGGTTGAAAGATCTTATGTAATAGTAGTCCAACATTTTAATTGATGTCATGACAAAAATACCAAAATAAACATTAACAAACTCAGCCTGATGTTTGTTAAATCTATTGAGTTGGCAAGCTGTTGCTATTGTTAGTTAACACCCCTGTTTGTCTCTGCTAAAATTAGCGAAACATTAATAATTTGTTTTGACCAATCACAGGCAGCTAATACGTTGTATCCATCTGTGATAGCAGTTTGTGCAGGAAGGAATCATGGGCTGTGTAATCTCCTGCAGAAAGAAGCAAGGAGGAGTCAATACTGCTCTGTAGATTTCTGCATTATGCTGCTGCTGGCTTGAATATTAGTACATGTTTAAGATCCGTACCCAAATGCAGGGTTTCTATTGGAAGGTTCACTATGCCTATGTAAGCAGCTCTGGGGGTGTGGAAAACATGTTTTATTTTTAAATAAAATAAATCTGTTGGTACAGAATTATTCCATGTAATGTGTGTTTGTGATATAAGCAACATGTATTAGATTAGAAAAAGTTAAAAACAGGAAAACTTAGATATGCCTTTAAGTAAGTGGGGTTCCTCAGGGTTCAGTGTTAGGTCCTCTCCTTTTTAACATATTTATTAATGACTTAAAAGTGGGATTGAAAAGTATTGTCTCCATTTTTTGCTGATAACTAAGTTGTGCAAGGTAATTAAATCAGAAAATTATGTACTTTGCCTCCAAAGGGATTTGCATAAATTAGAGAAAAGGGCAATTAACTGTCAGGTGAGATTTAATAAGAATAAATGTAAAGTTATGCATCTGGGAATGAAAAATAGTCATGTAATGTATCATCTTAATGGAGCAAATCTAGGGGTATCAGATATTAAAAGGGATTTGGGAGTGCATGTGGACAACCACCTAGGTAACAGTGCACAAAGCCAAGCAGCATCTGCAAAGACAATTAAAATATTAGCATGTATTAAGAAGGGTATAGAAGCAAGAGAAGCAAATATAATTCTGCCTCCTTTTGAGACAATTCGCAAAGTTACACGGGGCGGGGGATCTGTTTTCCTTCCTCAGGATCAATTATCAATAACAACTAATCTGCATACTGCAGATCAGAGGAGATATAAAAAGGTTGAACCTGATGGACTAAAAGTATTTTTTCAATCTCACTTACTATGTAACTATGTAACTAAGTAGTCAAATTTTGATTGATTTATAATGTTTATATGCCTTTTTCAAGATATGGTTTCCAGAGCTATAAACAGATTATTATAAATGTTTTTTTTGCTTTTTTAATATTTGACATGGGAACAAGTCGGTTCCCAAACCTCTCCTCAAGACCCCCCAGACTGGCCATGATTTCGGTTTAACACTGTGTGGACACAGGAAGAGCAATTAGCCTTCAAGAGACTTTAATTGCCTCATCTGTTTTCAAACAGTGTTAAACAGAAATCATGGCCTGTCTGGTGGGTCCTGAGGTGAGGTTTAGGAACTGCTGGTCTAAATCGCATTTTAATGATAATATCATTTACATATGAAATATTACTAAACATTTTATTATCTTGTGAAAAACATGTTCCAAAATGAAACCATATATGAGAAATATTCTCTATATTTTATTTATTGCTAGAATTCTACTTGTAGAAATGCATATTTACATCCCTTTTTTTATCTGCCAATGTCAGTTCTTCCTTTAAAAAAGAATAGTAGGATATAACACAAATAATGTATCCAATTTAAAATAATTACCTGGTAACATAAAGTAAAAGTGTGAACAAAATGTGATTCTCATAAAAAAATACTTTTTAATTTTCTCATCTGAAATTCTTTGACTGTCTTACTTTCCAGCCGAACGCAAGAAAGGAATATTTTAGTAAGTTCTCACCCTCCAGGCAAAGTTGAATAAAACCCCTGGCTTGATTCCAACCCCATTATCAAAGGACCACTCACCTAATCTAAAAAAGCAGTTCTTCATCAATTTATCATTAACAAGAGCATTATAATATAATGTAGGGAAACGGCTTTCCACCAGGGATTCAGTTAATGGGAGGCTAGAGCAAGATAACAAGCGTGGTAGCTGATATGCCACAGTAGGTGAAGATAATATACATATATATGAGGCAAAGAAGACGGTACGCTAGTTTCTCTAGTGCTGATGAGTTTCTTAGAATTGTAAAAATGTATAAAATAATAAGAAAGGGCTACCCCTTCGCTATCTCCTTGCATTTATTCATTTATAATAGGTTCTTCTAAGCTACTGATTACCAAACTGGCTATTAAAATATATGTAATGATAAAAGAATAAATATTACTTATTTCTTATCAAGTGTATCTCAGTTGAAGATCTTGATTAAGTACATTAAACTATAACCCATGCCAATCTTTCTTTGAACATTATAGAGGTTTTTCACCTTCTGTTTTCTTGTAACTGAGAGTTTGTTGTTTCAATAATACGTTAACTCCACAGACATTTTGGAGACACATTACTAATAAGCATAAGAAAAAACATGTACCTTAGTCTTTTCATAACAATGAAAGGGATGCAAACAGATCAGTTCGGTTCATATTACATTATTTATCAAAGCTTGTAGTGCGTAGGATAGAGTCTGTTGTTAATTAAGTAATGCAATAATGTGGCACTTGAAAAGTAGATAATATTCTTACATAGAAATGTGGTTGTTGAGGTTGAAAATCCAATTTAGTTTATCAATTTGAAACTTTTTTTTTATCTAGTGCAAGCAAAACTGGATGAGAGCTTGTGAATATAGAAAGAAGAGAAAAGAGCGGTGATAGCCAACTTGTGGTGCACATTGGTTCTCAAAAGGCCTGCAGCCTTTTATTGGATACATAGTAAAATTCAGTTAAAGGGACCTTTTCATTTCTAATCAGGTGGGTAGAAAATAATTTGCAGATGCAATTTTTGTAAATTAAATAATTATTATTAAAGGGCCATTTACCTCACTATGGCCCTCATTCAATTGCAATGTGGCCAATTGAATAGGGCTCTAAATAAGCACATAACACATTTTTTTTAAAGAAGTTTTTAGTTAGTAAGCAAATATCCAAAAGCAAGGTTTTCACTAACTAAAAACTTATTTAAAAAATATATGTTATGTGTTTATTTAGAGCCCTATTCAATTGGCTAAATTGCAATTGAATGAGGCCCTATAAGTGCTATCCATGGTGTGAAAGAGCACAAGAGTCTATGTTAAAATGATCTATTGCTTTTTTTAAATTAATCTAATTAATGGCTAAAAATGTGCAGTCCTAGTCCTAGTCCTGTGCAGTCCTAGGTCTATTTACAGACAGACATTTAACAGCATCTACTTCCAACAGCTATTGCAAGCTCCGTGAACAGAAAGAATTATGGTTTTACTCTGCTTTCACAAATGTAATCAGCCATCAGTTAACCCACAAGTAACATATTTAGGCGTTTATAGCAGTCATTTCCCTGCACATATGCATTTTTGGAAGGGTTAAGTCTCTTTAAGCTCTGCTCTCTGCACACAGCTCTTTTTGCCAGTCTGCCCATGGCACATGCCAAATTCTAAGGTAAACAGAATTTAATTTATGATTTTATTCTGTGAAAAAGGCCCCTATTTCAAAAATTCAAAAAGTATTTCAACATGTTTTCAGGAGTACATTACAGTGGTGTGCTCCAAGTTGTGCTGAATTAACTGGCCCTTTAAGATATAAATGTGTGGATCAATATCCCTACTTATGACTGAATGTGTTCATTGGTTTCTGTGGTGGGAAATACATTATCTATTACTGTTGTGACAAGTTACCAGTCTCCTTCAGGTTTGTGTCTGTGTTTCTGGAGCTTTGCTAAAGGAACACAATACAAGAGGCTGTAATAGTAATGTTTTACTAGAGTTTTAACCAATGATGCAAAGATAATAAATCCGAACAAATCAAAGAAAATAATAGGCCTAGCTTCCACTGAAGCACTACCTTAAGTAATGAACAGTTTTCCTCACTAATCAGCTCTCATCCAGCTAAGCCTGGTTGGAGCAAAAACAAACAGTCCAATAGTTTGAAAATTACTGGCCTGTATTTTGAAGATTTCCAGGTCTCCACTTTGTTTTAAACAATTATAAGTTGCAAGCTGCTGTCTCTCTGTCTGTGTCTTTCTCCAGCTCCGGACAAACTGTAAACACTCAGTCCATAGACAGCAGCCCCACCCTTTCTCCAAGAGCAGTCTTAAATCATGTCTCTCCAGGTGCAGCAAATCATCTTATCAGATAATTTAACTCCTTCAGTCACACAAGGGGAAAGAGCTTTTCAGAGTCTGTGATATACAAACCCCTTATATAATTTTGTTACACTGTGTTGTCATGCAGGTAGGTCACTTTTCTTACAGTAATTCAGTGTCAGAAATTAGCATGCTGTGCCACACAGTTGTATATTGAGAGACTGGAAAGAAAATAGTGTATATCTATCAAAAATCTACCTGATTACCCCAAGCAATGGGCTTCTGTTGGCTGTGAAGTTCTGTACTAGAACCTAGGTTTTTGAAGCCTCTTTTAAAGTATTTCCCACTCTGGAATTTTATTTTGTTTCCATCATTTACTGGATTCCTTCATCCACACTTCTCGTGTATGACACATTTTACAATTTACAAGCATTTATACCTTGCTAAGTAAATGCTTATATAAAGTGCATGCTATAGGTATAGTTGCTGCTATAGGACCCTTGTTCTCATCTGTCTCCCATGAGTCCTGTCCTGTCTTGCAGCAGCTGAGTTCTTCAAATCTCTTGCCAGCCATTCCTGTTCAGCTCTGCTCTGTTTCACTCTTGACCTGTCCCTGGACTCCACGTTTGCCCTGTCTTGCAGCAGCTGAACACTTCCAACCTATCTACTACAGATCCCATATGATCTACTGAATCCTGGTTTTCACAGCTTAGTTCCAAACAGTCATACCATCCTGGTCTCTGTCTTACAGTTTTTTTACTAGCCTGATGCCTTGCAACCAGCCAACTAGCAAATCAGCAAATCAACAAAATCAATTATGCACTTGCAGGATCCAAACCCTGGAGACCCATCTTGTTTTCATAATTAGGAGTTTTGAATCTTTAAAATGAAGTAGACCGTGCAGGAATATTCTGACTACTTAAATGACTCTGTATTTACTGCAGTGAACTGATAATAAGTATGCTCTAAAAAGCCTTCTTGTCTAAGCTTGCCAGTCAGAAATTGGTCTATGGCTACTCCAGTCTAAACATGTTTTGTCTTGTCGCTTAAGCCTGTCCAGTCTGAACATGTTGTGCCCAAAGCTCAAGTACTATAGCCTACCATCCTAAGGGTCATAGTAAATTCCAAGCCTGTAGCGGCACCGGTACACCCGCAAAGCCTACGGGCTTGAAATTCGGCTAAGTTACAGAGCGATTAAATTAGCCAAGCCCGCAACAGATGTGGCCGACATCCAAACACGTAAACCATTCTTGCACACGTTGCATGTGCGGCTGTGAACATAATCAATTAGTCAAACCCGTAGTTACGGGTTTAGATAGAGCCAATGGTAAAAGAGATAGTCATCATTACGTCACTGAAAAATGTAGGTTATATTTCAATCCCTTACGGGTTTCAGTTACGATCGGACCCGCATTCCAGAAATAATGCAATATTAATAAATCAGTAAATATTATATTCTAGTCCATGCGAGTTCCATTATATATATTAACACATTGATTGCTGGGATCGATATAACAAGGAAATTAAACATAAAATAAAGTATTTTATATTGCAGATTTGCGAGCTTGATAATGTTGTGCTATTCATTTTAATACCTAACATCACTTTTCCTTTAATTTAAAATACAGTAGTGTGTGTATATTTGCATTTACAGTGCTACGGATAGGACTTTAACCCCCTTGCGGGTCCTCTCAAGTATCCGTTGGCTTTTCGGCTCCATTTCCAGTTTACGGGTTTGAAGCAATTTAATAGCAATTTATGGTCTTGACAGATCAAAGGCTTAGCTGCAACGAAGTTTCGATTTCGACAGCCCATAGGGTTTTTCCACCTGTAAACCGCAGATCATTTTCGGGTAGCTGTAAGAGGCCAATTTAATAGCCATGAGTCGAGCAGTCTCCATTACGGGCTACTGGTTTTCACGTTGGGGGAATTTAATAGTGCTGTAAGTCTTTCTTTGATTTGGCAATAGTCTTTCTATCTACCTTATCTTAGTTCGTCATGCTGAATTCTCTCAAGCCTGTCTATTCCAAACTTGTCCTTACGCAGCCTGTCATATTGTACCCTCTTATGTCCATCCTGTTGAAACTTGTCTTGTCAAGTTGAACTCTTGCTCCGACCAAGTGCTCTATGACCATTCTGCTGTTTTTCCAGATACACACTACAGGCAACTACTATTTCCCCTTTGTAGTGCAGGCTTTTGTGCACTAAGGAACAGGTAGATTTTTTTTGGACATAGACTTTGCCCATAAATTCAATATGGATTTGGCCCCTAAAGAATGGCATTGCAATATTCAAGCATGGCTATCATCTTTGTTATGATAATAGGGCTGTTGGACAGATTACATCTTGTATGTACAAAAACTGTTCTCATCCATATCCGAGGATATGAATAAGAACCACTATTAGTACAAGAATGTGCCATTAGGTTTCTGCAGTGCTCCAAAAGTCATTAAAAAAATGTTCATATATCTCTTTGACCAATAGTGGCTGTATAATTAAATGACATTCAAATTGTCTCTCTCTTGTCAGGGATGTTCATAAAAATGTATAGAATAGAAATCTTTCTGTAATATAGGAATACAAAATATGCTTTTGAACATTCTCATCTTCCTTGGATACATCATTCCCCGTTCTTGGTTGATGAGAGACTTTTCAAAAGAAGCCAATTGCTTGAGATAATTCCAAACAATATATAAAAAAATCTCAGCCTTAAAAAATTGCGATTCGGCTAATTGAATAGGGCTCTATATAAGCACAGAGTATATTTTTTTACTGAAGTTTTTAGTTAGTGAAGACTTTGCTTTTGGATAGAAGTTCACTAACTAAAAACTTCTTTAAAAAAAATATGCTCTGTGCTTATATAGAGCCCTATTCAATTGGCCAAATCGCAATGTAATACTGCTGTATGTATTTAAAAAGGCAAGTAATAAAAATAGCCATATTTAGGGGCTCTTCAAACATTTACATTTGCAGGCTAGACTATGGGGAAAGAGTGATATGCTTATAGCGAAGAAATAAAGGGTATTTTCTCCCACTTCTAAATATAGTATAGGGTCATTGAGAAATATTCTAAAACTTTCCACCAACTCTCAGATGTTTTGGATACCCATATTTTAAAATTCTGGTCTCAAGCTTTTTCTTCCCCCAAACATTATTCTTTTCTTTGAGTAATCATGGCACCTTGAATGTTGGCAACACTACCTGAGGATTTGGAGGCTTGTGCATGCTCAGTTTACCATCAAGAAGAACAGTAGTTTTTTGCTGAGTTCTCTCTGAGTTCTAGGTCAATTTACCCAATGCAATGTATGCCAGGTAACTAAAAGTTATATTAAATAAAGCTATAACTTATTTTATCTGAAATACATTGTACATCACAACATTTCGAGGTACACCTAGCAAAATCCAAGGCCGACTAGTGTCAGAATGAACCGATGAACAAATGAACTGCATCACATTAAAAATGAAATATCTTTTTAAAAGTTGCTGACTAGTTAACTAGTATATATAAGTATAATATACATGCCATTGCAATTTTAGCATTCTTTTCAAATATATGCATAGAAATGTCACTGACTAATAATGCATTAACAGTTAGTAATGTTAACATATTTCTCACTCTGTATTCAACTCAGTGGGACACTCAGCTTGATTAACGTCATATGCATTATACTTAAAATAGATCAAATTAATCCACTTTAAATTCAAAAACTTAAAACATTGCATCCTTACTGTACATTATTTGCAAACAATATTGAACGATCTAAAAAAACTGTATTTCTTATACCCTACTGTAGGAATCTTAAAATGGATTTGAAGCTTATAAAATCTACAGAACACATGTACATCATGTAGTTTACGTGAAAATTTAAATTTTCAAGAAATAATTTTTCAATTCTGCACTAAACGTCCCAAAAGATAAACAACAATACACAATCTTGAAAATCAGTCTATAGTCTTTTTCAAGCACATTGTTTGGTAGAGATCTCATTGAGGGCTGTCTGAAATTAAACAGAGATAGATAGATAGATAGATAGATAGATAGATAGATAGATAGATACAGATAGATAGATAGATAGATAGATAGATAGATAGATAGATAGATAGATACATAGATAGAGATAGACAGACAGACAGACAGACAGATAGATAGATAGATAGATAGATAGATAGATAGATAGATAGATAGATAGATAGAGACAGATAGATAGATAGATAGATAGATAGATAGGGACAGATAGATATATAGATAGATAGATAGATAGATAGATAGATAGATAGATAGATAGATAGATAGATAGATAGATAGAGATATATAGAGAAATATATATATATATATATATATATAGAGAGAGAGAGAGAGAGACAGATAGATAGATAGACAGAGACAGACAGACAGACAGATAGATAGATAGATAGATAGATAGATAGATAGAGATAGACAGACAGACAGACAGATAGATAGATAGATAGATAGATAGATAGATAGATAGATAGATAGAGATAGACAGACAGACAGATAGATAGATAGATAGATAGACAGAGAGATAGATAGAGACAGATAGATAGATAGATAGGGACATATAGATAGATAGATAGATATATAGATATATAGATACATAGATAGATAGATAGATAGATAGATAGACAGATAGCTTCCGTATATACTCGAGTATAAGCCGACAAGAGTAGAAGCCGAGGCATCCATTTTACCACAAAATACTGGGTAAAATGAGTGACTCGAGTATAAGCCGAGGGTGGGAAATGTGCTGCCCCCTGTGTCCCTCTTGTGCCCTCTGTGTCCCCCTCTCTCTCCGTGTCTCTTCTCTCCTCTCTCTCCGTGTCTCTTCTCCCCTCTCTCTTCCCTGTGTCTCTTCCCCCCTCTCCATTCCCTGTGTCTCTTCCAACCTCTCCCTTCCCTGTGTCTCTTCCCCCCTCCCTTATCATCCTCCTCAACCCCACTCCTCAACCTCGCTCCTCATCCTCAACCTCCCTCCTCATCCTCAACCTCCCTCCTCCACCTCCCTCCTCAACCTCCCTCCTCATCCTCCATCCTCATCCTCAACCCCCTCCTCAACCTCCCTCCTCATCCTCAACATCCCTCCTCATCCTCCCTCCTCAACCCCCCTCCTCAACCTACCCATCCTCATCCTCTCTCCTCAACCCCCCATCTTCAACCCCCCATCCTCAACCCCCATCCTCAACCCCATCCTCAACCTCAACCTCCCTCCTCAACCCCTCCTCCTCACCCTCAACCTCCCTCCTCATCCTCAACCTCCCTCCTCAATCCCCCCACCCTGAAACCCCTTCCTCAACCTCCCTCCTCAACCCCCCCATCCTCAACCCCCCATCCTCATCCTCCCTCCTCAACCCCCCATCCTCATCCACAACCCCCTCCTCAACCTCAACCCTCCACAAACTCAACCCCCCCTCAACCTCAACCCCCCCTCAACCTCAACCCCCCTTAACCTCAACTCCCCCTCCTCAAGCCCCTCCTCAACCTCCATCCTCAACCCCCCCATCCTCAACCCCCCATCCTCATCCTCTCTTCTCAAGCCACCATCCTCAACCCCCCTCCTCAATCCCTCATCCTCAACCTCCCTCCTCATCCTCCCTCCTCATCCTCAACCTCCCTCCGCATCCTCCCTCCTCATCCTCAACCTCCCTCCTCAACCCCCCTCCTCAACCTCCCTCCTCAACCCCCCCATCCTCAACCCCCCATCCTCATCCTCCTCCTCAACCCCCTCCTCAATCTCAATCCTCCTCAACCTCAACCCCCCCTCAACCCCAACCTCCCCTCCTCAACCCCCATCCTCAACTCTCCATCCTCATCCTCTCTCCTCAACCCCCATCCTCAACCCCCCTCCTCAACCCCTCCTCCTCATCCTCAACCTCCCTCCTCATCCCCCTCCTCAACCTCCCTCCTCATCATCAACCGCCTCCTCAACCCCCTCCTCAACCTTCCTCCTCAACCCCCATCCTCAACCCCCTCCTCAACCTTCCTCCTCAACCCCCCATCCTCAATCGCCTCCTCAACCCCCCATCCTCATCCTCAACCCCCCATCCTCAACCTCAACCCCCCTCAACGCCAACCCACCTCCTCAACCTCAAACCCCCTCAACCCCAACCCCCCTCCTCAACCTAAACCCCCCTCAACCCCCCTCCTCCACCTAAACCCCCTTAAATACCTCTCCCCTCACTTACCTGCTTCTGCTCCGGCCTCCGCTCCTTGACCCGGCGCGCATGTGACGTCCCATGCACGCCGGCGCCGGGTCAAGGAGCGGAGGCCGGAGCACAAGCAGGTAAGTGAGGGGAGAGGTATTTAAGGGGGTTTAGTTGGAGGAGGGGGGTTGAGGGGGGTTTAGGTTGAGGAGGAGGGTTGAAGAGGGGGGTTGGGGTTGAGCAGGGGGGAGGGAAAGAGACAAGGGGGGGTAGAGAGACACACGTGGGGGTTAGAGACACACGGGGGGGTTAGAGATACACGGGGGGGTTAGAGAGACACGGGGGGGTTAGAGAGACACGGGGGGGGGGGGGGGGGGGAGAGTGACTCGAGTATAAGCCGAGGGGGCCCTTATATACGGTAGATAGATAGATAAATAGATCATTGGTTTGGTTTATTTGGACTTTCTGTAAACAGTGCAATTAAATCTGTGAAGGATAAACAACAAACGTTTTGGGACCTATACAAGTTTTGTAAACATAAGTAGAATTAAGATTTAATAGAAGTAGTCACATTATATAATGGATAATATAAGTCTGTAGCACATGAGATATAAATGCATGTTTTTCCTTATATTTCTGTAAATGTATAAATCTCCCATGCCAGGCATGACTTGCGCATGTTTAAATTAAAAGTATGGCAACCTCAAAATTAAATCCTCACATGTTTTATCATGCATTTAAAAATACATACTTTAAACATAAACAGCCTTATTAAATTGCGATTCGGTAAATTGCGATTCAGTAAATGTAAAAGGGCTCTATATAAGCACACAGCATTTTTGCCGTTTTAACTATGTAAAATGTACAGATGATCTTTTTGTATAAGATAGGAATTTTCAAGGTATGAGCGATCATTGTTTCAGACTGACTGAGAATGTAATACAAGGAAATAATGGTTCAAGTTATCATTTCTCTGGTGTCACCAAACCATAAAAGATAGCAAGAACTATGTTTTCAGTACAAAATAAATTATTTTAAAATTGATTTTTATCCATATTTATATCCTTTTAAAAGGTAACCATTGACTGGAGAGGTTATAAAAAAGGGAAGGGATATATATTTTGTGCGATCAGTAGATTCTGTGTGAGTCTTTACTGCTTGATACAGATCCCTGCGATACCCCATGTAACCCCTACCTACCATGGGGGTCTATGTAGACCACTGTGTTACTTAAATTAACCCCCTACCTACCATGGGGGTCTATTTAGACTTGTATGGTAAGCTAAATTAACACATGAAGTACCATGGGGTCCAACAGGACCCCCATGGCACTCTATGTAAAGCAGCACACTAAACTAAAATTACCAAAAATGAAAAAAATATTGAAGGAGCAGCTGCAGCGGAGGTCGGTTCGTGTGGAGCCAACGGATGAATCCATCATGGCGAGAAAGAAGAGCCGGTGCACCGGAGAGGAGGCGAGAGTGACGTCACCGGAGGGTGAGGAGATGGTGGCCGTGAGTCTGGAAAGCAGGGCTGAAGGAAGGGTAGCAAGGGGAATGAAGAGGAAGCAAGGAAGAGGCGCAAAGGGGGCCAATAAAGAGGCACTGGCGGTGGAAAAACGGGGGAGGAAGAATGTAGAAAAGGGGGCCAAGAGGAGGATTGTGAGGAATTGACTGCTATACCTCTTCCCTACCACTGCGCCAGCCTGCCTTTTGTGAATTTCATTGAGATCTGATAAGCTTGACTCTGCTAGCAATAGTATCAGTACCTAAGTCTCTTCAGCTGTGTCTGGTCAGCTGTCTGGTTCTTGGCCTATATAAGGCACTTCCTGTCTCTGTATCCTTGCCAGATTATTGTGTGGTTCCTGATCACTTCAATAAAGCTTGTTCCTGTTTCACCTACAAATTGTTGAACTGGATTATTGCTGACCTTGGCTGCTGGTCTCCACAACCTTGTGATTCCATATCATTACAGAATAATCTGGCCCTTTCATGAAGACCGCCGGGTCAGATTCTGCATTGGCCCAGCAGGTTGCTTTATTTGCAAGAACTGTGCAGACCCAGGCACAGACCATTCAAGTGCTGTAGGATCAGGTAGCTGAACTGCAGGCCCAACAGGTTGCTTTTACTGCAAGAAATGTGCAGACCCAGGCACAGACCATTCAAGTGCTGCAGGACCAGATAGCTGAACTGCAAAATAAAATTCAGTCAATGCACAGTGAGTATACCAGCTACAGGGCACGAGATGTTGCGGCTGCTACTGTTACACCTGCACAAGATGCCTGCTTGCCCCTACCAGAAAAGTTTGGAGGAGATAGCAAAAAATTTAGGGGTTTCCTAAATCAATGCCGTTTGCACTTCATGATGTTACCTCAACGATTTCCATCTGAAAGAGAGAAGGTGGGATTTATTTTTTCCTTATTCAAAGATGAAGCCCTGGCTTGGGGCTCCCCTCTTCTGGAACAGGACAGTCCAGTCTTGGGTAATCTAAATGACTTTCTTGAGGCCATGTGCCTAGTTTTTGATGACCCAAATCGATGTGCTACAGCAGAAGCCACTCTCCTTCATTTGCATCAAGGGAGGCGCTCGGTGGCTGAATATGCTGCTGAATTCAGACAGTGGGTTGCTGATACAACCTGGAACCAATCAGCCCAGAGGATCCACTTCAGAAAAGGTCTCTCAGAAGCTATAAAAGATGAGCTAGCTCGTGTTGATCTTCCTGCTGACTTTGATGCATTTGTGCGTTTGGCTATCCGTATTGATCGGAGACTTTCTGAAAGAAGATTGGAAAGACAGGGCTCTTTTAGACCAAGTACTACTCCAATTTCCTATTCAAGAACTTCTACTCCGATCCCACAAACACCTACAGACTCTGAGCCAGAGGCTATGCAGGTAAATCTAATAAGAGGGCCATTATCAAACAAACAGTGGCGACGCACTCACAATTTATGCCTGTATTGTGGTAGTGCAGGGCACTATGCCATCAATTGCCCTAGCAAATCCAAAAGAACAATAGCTATGGCGGCTGAGGGTGCACAGATTCAACACCAATCCCAGATTTCAGATCAACTGGATTCTGTCACACAACCCTTGTTTTCTCTGGCTCATGGTGAAGAGGGTATGTTGACTCAACATCCTCATTTTGTGGTGCCTATCACGTTGCAATATGGTGATCGTAAAATTTCAACTTCAGCTATGATAGATTCTGGAGCAGGCGGAAACTTTATGGACATTAAATTTGCAGCAGGAAATAGAATTCAGTCTATCCCTAATTCTTCACCTGTGTTAATGGAGACAGTTGACGGTTCTCCACTTACGTCAGGCCCGGTTACACATGAGACTGTGCCCTTAATGTTGACTGTGGAAGTGAATCACCATGAGGCTATCTCTTTCCACCTAATTTCCTCAACACAGTTTCCAGTGATTTTGGGGGTACCTTGGCTTGCTCTGCATAACCCACAGATTGATTGGAAGATCAGAACTTTGTCCTTTCCTTCAGAACACTGCTTAATGAATTGTCAACCCTCTAAGGCAACACCTGTTGCCACAACAATTAATGAAATGGTTGCTACAAACTTGACTAAGCTTTCTCTACAATATCGGGATTTTGCAGATGTCTGTGATAAGAAGAATGCTGATCAGCTTCCACCACACAGGCCTTATGACTGCCCAATAGAGCTGTTGCCTGGGGCTGCTATCCCATTCGGCCATATATATTCCCTTTCTGAGCCTGAATTGAAAGCTCTTCGTGAATACCTACAAGAAAATCTTGCCAAAGGCTTTATTCGACCATCTACTTCTCCAGCAGGAGCTCCTATTTTCTTTGTAGAAAAGAAAGATGGCAGCCTACAGCCATGCGTTGATTACAGGGACATTAATAACATCACTGTTAAAAACCGCTACCCCTTGCCTCTGATTCCTAAACTTTTGGAGAGACTTCGCTCAGCTAAAATATTTACGAAGCTTGATCTTCGGGGGGCATATAATCTGGTTCGCATAAGACCCAATGATGAATGGAAAACAGCTTTCAAAACCAGGTACGGGCATTACGAATATCTAGTAATGCCTTTTGGGCTGTGTAATGCCCCTGCAACTTTCCAGCATCTTATCAATGATGTACTACGAGATCTCCTGGATCAGTTTGTTGTGGCATATTTGGATGATATCCTAATATTCTCTGATAATCTTGAAAACCACAGAAAACAGGTCCGTATAGTTCTAGAGCGCCTTCGTACCCACCGCCTATACATTAAACTCGAAAAATGTGAGTTTGAACAAACAGAAATTCAATTCCTGGGCTATGTAATAACTCCCAAAGGTTTAAGTATGGACGCAAGTAAAATTAAAGCTGTGCTGGACTGGCCCATCCCCAAGAATGAAAAAGATGTTCAGAGATTTGTGGGGTTTGCCAATTTTTACAGGCGTTTCATTAAGAATTTCTCTGCCGTTATTACACCGATCACTGAACTCACACGTAAAGTGACTCCTTTTCAGTGGTCCGATAAGGCGGATACCGCATTTTCCCGATTGAAGACTCTGTTTACCTCTGCCCCTGTCCTGGTACATCCTCAGCCGGAATTACCATTTATTGTGGAAGTTGATGCTTCTGATTCAGCTGTTGGTGCTATACTGTCTCAAAGGACTGGACCTAAGATGCTGTTACATCCGTGTGCCTTCTATTCCCGCCAGATGGTGCCAGCAGAAAGAAACTATGACATAGGGAATAAAGAACTATTGGCTATAAAAGCTGCCTTCACCGAATGGAGACATCTCTTGGAGGGAGCTACCCATCCAATTATTGTCCTCACAGATCACAAAAATCTGGAATGTATTCGATCAGCGAAGAGACTGTCAGCCAGACAAGCACGCTGGTCCCTATTCTTCTCGAGGTTTAATTTTTTGGTTACATACCGTCCTGGCTCCAAGAATGGTAAGGCGGATGCCTTGTCTAGAATAGCTGACCCCCTCCATACTACCGTAACCAAGACTACCATCTTGCCGGAGGATATATTTATAGGAGTTACATTTCCTTCTGATCTGATGTCTCGCATTAAAAAGGGCTATGCTGAAGACCCAGTTCTTCGTGATCCTCCTCGTGATCTCCATATGACGATGCTTAATGGGTTTTGGATTTTTCAACAACGTTTGTTTGCTCCGGAGTCAGTGCGACTGGACCTTTTACGTCTCTACCATGACTCAAAACCAGCAGGTCATCCAGGAATCCGAAAGACGCAAGACCTACTTGCCCGATCCTTTTGGTGGCCGAGTATCATGAGGATGTTAAGAAGTATGTGTCCTCTTGTGATGTATGTGCCAGACATAAGACTCCTCGCTCATCCCCTGTTGGCTTGCTTCAGCCTCTTCCGATTCCTCATCGTCCCTGGGGATCTATATCCATGGACTTTATTGTGGAACTACCTCCCTCTAAGGAACACACTACCATTCTTGTTGTTGTGGACAGGTTAACTAAGATGGGTCATTTCATACCAGCTCGTGGTCTCCCTTCAGCTAAACAGACGGCTGACCTGGTTATTCGGGAAATATTTCGCTTACATGGAGTGCCCATTGAAGTAGTTTCTGACAGGGGAGTGCAGTTTACATTTTTGTTCTAATCTAGGTATTAATGTAAATCTGTCGTCAGCTTTTCATCTGCAAAGTAATGGACAGACTGAGCGAACCAACCAGACTTTGGAGCAATATTTGCGGTGCTATATTAGTTACCTGCAGGATCACTGGCTGGACTTTCTACCCACGGCAGAGTTTGCCTATAACAATGCCCAACACTGCTCCACTTCTTTGAGCCCATTTTTTGCCAACTATGGTTACCATCCGACATTTCTAGTCAGTCTCCCAATTACTACTTCCATTCCTGCTGTCACTGACCGGCTAACCGCCTCACGTGATTCCCAAGCACTGTTGAAAGAGACTCTTTTGGAGGCTCAGGAATGTTACAAAAGAGCTGCTGATAGGCATAGAAAGGAGGCCCCAGTCTATCACGTTGGTGACAAGGTGTGGCTGTCAACAAAGAATCTTAAGCTTCGGATTCCTTCTCATAAATTGGGTCAAAGGTTCATGGGACATTTTGAGATCATTGCTCAGATCAATGCTGTCACTTTCCGTTTGCAACTCCTGAATTCCATGAAAATACATCCAGTGTTTCACGTTGCACTGCTTAAACCTTTTCATGAAAATACTTTCCCTGGCCGAGCCCTGCCTGCCCCACCTCCAGTCCTCGTGGATGGTGAGGATGAGTACGAAGTGGAAAAAATTCTTGACTCCAGGATGTTCCGTAACAAGCTTCAGTATCTGGTTCGCTTGAAAGGCTATGGTGAGGAGGAGAGTTCGTGGGAACCAGTGGACAATATTCACGCTCCTGATCTCCTTCGGTCTTTTCATGTGCAGTACCCTGCTAAACCAGGTAATAGGGCATCATGAGGCTGCACCTATAGAGGCAGGGTTAATGTGAGGAATTGACTCTGCTGGGTTTTAAACCCTGGTCCCCAGGCTGCTATACCTCTTCCCTACCACAGAGCCAGCCTGCCTTTTGTGAATTTCATTGAGATCTGATAAGCTTGACTCTGCTAGCAATAGTATCAGTACCTAAGTCTCTTCAGCTGTGTTTGGTCAGCTGTCTGGTTCTTGGCCTATATAAGGCACTTCCTGTCTCTGTATCCTTGCCAGATTATTGTGTGGTTCCTGATCACTTCAATAAAGCTTGTTCCTGTTTCACCTACAAATTGCTGAACTGGATTATTGCTGACCTTGGCTGCTGGTCTCCACAACCTAGTGATTCCATATCATTACAAGGATGACAGAGGAGGAAACAAGGAATGAGGAAGGAAGGGAGGGGAAGCAGACAAGCAGTGGCAGTCTGGGAGGCAGCAGTAGGGCAGAAGAGGAGTGGAGCTTTGGCTGTGAGGAGCGTGGTGGTGCGTGTCAAGAGGTCAGCAAGAGAGCAAGTGAAAGCCTGAGGAAGTAAGAACAGAGTGCAGGCAGTGCAGGTAGGAAGTAAGAAGGGAGGCAGTGGAAGGAGAAGCATCAGGATGTAGCAAGAGGAGCTGTGAGCAGAGCAAGAAGAGGATGGAGTGGGTCCAGCAGACGAGGAGCAGGACAGCTTGGGGAGAAAAGAGGCAGAGGTGGAGCAAGAACATGAGCAAGTGTCAGTGGATCCTGGCATGAGGAAGGAGGATGGTCAGCTATCCAGGGGGTCAAAAGGAGAGGCAGGAGGAAGGATGTCTGTGTGTTGCTCTGTCTCCTCTTCTTGTGATCCAGGAGAAGGGACTTCTGTCAGGACCGGTCATCAGCCAAGGAGTGGTCAGCAGGAGTCGTCTGCGGGAAAATTGGATGCAAGACAGTGGTCGCTGCAGCAGGAAGCTCGCTGTTAAGTTGACACTGAGTCGTCCGGGTCCGGCATGGGACGCAGGGAGCACAGGCATCGGGAGTTGGCGGAGAGTATCAACAGAGGCGGTAAGGAAAGGCGGACTGCAGGACTTTCTACTTTCAGATACAGCAGGCCAGCAAGGTGGGAAAGGAGATCCTCGTCGATCGACAGCAGGAATAGGTATATGCCCTCCCCAGTAAGGAGATCAAGTTCAAGGAGATGGTCGCTGGAGCGCAGAAGAGAGTATGGTGAGCATGAAGAGATAGGAGCAGAGAGAGGCGTATTAGTCATTTCAGATACCGACCTGGAGAGAGGAGTTGCATGGACTAAGCACTGCCTTCCGGTGAGGACGGGAGGGTACAAGGTTCGGCCAGGAGTGGGAGAGGTGATATGGAAGGCGTCCGTCCTCAGTCAGAGGAAAGGATAACAGAGTTTGTCAGCAGGAGCGGAGGGCGTCCATCCTCAGACAGAGGAAAGGATGTCAGAGAGACCGGCAGCAGGAGCGGAGGGCGTCCATCCTCAGGAGGAGGAAAGGATGACAGAGATAGGGGCTGCAGGAACGGAACGCGTCCATCCTCAGTTGGAGTAAAGGATAACAGCAAGAGTAGAACGCCCACAGGTGTCACTGCTCCTTCGTTATCTACTAACAGGAGGTATAGTGGTGAGTGTGATGCACATACACAAGGCAAAGTTGTTAATGTGGGTAATGTTCAAGAGTTAGTCGCAGGTTAAACAGGGCTATTGTCTAAATTTACAAGTGGTAAGGCTCAGGCAGCGCATGGGTGGGGCATGAGGTGGGAGAGAGCAACACTCAGGCAGTCAGCGGTTAGTCATAGGGTTGGCATCCAATGGTGAGAAAGTGGATCAGAGCGTAGAGTCGGCAGTTAGGGATGCTGAGGCGGGGAAGGCCCCTGTGGTTGGGAGTGACTCGGTATCAGTGTTAAAAGTAGCAGACACTGCTATGCAGAAGTCAGCAGTATGCTCAATAGGACCTATCGGCGAACATGTCTCATAAGAAATCATAGAAAAAATATAGAATCTGGAGTTTATAGAAAATATTTTCGTTGCACCCCGTAAACAGTTTCATTGAATTTAAACATGATGACAAGATAGATGATTCAAAAAAAGAGGAGGAAGAGGGGAGGAGATATAGAAAAATTCCGAAAATGTTTGGTAACTGGTTACAGGCATATGCCATATTTTTCAGCATAGTAGGGGAGAAATTTCCTGAGTGTTGCTCCTCCTTGTTCTACTACTTAGATGAGATTGAGGGTATCCATCGGACGTATGGGGGATTAGCGTGGTGGCAGTATGAAGAGAAGTTTAGGCAGCGTATGGCGGTTAGGCCTAGTATGCAGTGGGACGATAGTGACATGGGGATTTGGCTTAAGGTGGTTACCCCACTACATCCTGGGGGGTTACAGTTCCAAAATTAGGGCAGGAGACGGTAGGTAAGAAAGGGTTTTGCTTTGCGTTTGGTGAAGGGACATGCTCCAGGGGGGCTTCATGTAAGTTCAAGCATGAATGTTTCGAATGTGGGGGAGGGTATCCCCTTTTTTGTTGCTTCAGGAAAAATAAGAGTCAGAAAGGAGGGGATCAGTCTGGAAAAGGGAAAGAGTCCAGTGCAGCTGAAAAAGATGGTGGTGTGGCTAAGGCTATACGCTAGAATTCCGGGGAGATTGGAAGATGCAAAGCTGTTAGAACAGGGTTTTTCAGAGGGTTTTCTGACTTCAGCTGTTGATATTGAGCCCTTGGGGAAGCCTCCTAACTTAAAATCCACAAGGGATTGGCCTGAGTTTGTATGGGACAAGTTGTTGGTGGAGTAAAAAAAAAGGGAGAATGGCAGGTCCTTTTGATTTGAGGATTTCTCCGTTAGGATTAGTTCCCAAAAAGGAGGTAGGCAAATTCAGGTTAATTCACCATTTGTCGTATCCCAAGAGACTATCGGTTAATGATGGTATTGACAGGGATTCGGTATCCATCTGGGAAGGTTGATATAAAATCTGCATTTAGATTGCTTCCAGTGCATCCGGACTCTCATCACTTGTTGGGGTGTCATGTTTTGAATCGGTTTTTGGGGACTTATGTTTACAGATGGGTTGTGCAATCTCATGTTCATATTCAGCAAATGAAATTCAGCAATGTTTTACATTGGGTAATTTGTTATAGGACTGATTTGCATTTGGTTGTGCATTATCTAGATGCCTTTTATTTAAAGGCCCATACGATTCTTAGAATTGTTTGAAGTTATTCCAGGAGTTCCAGGTATTAGAGGGCAAATTTGGGATCCTGTTGGTGGAAGAAAAGTCAGTTGGCCCATGTCAGGCATTACAATTTCTGGGTATCCACATTGATTCTGTGTCATTTGAGTGCAGTTTACCATGGGACAAGGTAGTAGATTTAAGGCGTTCAGTGCAGGAAGTGATGGCGGCAACGAAGGTTAAGTTACAATTTTTGCAGTCTTTGTTAGGAAAGCTAAATGTTGCTTGTCGCGTTATACCCATGGGGAGGATATTTGCAAGAAGACTGTCGTTAGCCACTGCTGGGTCAGCCAGCCCCATCAGCACATAAGGATACTAGAGGAAAACAGGGCAGACTTGAGAGTTTTGGATTTGTTTTTGAAGCATTTCAATGGGAAAACATGCTAAGGAATCCTGTCTTTATTGAGGTGTTAGAATTATTTACAGATGTATCAGGTTCTTTATGTTTTGGGGCATATTTTGGTGGACATTGGTGTCAATTTAATATACTAATAAGGTCTGCCCACATAATGGGAGTTAAAAATGTCATAGCAGATGCGTTATCAAGGGAGCAGTGGTCACGTTTTAGGGAAGAAGCGCCACAGGCGAATGCTGAGGTGATTCGATTCTGTTTGACTTATGGAGCTTAATCGTATAAGAGAGCAGGAGATGGCGTCTGGACGAGGCAGTTAAAATAAATAAATAAATAAAAAAAATGGAGGGGGGGGACAAGATGTGTGTCTTGTTTTAAAAATGTTACTTGAAATTGAATTGTGATATTTGTATTTTTTCAAGACCCTCGTTACATTTGTGGTTTGTGGGACACTTTTTCATTTATTAGACGAGAAGGGCGGCAGGCATCAGAGTCCATGATCGTCAGTTGAGTTTCCCGGAGGAGGTGGTTCTAGTGAAGTGGTTTGGCACCAGGGGAATGAAATGGGAACATGTGTTCTTGACAGTGGTTAACCTGGCCATGCAGGCTCCTTCCCTAGACATTTTAGTTCTGCATGCAGGAGGGAATGATCTAGGGTTCATGTCCATGAAAGATCTTATTAGAATAATGAAAAGGGATGTGTTATGGCTTTTAGAGCTATTCCCAGGGCTTTTGATTATTTGGTCACAAATGATTCCTAGACTTTCATTGGAGTGGGGCTAAAGATCAAAAACGATTAGATAAGGCTAGGTGCAGAGTCAACAAAATAATCGCCTCTTTTGTAAGGAGATTGGGGGGTTTCTCAATTAGGCATAAAGATCTGGAGATTGTTGATAACAAAGCTTATTTTTTAAAAGATTGGGTGTATCTCAATGAAATTGGGTTATCATTGTTTAATTATCTCCTTAAGGTGGGTATTGACCAGGCCATGGCTTCTTTTGGCAGTGCTGAGCCCAGTGGGCTTGCCGGTGTCGTGGGTGCTGCATCACCCTATGGGGTAGCTCATTAGCTGGTTAGGTTTCGGTGAGTGGTCGTTGCCAGTGGTCCCTTGGGCATGGGGTTCCATTGGCCCTCTGGCTGGGTGGTAAGCTCCATTCGCATAGAGGTGTGTAGCTACCTCTTTGTTATCTTGTTATGTTATTTAATAAAGCTGTGGCCTGGTTATATCCCATTCAGGTGTGGTGTCATTATTGGGGGAAAATGGGTTGATGGTTAATATTTATTAGGACCATTGTCACTTATGCTTAGGTCAAGGTAGCCCCTGGATAAAGAAATAAGGGAAAGGGCAGATGTACGTTGGTGGGTGGTGCTTGAGGGGAGGGTACAAGTAGGGGTGTTCTCCCACCATTGTGCCACTTGACAGTGACACAGGGTCAAGTTAGTTCCCTTCCTCCCTCCTGGTTTTTGATGATGATGGCTTATATTTAATATTGTCGCAGCTGGGCGGGGGTGATGCATCACCCTAGGGGGGGAGCTCATTAGCTGGTTAGGTTTCGGTGAATGGTCGTTGCCAGAGGTCCTTTGGGCATGGGTTTCCCTTAGCCCTCTGGCTGGGTGGTGAGCTCGTACCGCGTAGGGGTGTGCAGCTACCTCTTAGTTATCTTGTTATGTTATTTAATAAAGCTGTGGCCTGGTTATACCTCATTCAGGTGTGGTGTCATTGGCATCTGACATCAACATGTAAATATATATATATAGGGAGATTAAACACAACATAGTATAGGAAATATATATATATATATATATATATATATATACAGTATACATATGAAAAACCAGAGCACTGTACTCCACAGTGATGTCCTTCCTGTTGTACAAACATCTCACTAAGAGTGACAGGCCTGTTATTGTAAAATAAGAAAAAAATCACAGGAAATTGTGATAATGTGTTAGAAAACCCAAGTCCATATTAAGTCCCGTATTTTTAGTGTTGAATAATATGATCATCTTTATTTCAAATGCTTCTCTCTCTTGGAAATATTTACATTTTGCTCTATTTTGATTTTTAGGTTTTGGATGGCTATATATATATATATATATATATATATATATATATATATAAAATGTAAATAATGTAATGATATGTTGATATGTTTAACAGGACTGTCGATCAGTGCATCTCAGCCAGTATGCATCAGTAAATTTATAAAACCACTATTCTGCACCAGAGTGCCCATAATAGTTTTTAATTCTATGTGTCTAAAACTCTAGAATATTAGTGGGTGTTTTTTTGCACTTTACATGTTTGCTTAGCTTTGTAGTTTTGGTAACATCATCTAACACAGTTTTTTTTTTAAAGAAAACGGAGCTCTCTTCCAATAGAAAGTAATTAAGCAATATATATATATACATATATATATATATATATATATATATATATATATATATATATATATATATATATATATTTATTTTATTTATTTTTTAGTTAAAAAAATGCAACAATATTTACATATATATATATATATATATATATATATATATATATATATATATATACAGTAAATAGATTTTCTCATCACTATGCATATCAATATTTTGACAAAACAGTGCAATAGTTAAAAGAATCTTGTTGACCAGGAGTACTTATTAACATACATATTTAAATATTTCCCAAACTGACAGATCATTTCCAGAGCTAACATGAATCTCGCACAAACAATTCAAGGCATCCTGTCTCATAACCTAGCTAATGATGTGTATAGCATTCTATTTCCAACATATCATGTCCTGTCAACCATTTGTCTGAGCAGATATATGCATAGCTCAGGTTTGTTTACAGGGAGATGTTCCATCTGCTTCTCAGAGAGAAATGTAGATAGATAGTGGTTTTCATCTTTCAGTTTGTTTAGTGATGGAACTATCCGGCTCCTTATATTTCCTTGTCATTTTTAAAAAGATAGACAATGCTATTTTGAAAGTGTATGTTCACATATGCATATATATGGAGAATTAGAGAATTTCAAATTCAATATTTCTCAAAGGCAGAAGAGGATACTTTGAACATTTCAAACAACCTGATGTACCTGCCAATAAATCCACAACAATAACAAAAGCAGCGTGACATTGCAGACCGTGATATAACTATATTTAATCATCTGTCAGAAACAAAATTACTGCAAATAAAGATGAACATTAAAAACCATTAATGGCTCAATGTTTTCTAGATATTTACAGAGACTGACAAACCTTATTAGCATTGTGCCTGATACATGCCTCAGCCGCACATTATAGCCAAACGCATCACCTGAGACTTCTTGATTTAATTCTTGACATGAACTTGTAATTTTACAATTTTAAGAATTTTTTTGGTGCTCTCTGGCAGGAATTCACTGAAAATGTTGAATTGTGCTGGATTTGTTATTCTAATAATAGATTTACTATTTTAGATTTTTTTTTCAGTTGAGTCTACGTAAAAAAAACAAAAAACATTAAAGATAATAAAATAAATCATATACATGTTAAATAGGCACAACTTATTATAATATATTATATTATTTCAGCTCTTTGGTAAGAATTTATATTTTTATATATGAATTTCTTCAATAATATTCTATAGGTTTTATTTCATGTACAATTACACCATAAGTTAAACCTCAACTATATTTTATTCTAGAAAATGTCCTGTTTAAAAATAAATATTTAATTCAATGATTTAATGTTATATGTTAAAGGAATATTTAAGTTTCCCTGTTTTTCCCTTTTTCTAATCTATCACATGGTGCTTATATCAGAACACGCATTACATGGAGTCATTCTATACACATACAGATTTATTTTATTTAAAATTAAAACTTGTTGTGCACACCCCCAGAGCTGCTTACATAGGCACGGTGTACCTACCAATAGAAACACTGCATTTGGGTATGGATTTTAATAATTTACTAACCATGCCATCACTGCCATCACTGATTGATACAATGTATTAGCTGCTTGTGATTGGCCAAAACAAACTATGCATTTTATGCTAATTTTAGCAGGGATTTTTAGAGTGTTAACTCTGAAAATCAACTGCTTGTAAACTCAAATGATTTAGCAAACTTTAGGATAAGTATAATAATGTTTATTTTGGTATTTTGTCATGCAAAAAATGTTTTCAAACACTACTTATTCTCCTCTATCAGATACATCCATAATCCAGGAAACTTAGATACGCCTTGGATCGTATTTGTTTATCTTAATACATTTTGTAATACTTAGTTTTTTTAATTTATATCTGTTATGGTCCTTTTTTATATTACACATTATATGATTAATCGAGTGATTTTATTTGTATTTCTCTCTTTATATGAATTCTAGCGACTTGCCCCTCAAAAATGTAGGGGCAATAACATTTTAAGCCATGGCAATGCTGTTTGACAAACAATGTAAACCGTTTTGTACTCTGAGGACCTTCAGCGCTCATTGCGAGGCTTGCGCTGAGCACCTTCGGCGCTCATTGCGAGGCTCTCCTGTTGAATACTTTTGGTCCTCTGAGCACCTTCATGAGTCATGTTATGTATATGTAGTTAAGTAATAAGTAATTATTTATTGAATAAATTAGTATACTTTAAGTATTTATAATTAATATATGCAGCGAGCATTAGGCTGAAGAGCTAACAATCTGTTTGTATTTTCCGTCTGCATAGAATATACAGTTTGAGTGTTGGTGCCCTGATGATAAAGTGTAATGAATGTTTGAAGTGTGCATTAGAAATCGACTGCGTGCGTGAGGTAAAGCCGTTGGTTTATTGTGTAAAGCGGCATTGTATATTCGTAATGTTATTAATGTGGAACGCGTCTCTTGAGCAATTTCTGGCTTTTGTAATAGTGTATTTTCTAGTTTGCAGTGTGATGTAAAGTGCTCCGCGTTTGGCAGTGTTTTGCGTGGTCCAGGGCCGTGTAGCCTCATTTAAAAAAATTTCAGCGCCCATTTTTTTCCTCGCTTAGGCGATTTTCGAGTGTGATGTTTTTGTAATTTTTTTTTGTGTATTTAGTGTGTTTTCCTTGTTTTTTCATTTTCGCAGTTCGACTGTTAATCTCGTAAGTCCTGCTTCTCGTAATTTTTTTTTTCAATGTCCCGCGTTTGTCAACCGCGTGCTGGCCAAGGCGATCCCGCGTTTAGGAAGTGTTTTGTGGCTAAGTGCCGCATGTTTCATTGCCTCATCGTGTTTGTGCTGATAGTTGTAGTGCGTTGTAGTGCCTTAAAGGCTTGCTTCGCTATGCGAGGCTCGCAAGTGAGGAGCACCTTTGGCGCTCATCGACTAAGTGCTACTTGTTAACAGCTCGCTTTGCAAGGCTCGCAGTGATGATCGTCTTTGGTGCTCATCGCCTAAGTGCGACGTGCTAACGGCTCGCCTTGCTTCGCGAGGCTCGCAAGCCTAACTCGTACGCACCATGCAAAGTGTGACGACGTCTAGCAGTTTGACAACTATTATATGGGATATATTGTTAAACACATACATTGCTAAAAACAGTAACAAAAAATTATATGCAATACGATTATACCAATATGTCACAGTGTATCTGGAGCACATGGCATTTGAAATGCTGGATATTGATCTAGCCTCTATGTAGTTGCTGCAATTAATTCATAAAGGACCATTAAACTCTCCAAAAATGCATCAGATATTGAAAAAATATATATATATTGTTTCATATTTAGGCAAAATACAATACAGGCATGTTTTTGAGCTTAGTAAACTTGTATTGCAAAACTTACAATTTGTTTAAAGGGCCACTGCACTCCTGCATTTAAATATTTACTTTCTGAAAACCTGCATTTGATAATGGGCAGAAAGTAAAGTAAATGCAGATATAATTGTTTTGTTACCAATTACATGCAATGATGCTGCAGTGTAACATTTAATTTTAGTTTCTGCTGATCTACTTTGTCAGGGGGGACGATAATTTAGATGCAGAGGAAGCTTTCACTGCTAGAAAATGTGGCAGATAAAAATGCCAGTGCTTTCAATAAGACTAATGGAGAAAGAAAGTGTATGTAAATACTACTTAATATTAATATTACTTTCTAAAAAGATTTTGCCACTTATGAAGTGTATTTATTTAAAATACAATATGGTTTCTGTAAGACTACAATGGTAGTTTAATAGACTGGCTTTACCTATACATTATCATTGTTGGTAAAAAAAAATGTCAATAACTGCTTCTGATTGGCTGCACACAACTGAAGGCTGGAGGAGACGTGGATTGCCTGTGCTGCACCCTAACATTTATATTTATAACCATAATAAGACCTTTCCTGTTTCATCCCTGCCAGCAGTGGTGAGCAGGAGCAAGTAGGTGGTGCGATTGTGGCATGCCATGACTTAATTTGTTCTTAGGGTTAGGTTTAGATTTAGGTGTATGGTTAGGATTTAGCGTTAGGGCTGTATGTGCCACTATTTCACTATGTAAAGTTTATCATAGGCCACTACGCTAACCCTAATCCTAACACTAAACCCTAACCCTAACCCCTAAATCTAACACTCATCACCATTGCACCACCTACAGGCTGCTGCACACCATTGCTGGTGGGGGACGAAACAGGAAAAAATCCCCATTTTGTCATAATTGTCTGGCTAAACAAATGAATTAATAAATACATTGTATACAATTCTCTCTTTAAAATGTAAAAGAGAAAGTTTTGGGTTAAAGGGACTTGTATATGCAATTTGTAATGGTTTTGTATAAATGTTTTATCATTTATTGTGATAAATTTTACACCTTGTTTACTTCCTTTTACTTCCTCCAGATTAACAGATTCTTACATTCTGGAATCACCCTTTTTCTTCCTGTTCTCTCTCCTAATGGAGGCTATAGTGCACTGCTGTGACCTAAAGCCACACCCAGAATCAGATTTACATTTTTGGTGTCTCTAGACACTGCAAAGCCGTGTACTGCGAGCATCGCATTGCGCATCAAAGGGAGAGGGAGGGAAAGAGAGAAGGAGAGGGAGGAAGACAAGGAGATGGGAGGGAGAGATAATTAGAGGGAGGGAGGGGGAGAGAAGGAGGAAAGGAGAGAGAAGCAAGGAGGGGGAGAGAGAGGGAGAAGAAGAGGGAGGTAGAGAGAGAAGGATGGAAGGAGAGGGAGAGACAGAAGGATGGGGGAGAGAGAGAGAGATGGCTGAAGGGAGAGAGAGAAGGAGGGAGGGAGAGAAGGAGTGAGAGGAAGAGGAAGGGAGAAAGAGACGTAAGGAGGGAGAGAGAGAGAGAGGAAGGGAGAGAGAGCGAGAGAGAAGAAAGGAGAGAGAGAGAAGGAGGGAGGAAGAGCGAGAGAAGAAGGTAGAGAGAGAAGAAGGGAGGGAGAGATAGAAGGAGGGAGGGAGAGAGATAGTGAGCACAGAGAGAGGGAAGGTCACAGAGAGAGAGAGAGGATGCAGAGAGAGAGAGAGACAGGGTAAACAGAGAAGGGGCGCACAAAGAGACAGAACACACAATATTTAATACAATATTATATCATCATTTTTGACAGGCAAGTGACTAGTTACATAATATAAAAAAAAACTTCAACAGGCCACACAAATTTTACAAGGGAAAAAAGTGCAAACAACGAGTGTTTTTTCTCTAAACTTTTAGACTTGTTCTATTATCTCTAAACCGCAACTTAAGTCTTACAGCATCCATACGTAAACCATGATTCATAAGTAAGATTTCAGGGGGCGTGATTATATGAGCTCGCAATATTAAACCAAGCATGTAATTTACTTCTTAGACACAACCAATAGAAAAAGAGAACAGCATCATGATGTCAATAAATAATATAATATACTTGTAATCTGCAATTGGAGACTAAGCATTAATAAGAGACAATAAGTAATGTTTGCCCATCAGGCTAGCACGAGTCTAGACCATGCATTAGAGCATCTGGTTTAGTCCATGTGGGTTCCATGATATGTATTAACCCCTTGAGTATCGGGATCAATATTACACAGAAATAACAGCTAAAAATAAAATGTTTTTGAGACTGTTCTACAAATAATTTTAATGTCTTTCCATGCTTTCCCATGCTTTTTATGTACAGAAGTGTGTGTATACTTGCTGCTACAACTATCAGAACTGGCATTAAAACCCTTTGTCCTTGAGTCCTATTTACTACTTATAATATTTGTGTCTGAAATGTGATTTTTCCAGTTGTAAGTCTGACTTAATTTGGGAGCTAGATGTAAAATATGGATTTAGGTGTAACTTTAAGTATATTGTACTAGTAATGTTTTAGATGACCACAATTCAAGGAGAGGCTAGCCCTAAGTTGCACATTTGGCTTGTCAATAGTGATTGTAGGCGACTAACAATAAGGATGCGAGAAGCTAGTAGAATATTTGGCAATTTTAGTTTAAGCATATGTTATATATATATATATATATATATATATATATATATATATATATATAAAACCATTTCATATAATATAAGTCCTCCACCGTACAGTAGTACAGTAAATAAATAGTATGAGTAATAGCATTTGGGTTCACATTTGAATGACTAAAGCCAGTTAAAAACTAGTTTCATGCCCAGAATTCTGAAAAATAGAGTTATTACAAGGCACTATGGGAACCTGGGCAGGGACATGCAAATGTGCCCTCAAAAGCTTCACTCTTGCAATCTATAACCATATTAAACATGGCTTCCCTTAAGAATATGCCAGCTGCATCAACAGCTTTAAGCAAAGCTAGGGTTGGGTTATACACAACCTAGGAATCCCACCCACATACATCCGTTTCAAGGTTACTGCTTATCATCAGCGTGGAGCGGGATCTCAGCTTATGTAGTGGATATTTTGAGTAGGTAGTTCACCAAAGCAATCATTTAATATATGGCGGGCAAAGGATCGATAGAAATTCTCCACCGTATAAATGTTTTTTTACACTGACAGAAATGAAGTAAAGACTCAATCAATATTATGTAGATACCGTTTTGACTGTCATGCAAAGTCAACGTACACCCTCACATGTATTTTGGGATAGTCTCTGACCTTCTCTAGAAACAAGCTGGGTAGCTATCCTTAGACTGATGTCATATTCCCAGTAAATAATAGTATTTTGGGTTGTTTTGTCTGAATTTTATACCATGAATCACTGCAGCCAATTAGAGAAAAGCTTTGCTACTCCTGTCCCCAAAGCCCAAAACGCTTCATAGTAGGAACATTGTGTAAAGATGACAAGCCTCTAGCTGCATTTTGAAGAAGTTTTTTATTACTGGAACATGTGCGCCCTGCCTGCAAGCGCCCCTAGGCAACTGTCCACTCTTCCTAATGGGAAATCGTCTCTGGCCAAGCCCACATGTGTCTGAGCTGCATGAGCCAATAGTAGTGTGAAGCCCCTCCACTGCAGCAGGGGCCCTAGATCATAGCTGTGCAATATGGCAGCTATAATAAGGGAGATCTGGAAGAAAGAGATTCCAAAAGGTAAGGTAATCTCTTATCCTGGAAGCTTCTTAGAGGTAAGTGATGTTCAAAATATATATCATAATTACACTGAGCAGCATGAAATGCATCAATTAATTTCCTTTAATCAGGACATATTCTATTTTTATTTAAATTATTTAAGTGTTTACAATAGATATGGATTAAATTAGTTGTTTATACTAACAGTGCCCATTCAAATGGACCAATAAAACCCCTACTCTGTTCTCCTATGTTCTCATGCTTCTGATTGCTTGAAATATATATATATATATATATCTATATATACATATATATATATAAATACATATATATAGATATATATATATATAAATACGTATATATTATATATTATATAATTTTTCTTTCCCTCCCCCCTCTCTCTCCCTTGTGTCTCTCCCCCTTCCCTGTGTTTCTCCCCCTCCCCTGTTCCCCCCCCTTCTTTCCTTGTGTCTCTCCCTCCCTGTGTCTTTCCCTCCCTGTGTCTCTCCCCCCTTCCGTCCCTGTGTCTCTTCCCCCCTCTCCCCTCCCCTGTGTCTCTTCACCCCCTCTCCATTCTAAATAGGCTGCGTGCGCAAGGTAAAGCCGCTGGTTTATTGTGTAAAGCGGCGTTGTATAATCGTAATGTTATTAATGTGTTACGCGTCTCTTGAGCATTTTCTGGCTTTTGTAATAGTGTAATAGTGTATCTTGTAGGTCGTAGTGTGATGTGTAAAGTACTATGCGGTTTGCAGTGTTTTGCGCGGTCCGGGGTCGTGTAGCCTCGTTTTCATTTTTTTCAGCGCCCATTTTTTTCCTCGCTTAGGCGGCTTTCGTGTGGCGAAAATCATCTAAATCGAGTTAAATTTGCGTTCCACCTCACTCACAGACGTCCTGGCTGTTGCCCCATGCTGTCTGACATGTTTGAGGAATTTTTTGGGTGAATTTAGTGTGTTTTCCGTTTTTTTTGTTCGCCCCCTAATCTCGTAAATTTTTGCGTCTCGTATCTTTTTTTTTTCTAAGTCCCGCCTCTTGTATTTTAAAGGCTCGCCCGCTTTGCCAGACTCTCCGCGGCTAAGTGCTACGGTTTAACGGCACGCTCGCAACAATTAACGCATTTGCGCTTCGCAAGGCTTGCATCGGTGAGCGCCTTTGGCACTCAACGACTAAGTCCTTCGCAAGGCTGAAAAGCGATGAGTGCCTGCGGCGCTCATCTCCTAAGCCATACGCACCTCACAAAGCGTGACAATGTCTGGCAGTTTGACAACTATTATATGTGATATATAAATATATATATGTGTGTGTCTTGAGAAGCTACATAAACTACATAAAATCTCGTATTCAATGTTCCAGCATGTATCTATCTAAATTATTGCATATGTTTAACCTTTATTGTATGCGCCATAAACTGTTTCATTGCACAGGTTGCTAATCAAAGTCCTGATGTAGCGCTCTTAGCAGTGTGTAATGCTGCACATCAATGCTTTGTCTGCCCTTTAGTACTGGACTCAGAAACATGTATCTATCAAAAGCCTGGGTGAACAGGTGAGTGTTTAGTCTGTTTTTATAGATTTCCAGCGAGGGCCTCAACCAAAAGAAAACAGAAATGCAGCAGGTTTGCTATTTCTTGAGAGCCCCAGCTGTGAATCTGTTGGAGAGATTTTTGTTGAAAGAGCAGTAGAGACACGCATCAAAGGAAATCAGTGGGGATTGTGATCACTTTGAGTGTAAGTATATATATATATATATAGGTACTTTCTTATGAGTGGAGATTTTAAATTGTATGGAGCAGAAAGTTACAACAGAACCAGAAAAGTGGGGTGATAAGGGGCAGCATCACCATGATTTCTGGAAGGCTTGAATGCAGGATTTAGCAATTTTATGTTTAAGAGTGTATGGGACTCACATATTTGCTCAGCATGCATTTAAAAGAGCAATACAATGTTGCAAAGGTTCAAAAACATACTTGGAATTGAATGGAAATGTAGTTTTGCAGCACTGTAAAGACTTCACATGAACACATGACACATGCACATATATATATTAGACACAAATCTGCCACTTCTGCGTCACTTACAAGTGAGTGTAAATGTAATAAGAAAAACACATTGAAGAGTAGCAAATTAATGAAATAAACTTATACTTTGTTTATCCATTTTATGTTAAAATGTTTTGCCTAAAGAGACATTTCCAGTTTAATGGTGAATTATTTTTTCAAGCAGGGCATTTGTCTTCCCTTTCTTACTGAAAGCTCTTAAAGACTATTGGAAGACCAGAATGGTGTCTTAAGGTGACTGTCACTGCAAAATTAAGATTTTTTTTTTTTTTTACAATTCCTCCTACGGAGCCTCAAAAACTTGCAGCCAATGAAGAGCAGCCTGCACAAAGTTGATGAGTGGAGCTGAAATTAGAGAAGCTGTTCATTCAGTGTATTAATTTGATGGTAGGGGTTACAGTGAGGATACACATTTGGGCTTCAAGCTCTTTTAACTGACACTTATTGAAATGACCTCCATAGCTGACTTTCCCTCCTCGCTTCCTTTTTGTTCTCTTATATTTTTTTACATTGGCACAGCAGTGGATGTTTGTTATCTGGAATTATATAATGTGCAATTTATGTTAATTAGCGGCACATGGTTACCTTGTTTCCTTTGCTTGTTCTGGGTGGGTACTTCTTGGTTTTTCTATTTGTTAATAAACATTTTCTACAATTAAAGAATTTACGGTAAAAAAAATTACCATAATAATTGTCTCTGCTTTTATTGAGTATTAGTTTTATTTATTGAGGTTGGATGGTTTCTTTTACTGGTAGGATGACATTTGGGCTTAGTGTACAATCCAGTTGTTCAGGGCCCCATCTAATCCCCATTTAATCCATCTTAACAGAAACACTCACAAGCTGACTATGGGCCCTATTACATTCAATTGCAACAGTTACAGATCGATTTAATTGAACAAGCCCGCAATTACATGTCCGAAAGCCAAATCTGTGAAACCATGTAACCGTACGTAGCATTTCAGGGCATGATCATGATCAATTAAGCAAGCCCGTCAGCAATGATTTAGAAACAGCCAATAGTAAATGAGACCGTCATCATGAAATCAGTAAAACATGACGTTTAAACGTAAATGAATTTGTGTTTAGACGTCAGATATGCGTTCGGGGTCGCAATCCAGAGATTTAAAAATCAATAAAAATGAATGAAGGAAATGTTATAGTCCATGTGGGTGCTCTGATATGTATTAACTCCTTGATTCCCCACATTGATATAACACAGAAAATAAACATAAAAAATATATATATATTTTTTGCAGATTTGCGAGCTTGATACTGTTGTGCAATTAAATGTCTTTCATCACTTTCCCCGTATTTTAAAGCCCAGTATTGTGTTTTTATTGGCTTTTTTATAGTGTTAAGAACAGGCATTTAACCCCTGGTAAGTTCTCTCTAGTTCCCATAGGATTTTTTGCTACATTTAACATTTACGGGTTTGAAGGCAATTGCAGGCTTCTGGAATTGTTGCAATTAAATCCCGACTTGCAATTTTAGCGATTGTAACATTTGCAGGCTTGAAAGATCAAAGGCTTAGATGGGTCTGAGTTACAATTTTGACAACCGCAGGAACTTTTCAGCCTGTAGGTCGCAAATAGTGGGTAACTGAAGGAGGCCAATTGAATATCAGTAACTTTTGCAGTCTACATTACGAGCTTCAGTAATTGCGATTTTGACAATTTAATAGGGCCCTATGTCCCAGTTCCATTCACCACCAGGACTGAGGTAAGCACTTCTGCAGCCAGTGATATAGGGCCCCATTCAGCTAAGCAGAAGTTCATCCCAACAGAAACTTCTCAGTTCTGTTTATCTTAGTTTATTTTATCTCCAGACCTAGAGCCTCACCATAACCTTCTCTTCCGCTCTGAAGCCCTCCAACGTATTATTTGTATTACTTTATAGCATAGACTGCTTGCTCCCACCGGTGCAAGCAGTGCACTGTGATCCAGCTCTAGGGGGGCCCAGTTCAGTCCTTTATTTATTTATATATATTTCTGTAGTGTAGGACCCTCTGCCTATTATGCAATGGGCCTCTCCTACAGCCCCCTGGCACCCATGGCCCCCACACTGACACACTAGGCCCCTCCCCAGCACCCTGGATCCAGCCTCAGACATCCCTCCCCCATGGTGAGGGCTTCCTACTCTTGTAGAGGAGGAGGAGCCAGGCACTGAGGGAGGCCCAGCTGCCAGGATTGAGGGATGCATCCCTCAGGTGGAGAGACCGTAAAACACCAGGCACATCTTTATGTCCATGGTCATGCTGATCCACTTGGTTTTCATGGCAGAGATACTGGAGTTGGTTGCCAGTTCCTTTTCCAGTGGGCCACTGCATAAAGCTCCTGGTACTCCTAGGTGGTCTCAGATCCAAGTACTGGCCAGGCCTAACACTGCATGGCTTCAGGGTGGTGTGACTTCTTGGTTCCCTGACTGGAATTGAATCCAGGTAACAGTGGTGAAAGTACTGAATCCTGATCACTGAACCACCAGGGAACCCATATATATATATATATATATATATATATATATATATATATATATATATACAGTATATACAGAAAAAGTCAATGTGCATAACTATTCACCCCCCCCCCCCCCCTAAATTCAATACTTTGTAGAGTCAACTTTTGCGGCAATCACAGCTCCAAGTCGCTTTGGATAAGTCTCCATGAGCTTGCCACATCTTACCACTGGGATTTTTGCCCATTCCTCCTTGCAAAACTGCTCCAGCTCCTTCAAGTTGGATGGTTTGCACTTGTGAACAGCAATTTTTTAAGTCTAACCACAGATTGTCTATGGGATTGAGGTCTGGGGTTGGCTAGGCCATTCCAACACATTTACATGTTTCCCCTTAAACCACTCAAGTGTTGCTTTAGCAGTGTGCTTGGGGTCATTGTCCTGCTGGAAGGTGAACCTCCGTCCTAGCCTCAAATCACGCACAGAGTGGTACAGGTTTTGCTAAAAAACAATCCCTGTATTTAGCTCCATCCATTTTTCCCTCAACTCTGACCAGTTTCCCATTCCCGGCTGCTGAAAAACAACCTCTGGATATGAAGCTGAGCCGGTGCAACTTCTTTGTTCGAACATGGCGAGGCCTATTCTGAGTGGAATCTGTCCTGTGAAACCTCTGTATGGTCTTGTCCACCATGCTGAAGCAGTTTCAGGGTCTTGGCAATCTTCTTATAACCTAGGCCACCTTTATGTAGAGCAAAAACATTTTTTTTAGATCCTCAGAGAGTTCTTTGCCATGAGGTGCCATGTTGAACTTCCAGTGACCAGTATGAAAGAGTGTGAGAGCGATAACACCAAATTTAACACACCTGCTCCCCATTCACACCTGACCTTGTAACACTTACGAGTCACGTGACACCGGGGAGGGAAAATGGCTAATTGGGCGCAATTTGGACATTTCCACTTAGGGGTGTACTCACATTTGTGGCCAACGGTTTAGACATTAATGGCTGTGTGTTGAGTTATTTTGAGGGGACAGAAAATTTACACTGTCATACAGGCTGTACACTTACTACTTTACATTGTAGCAGAGTGTCATTTCTTCAGTGTTGTCACATGAAAATGTATAATAACATATTTACAAAAATGTGAGGGGTGTACTCACTTGTGAGATACTGTATATAATCTTTCCTGTTTCCTCCCTAGGTGGCGCAATGGATGCTGTGTGCTTGTGTCTCTATCTCTGTGCCTTCTCTCCCAGTGCACCCTCTATGTGTGTGTGCCCTCTGTCTCCATTTGTGTCCTCTCTCTGTGCTATGTGTGCCCTTTCTCTCTCCCTCCCCCCTCCCTCTCTCTCCCTGCCTCCTCTCTCTCTCTCTGCCCCCGTCCCTCTGTCTCCCTCTCTTTCTCTCTCTCTTTCTCTCTCTCCCCTCTCTGTCCCCCTCCCTCCCTCTTTCTCCCCATCCCTCTCTCCATCCCTCCTGTGCATGCATTCCAGCGCAGCCCTGCAGCGCATGTGCGGAAACGCCACAGTTTCAGGATTCCCCCAGTGGCACCGGCTAGTAGATGTGAGTAACTCCTGCGCAGTAAGCATTGCGCAAGCGTTACTCACATCTACTAACTATTATAGTGGATAGCCAGTTTTTAATGCTCCTTAATAAGAAACACACATGTAAGGGTGATAGAATTGCACTGTGGTCATTTTTTTTAAGTTCACTTATCCAAACATTTGAGGCATAACAATTGAAATTATTGTGTAATTCATAACAAATTTAAAAAACTACATATAGCCAGTTTTTCATGCTCTGTAAGAATAACCTAAACACATCTTGATGTTGGGGTGACAGAGTCCATTAAATCTTGCTTTTAGTCATACTTGGTTTTCAAGTGTAGATATTTCTTTTCATTGTACGGTGGTTCCTTGAAGCAAAGCTAGCATCTCTGGTCCACTTATACTGAAAATAGTATTTCCTTGCAGCAGCATTTTGGTGTGAAGTAGATTTGGTGCTGTCTTTCTACAGCATTTTTCATGCTTTCAGTTATAATTATTTATAATGTTTTCTCACATCTGTTTTATGGGGATTATGTTACAATATTTGCATGATCTGCAGAAGCAATATGTTATTCCAGTAAATAGTTGACTAATTTATTTTTCGAGTTATTTATTAATGATTCAAATGTGTGTTTTGCAATTAATCTCTAGAACTCTTTGTTGGCAGATAAAGTATGAGCTAGTCATTCAGTAATCTGAAATCCAGCACTTGGGGTAACCTAGAATGTAGGCTAGAATTTAAGGATATTTTTTATTTTTTACAAGTGGGTGAGTGGAATGACTGAAGTACTGATGGCTTCTTCCAGGTTTATGTAGGGAATTCCTTGAACCTTAGCTTGTTAGTTATCCTTGAGGTCTGGAGCTGAGAATCAAGGTTTCAAGTAATTGCATTCTCTCTTAGTGTCAATTTCTATTAGCTGCTCGCAAATGCCTCAAAGTCTGGCTGTGGTTTTCTTTTTTTTTTAAATAAATGTATAGATGTATTCTATTGACTCCAGCTCTCAAATTCTTATCTAAAGGCTGAGCTCATAAACCTTGGCTTTTTTAAGTCTGATTTCAGGGGGCGTGATCATATGATCTGTCAATATTTTAGCAAGCCTGTAATTTACTTCTTAGACACAGCTAATAGTAAATAAGACGTCATCATGACGTCAGTAAAACATGGAAGTTACACGTAATCTGCAATTGGAGGCAGATAATTAATTAGTGCCAATAAGTAATATTTGCCAATCGGGCTTGCTATCTAGCACTCTATAATATGCATTCGCTAGCGCTACGGAATTTGTTGGCGCATTACAAATAAAGGATAATAATTTGATCATCTTAGTCTATGTGGGTTTCATGATATTTATTAACATCTTGAGTCCTGGGATCAATATTACTCAGAATTACCAGTTAAAAAATATTTTTAATTACATATATGTGCATTTGAGACTGTTATCAAATTCATTCTAATGTATTTCCATGCCTTCCCATGCTTTCAAAGTACAGTAGTGTTTGTTTAATTGCTGTTCTAAAAAGTGTTTGAAAAATTGCTTGAAAGTCCTATTTAGTACTCATAAAATTTCGGGCAGAAATGTGATACTTTTTTCAGTTGCAGATCAGACTTTAACTGCGAGCTAGTTGTCTTGGGTCTAATAGAATATCGATTTTGTGTAACTTTAATTATTTAAAGCTCATAATATATATATTTAAAGTTCGAAGGCCGGTTTTGTGGGTTTGGCTGTCCCATAGTCCTTGTTGGGGGGTAACTCGTAATCGAATTGCAAATGCTAATACAATCTGTGGCAATTTTAAGAGCAGTTTTAATGTGTGTATTATTTTATGAATTATAGAATAGAATAGGGCCCATAGTTTCTAATTTATGGTAGGTAAATATTAAATTATGCATTAAAGAGTAAAGAATTTAGTTTAATTCTAATAAACGGAATGAAACAGATTTAGGGAATAACTGAGTATTTTACCATGAGATTTGTTCATATATAATCCTTTAAAAAGAGAAAGAAAAACATTCCAAGTTCGCTTTGATGTCTCAGACATGCCAAAAAATCTTTTTGTTCCCATGGAGTAGGGAATGGTACACAAAAACATAAAAAATACTATACCCCTACATGTCTCAAGCAGAGCAGAAGACATTTTTTCCCCACTTAAATTCTCATTGAACATTGTTCCCGCTGTTGGTAAGGATGCTGGACAGCGACAAGGCTACAAATGTGCCACTTTTTGAATCTGGCTTCTTTAACACAGGATACATTTAGACGTATAGGCACTGCTATTGCTGAACTCTCAAACTAAGAAAAGCACATCAGAAGAGGCAACGGGTAAACTTTTTAAACTCAGCATTGTCACACTTGGCATAAGAATATCCATCTTGATGTTGACTGGTTCTTTATTTGTGGTGATATTCCACAATGTGGGGTCTTCAAGTTCAAGGCAGTAATCATTTGGAAGGTAACTTGGGTGATATAGCAAAATTAGAAAGAAGGGGACAACATTTTAGAATAACAAACTGAAGGGAGCAAAAGAGAGATTAAGAGGAGTAGCATTAGAGAAAGCTGCAAAAAGAAGTACACGTTAAGATAATTGAATATGCATGTTTGTTGAAGACATGTATTTTTTTTAGTTGTTTTTTTTGTACCAGGTGGAAAAAAACGCTTTCAGGCAGAAATAGAACAAAGTAAAAAGTTAAACTTTTTTTGCATTGAATATTAAGTAAATTTTGTGAAGACAGGATTTTTTTTGTTTTTTTACTTTATTTAAAGTCTTTCAAATATGATAACAACATTTTTAGTTATTGGTTTTCGTATCACTTGTCACTCTTCTCACTGTCATAGGCCTCCATTCTATTTCCCCTGGAAATCTGAATAAACCCCTACTCGGAACTCTCGGTGCAATATCTCCACAAGTTAGACATGTGTTCTTTGTGTCCCGGAATGTTTCACTTGGAAACATTTCTGAGTTTGGATATGGAAGTTTCAATAAACTAATTAAAACATCTGCTGAGGAAACTCCAGTAATAATAAGAAACGTCTTTCCAACTCAACCATTGATTGTGCAGTACTTTTGGGGCTAACCCAAAGGTCCAAGGCTAGGTGGGTACTTATTTTGCAAAAGAGGGAGCTAAAGAGATATATTACAAGAGTAGGAGTTCCTGGTTACACATTATTTGACATATATGCTTCTATTACTTATATACACTTGTATATATTTGAATAGCAAGGCATTTGTGGGCACATTTGCATATCCCCGCTTAGCTTTCCAGAATGCAGAATGTGCATCAGAAGCACATTAAGGTCCTGGAGTGGCCAAGCCAGTCTCCAGACCTTCATCCCATAAAAAATCTTTGGAGGGACCTGAAGGTTCAAATTGCCAAACATCAGCCTCAAAACCTTAATGACTTGGGGCCTCATTCTATTATCGGCCGTAAATCGGCCGTAAGGCTGCGATTCCTTGCGGGGTTCTGTTACTTCGCAATTCTTTTATAGGCCCCGCAAGGATCTCCCCTTACGGCAGGCCGCATATCTTGGAACCGGCCGTAAGCTCAGAAATTTTTAAAGTCAAAAATAAATTCAAGACAGCACTGTACAGCTCTGTAAATGCTAGGGATCATATTGGGGGACATGAGGATTAATAGCAACCCACTCTCAAGCTTGCACATCAGCCCAAATCCGAGTTTACATTAACTGTTTATTTTCCGGCCGCAGCTTGGCCAGGTCTGAGGTGCTCCAAGCACTCTGGACTTTTTACATGTATATTTGACATATATTAAAAAAAAATATTTTACGGATTTGAGTATAGGGGAAATTTGTGCTATTTTTGCTAACACCTAAAATCACTTTATAGTCTTCTCAAAGTGCAGGATGGCTTTATTTGGGCTATATTTCGTGCTTAATTGGTGCTAGCGGGACCTCTTTCCTGCAAGTAAGCTGCGGCTCGCTTTTAGCCTTGCAGAGAGGGTTCCCGGAGCAATAGAATTGCAAATAGGATTTTCTTACGGCCGATTTCCTTGCGGCCGTTTTAGATCAAAGGCTTTCCTCCGGCGCGAGCGGCCGCAAGAGATAGCAAGGCGCCGGCCGCAAGCCTGCCGGAAGCCCCAGCCGGAGGGGAATAGAATAGCCGATTAGCTTGCGGCCGGTCCTTGCGGCCCCGCAACGGCTGCGGCCGATAATAGAATGAGGCCCTTGGAGAGGATCTACAAAGAGGAGTGGGACAAAATCCCTCCTGAGATATGTGCAAACCTGGAGCCTCATTCTATTATCGGCCGTAAAATGGCCGCAAGGCTGCGATTCCTTGCGGGGGTTCCGTTACCTTGCAATTCAATTATACGGCCCCGCAAGGATCTCCCCTTACGGCCGGCCGCATATCTTGAAACCAGCCGTAAGCTCTGAAATCTTTAAAGTCAAAAATAAATTCAAGACGTCACTGTAAAGCTCTGTAAATGCTAGGGATCATATTGGGGGACATGAGGATTAATATCAACCCACTCTCAAGCTTGCACATCAGCCCAAATCCAAGTTTACATTAACTGTTTATTTTCTGGCCGCAGCGTGGCCGGGTCTGAGGTGCTCCAAGCACTCTGGACTTTTTACATGGATATTTGACATATATAAAAAACATTTTTTTTTACGGATTTGAGTATAGGGGAATGTTGTGCTATTTTTGCTAACACCTACAATCACTTTATAGTCTCCTCTGAGTGCAGGATGGCTTTATTTGGGCTATATTATGTGCTTAATTGGTGCTAGCGGGACCTTTTTTCTGCAAGTAAGCTGCGGCTCGGTTTTAGCCTTGCAGACAGGGTTCCCGGAGCAATAGAATAGCAAACAGGATTTTCTTGCGGCCGAAACTCTTGCGGCCGTTTTAGATCAAAGGCTTTCCTCCGGCGCGTGCGGCCGCAAGGGATAGCAAGGCGCCGGCCGCAAGCCTGCCGGAATCCCCGGCCGGAGGGGAATAGAATAGCCGAATAGCTTGCGGCCGGTCCTTGCGGCCCCGCATCTCCTACGGCTGATAATAGAATGAGGCCCCTGGTGGCCAACTACAAGAAACGTCTGACCTCTGTGATTGTCAACAGGGGTTTTGCCACCAAGTACTAAGTATTTTTTTATTTAATTCTTTATTTTCTTTGAAAAAAAATACAATCATATTAAATAAACAAACACATTATTTTCATACAGAAAAATAGAAAAATTTCATTTTTAAACAATGAATAATTTAAAAAATTCAATTTAAGCATATCAAATGCACATTCGATTATCAATTATTGAAAGATTATTTACTTCCTTATATAGACTAAATGACATCATTATCGTAAAAGATCTTAAAGCATTTGTAATCCATGTCTGAAATATCACGATAGATGAGAAAAATAATGGGGGAAGGGGGGAAGGAAAGGAAGAGAGAGGGAAAAAAAAGGAAAAAAGGGGGGGGGGGAGGAAGGAGCAAGCATTATTTTGATTAAGAGAACAATGTTTTGTTTGATGGAAACCAAAATTATTTTGTCCATTAGCAGAACATATTTAGTCTTAGGCTTGAATAGTTGTTATTTTACATAGTTACATAGGGCCTCATTCTATTATCGGCCGTAAAACGGCCGCAAGGCTGTGATTCCTTGCGGGGGTTCCGTTATCTTGGAATTCAATTATACGGCCCCGCAAGGATCTCCTCTTACGGCCGGCCGTATATATCTTGCAACCGGCCGTAAGCTCAGAAATCTTTAAACACAAAAATAAATTCAAGACAGCACTGTAAAGCTCTGTAAATGCTAGGGATCATATTGGGGGACATGAGGATTAATAGTAACCCACTCTCAAGCTTGCACATCAGCCCAAACCCGAGTTTACATTAACTGTTTTTTCCGGCCGCAGCGTGGGCGGGTCTGAGGTGCTCCAAGCACTCTGGACTTTTTACATGGATATTTGACATATATAAAAAAAAAAAATATTTACGGATTTGAGTGTAGGGGAATGTTGTGCTATTTTTGCTAACACTTACAATCACTTTATAGTCTCCTCAGAGTGCAGGATGGCTTTATTTGGGCTATATTATGTGCTTAATTAGTGCTAGCGGGACCTTTTTGCTGCAAGTAAGCTGCGGCTCGGTTTTAGCCTTGCAGAGAGGGTTCCCGGAGCAATAGAATAGCAACCGGGATTTTCTTGCGGCCGAAACTCTTGCGGACGTTTTAGATCAAAGGCTTTCCTCCGGCGCGTGCGGCCGCAAGGGATAGCAAGGCGCCGGCCGCAAGCCTGCTGGAATCCCCGGCCGGAGGGGAATAGAATAGCCGAATAGCTTGCGGACGGTCCTTGCGGCCCCGCATCTCCTACGGCCGATAATAGTATGAGGCCCATAGTAATTTAGGTAGAAAAAAGACTTTAATCCATCAAGTTCAACCTTTTTAGATCTCCTCTGATCTGCAATATACGGATTTATTGTTAATTGATCCAGAGGAAGGCAAACAGAAAAAAAAATTCAATTTTAATTATTTTTTTCACAATACTTATAGTGCCTTGCAAAAGTTTTCACCCCCCTTGGCATTTTTTGTGTTTTGTTGCCTCACAATCTGCAATTAACATGGATTGTTTGAGGATTTGCATCATTTAATTTACAGAACATGTCCACAACTTTGAAGATGTTTTTTTTTATTTTATTGTGAAGCAAACAACAAATTGGACAAAATAACAGAAAAGTAAATGTGCATAACTATTCACCCCCCTAAAGTCAATCCTTTGTAGAGCCACCTTTTGCGGCAATCACAGCTCCAAGTCGCTTTGGATAAGTCTCTATGAGCTTGCCACATCTTACCACTGGGGTCTTTGCCCATTCCTCCTTGCAAAACTGCTCCAGCTCCTTCAAATTGGATGCTTTGCGCTTGTGAAAAGCAATCTTTATATCTGACCACAGATTTTCTATTGGATTGAGGTCTGGGCTTTGACTAGGCCATTCCAACACATTTACATGTTTCCCCTTAAACCGCTCAAGTGTTGCTTTAGCAGTGTGTTTGGGGTCATTGTCCTGTACAGGTTTTGCTCAGGAATATTCCTGTATTTAGCACCATCCATCTTTCCCTCAACTCTGACCAGTTTCCCAGTCCCGGCTGCTGAAAATCATCACCACAGCATGATGCTGCCACCACCATGTTTCCCCTTAAAACACTCATGTGTTTCTTTAGCAGTGTGTTTGGGGTCATTGTCCTGCTGGAAGGTGAACCTCAGTTCTAGCCTCCAATCACGCACAGAGTGGTACAGGTTTTGCTCAAGAATATCCCTGTATTCAGCACCATCCATCTTTCCCTCAACTCTGACCAGCTGCTGAAAAACATCCCCACAGCATGATGCTGCCACCACCATGTTTCACTGTGGGCATGGTGTTCTTTGGGTGATGTGATGTGTTGGGTTTGCGCCTGACATAGCATTTTCTTTGATGGACGAAAAGTTCAATTTTAGTCTCATCAGACCTTCCTCCATACATTTTGGGTGTCTCCCACATGCTTTTTCACAAACTCAAAACGTGCCATTTTGTTTTTTGCTAAAAGTAATGACTTTCTTCTGGCCACTCTGCCATAAAGCCCAACTCTATGGAGCGTACGGTTTATTGACGTTCTATGTACAGATACTCCAGTCTCTGCAGCTTCTCCAGGGTTACCTTAGGTCTTTGTGCTGCCTCTCTGATTAATGGCCTCCTTGCCCAGTCCGTGAGTTTTGGTGGGGAGCCGTCTCTTGGCAGGTTTGCTGTTGTGCCATGTTCTTTCCATTTGGTTTTGATAGATTTGATGGTGCTCCTGGGGATCATCAAAGGTTTGGATGTTTTTATAACCTAACCCTGACTTGTACTTTTAACAACATTGTTCCTTACTTGTTTGGAGAGTTCCTTGGTCTTCATGGCAGTGTTTGGTTAGTGGTGCCTATTGCTTAGGTGTTGCAGACTCTGGGGCCTTTCAAAAAGGTGTGTATATGTAATGACAGATAATGTGACACTTAGATTGCACACAGGTGTACATCATTTCACTAATTATGTGACTTCTGAAGGTAATTGTTTGCACCATAGCTTTCTAGAGGCTTCATAACAAAGGGGGTGGATACATACGCACATGCCAATTCTCTGTTTGCTATTTCTAAAAAAACGTTTTATGTATATATTTAGAACTTAGACTATTGTGTTCTGATCCATCACATAAAATTCAGATTAACAAAACATTGAATTTAAGGATGTAATGTAACAAAATAGCAAGAAAGCCAAGGGGGGTGAATATTTTTGCAAGGTACCATTTTAATTTAAAATTATTTTTTCCTTTTCTTTAAGTTACCGATCTTGTCATATTGATCAAGGATCATCTGTTTCAAAATAATTTGTTTTAATTCTAATATTGAAGGGGCTCTCTCCTTTTATCCAATTTCTCATAATAAGTTTTGTTTCAGGAAAACAATAATTTCCAAAAATCTCTATTCTTTCTATATTTTATGATTGATACCTCCAAAAAAGACTATTTGTGCATTCAACAAAATATCTATACTTAGCTTGTTGTTAAGCCAGTCTTGGACCTTCCTCCAAAATTGATATATTTTATTACATTGCCAAAATAAGTGCTGATAATTTGGATCACGCATTCCACATCTCATCCCATGTTCAACCTTGCCCAATCTCCACAAAATCCTAGGGAGGCAGCAATCTTGACGTGTAATTCTAAGCCGTTGTTCACGAAATCAGCAGATTGGACACATTTTCCAACTCCATCCATACTTTAAAATATTTCTTTATCCTCCTCAAGATCTGGAAATACTTTATCCCACCTGAGAGCTATTTCTTTTTGTCCTTTTGGCCAAAATTGATCTTGAATAGTTTTACATATATATCTCATAGCACTTTTTCCTTGTGATATAACTTTTAACCACCACTGACATACAGATTAACCTGCAGAACACCTTGACACATGTGGAAGTTAAATACAAGGCTCCAACATTCAAGACAAATCTTCCATTTCCCGTGCTGTGCCGCTGGCTGCACACTTTAAGATTTCAAGGGATAGATTCATATAATTAGTTCAGCTTAACAGGGGAAAAATATTGAATGACAAGGTCTGACTCCTGGCCTTTCAGAAAATTAGTGATGATTGCCATAAATTGCACACTATAATGAAACACCAATTTGCATATTTGCAGCTATATTAAAAGAGATCAGTCATTACTCGCAAAGCAGAACAAACAAAAACATGCATTTTAATAATGCAAATCACTCCCAGGAAGTGACCCTCAGCAGAAAGCCTGATTATCACTACTTAATTAGAAGCCTTGGAATTTTAAATCCTCCTTTAAGTCCGCCTCTGTGTACAGTGAGAGATGGAGCCAGCAGTTTTGTTTTAGATTCAATATTTACTCTATACTAATATGTTTGCAGGAGAGACTTCCTAAGAATTACCAAGACATGCAAAAAAATTAAATTAATATTCAGAGAAAGCTTGCATAAAACCTGTGCTGGTTTGCAGGTGCACACAAATTAACAAGCTGGCATTTACAGTACTTTTAATTAATTAATTAAAAATGCAAAGCTGACTTTCATTTCTTTAAATGTTTGAACATTTTATCCATCAATAATAAACTACTTCATATTGTGCTGGCGGAACAGCTGGGAAATTGAAATCTTAGTAAACACAATATAAATTTCACATGCTTTGTACGGTGCCAATTTAACAGAAAAAAGAAATATTATATTGCATGGTTTGTTTCAAAATGTTATTCACTGAGTAACAAAAGAGAGCAAATAGCAATTAATCTGATATTGAAAAATGTAAAAAAAAAAAAGGTTGCATTTAATGGCACATAGCCCAGCGTTGCTCATTTACTGTGGAGGAAACATTGAAAATCAGTAAAATATTCATTTAAATTCCAGTGCGTGTGTAATGGCTCAGAAACATACACTAAGGCATTCCAGAGATTCATACTAACAAAAGAAAAACAAAGCCCCCTCCCTAAAAAGATTCTCTAGAGAGTAGTAGGCCATGTCATCTGCACACAGATGAGACTGGACCATATATGTCAGATCTGATGTACTGTGGATAAATTAACTATTTGAGCAAATATGTAGATGGAAGTAGAAGCATCAGAAAGTACTCTCCGGAGCATTCTGCTAATACCTCTACTTTGAAAAGCGTAACTTTTATTTACTAGACTAAAGGGCAAATACCACAAATACCATAAGGGGAAATCCAAAGGTATAGCCTCAGACAAAAAAATCAAAAATGTTCTCTACAGTAACATTATGTTATTAGAAAGGATAAATATAAATTTAGGTGCATGGTTAGGCAAAGAAAAATAAAAAAATGTTCACCAGTCCAACAGAAAAGTGAAACAGATGCACTGATGCAAGTAACAAAGACAAATGTATATAAAAGATTAAGTGATGTCATGCTCACAAAAGTATGTTAAAAGATGTGATCATGATTTATCTTATAACCAACTTATTTAGAAGACAGTCTTCATATATGTAAAACAAATAGATTAATATTAACTTTATCCTTTACTTACTAAATACTTTGCTTGTCAGAAATTAAATAAACTATTTAAATATTAAAATAGTGTCACTGAAATTGTGCTAAATATGGTAAAAGCAATATACAAAGAAAAGAACTCAGCACAATCACACCTTTATACTGATCTCTAAAGAGACAAACATGATATTAAAATATAACTTTTATTTGTGTTGGGACCCGGCATATGCTAATGACGTGACATCACATGCCTGTCACGTCATTAGCATTGGCCGGGTCAAGACGCAGCTGGACGGAGCGCAGAGGAGTGGAGGAGCAGCTGCAGATGGAAGATAAGTGAGGGGAAAGGGAGAGGGCGAAGTAATTAGAGGATGGGGGTTGAGGATGAGCGGTTGAGGATGAGGATGGAGGGGGTTGAGGATGAGGAGGGGGGTTGAGGATGAGGGGGTTGAGGATGGGTCGGTTGATGATGGGGAGGTTGAGGTTGAGGAGGGGGGTTGAGGAGAGAGGTTGAGGGGGGTTAAGGAGGGAGGTTGAGGAGGGGGGTTGAGGAGGGAGGTTGAGGAGGGAGGTTGTGGAGGGAGGTTGAGGTTGATGAGGTGAGTTGAGGAGGGAGGTTGAGGATGAGGAGGGGGTTGAGGAGGGGGGTTGAGGATGACGAGGGGGGTTAAGGATGGGGGGTTGAGGATGGAGGAGGTGGGTTGAGGATGAGGATGGAGGGGGTTGAGAATGAGGATGGGGGTCGAGGGTGGGGGGGTTGAGGAGAAAGGTTGAGGAGGGGGGTTGAGGAGGGAGGTTGAGGAGGGAGGTTGAGGATGAGGAGGGGGGTAGAGGAGGGGGTTGAGGAGGGAGGTTGAGAATGAGGAGGGGGGCTAAGGGGGGGTTGAGGAGGGAGGTTGAGGAGGGGGGATGAGGAGGGGGGTTGAGGAGGGGGGTTGAGGAGGGAGGTTAAGGAGGGAGGTTGAGGAGGGGGGATGAGGAGGGGGGTTGAGGACAGGGGTTGAAGCGCGTGATAAGGGAGGGGGAGGGAAAGAGATACAGGGAAGGGAGGGAGAGGGAGGGAAAGACACACAGGGAAGGGAAGAGGGGGAAGATACACAGGGAAAGGAGAGGGGAAGAGACAGAGGGAAGGGAGAGGGGGGAAGAGACACTGGGGAGGGAGAGGAGGGGAAGAGACAGAGGGGAGGGAGAGGGGGGAAGAGACACAGGGCTGGAAGAGGGGGGACAGAAAAAATGGGCACGGATGGCACAAGAGGGAAACAGGGGGCAGCACATTTCCCACCCTCAGCTTATACTCGAGTCACTAAGTTTTCCCAGTATTTTGTGGTAAAATAAGTGCCTCGGCTTATACTCGGGTCGGCTTATACTCGGGTCTATACGGTATATACATGCATAATAAATCCATGTTCTTTAGAATTTATATCAGTATTATTATTATTATTATTATTATTATTATTATAGTTCATTTATAACGCGACAACATATTCCGTAGCACTGTACATAAATTAAGTTCAGACCAAGATAAATACAAATTAACATATAGCAAAGCAAGGAGGGCCCTGTCTTTGAGCTAGGAATCCAATGTCCATGGTGAATTCCCAAAGTACTTAGATTGTAAGTCGGCGAGTTTCTATCCTAAGGTATAGTGAGTGGAAAAAGGAGAAAGAGAGGTGATAAGTGAGTTAGGGTGGAAGGTGAAACGCTTCTTTAAAGAGATGTGTTTGAAGTGAGGTTTTAAATGTTTTGAGGCAAGAGGATTATCTGATGGAGCGAGGCAAGGAGTTCCAGAGACTAGGGGCAGCACAAGAAAAGTCCTGGAGGCGGGAGTGAGAGGAGGTGACGATAGTTGTAGAAAGAAGAAGGTCATTAGCAGAATGAAGAGGGCGGGTGGGGGAGAATTTAAAGAGAGAGAGGTGATGCGGAGACTGAACGTTGTGTATGGAAGATAAGTCTAGCAGAGACATTCATAATGGATTGAAGTGGAGATAGTCGGGTGGTGGGTAGGCCAAGAAGCGAGTTGCAGTAGTCTAGTCGAGAGATGATGAGAGAGTGTATTAGGATTTTAGTTGTGTCTTGTGTAAGATAGTGACAAATTCTGGAGATTTTTTTTAGATGGAGAAGATAAGATTTAGTTAGTGATTGTATGTGAGGGATGAAAGACAGAGCAGGGTCCAGTAGAACTCCAAGACAACGGACTTGGGAGAAGGAGGTGATGATGTTGTTGTTGACAGTGAGAGAGATTTGAGGAATTGACGCTGTGGGAGATGGAGGGAAGATTAGGAGCTCAGTTTTAGACATGTTGAGTTTGAGATGGTGGGTGGATATCCAAGAGGATATACTAGAGAGGCAGTTGGAGACGTGTGTTAGAATAGAGAGGTATAGATCTGGTGTGGAGAGGTAGATTTCGGTGCCATCTGCATAGAGATGATAAAGAAGCCTAAAAGAGTTTATTTGGGTACCAAGTGAGGATGTGTAGATGGAGAAGAGGAGGGGGCCTAGGACTGATCCTTGGGGTACACCAAACGACAGAGGGTGAGGAGAAAAAGAGGCGTCAGAGAAGGAGATACTGAATGATCGATTTTGTAGGTATGATGAGAACCACGAGCGATCAGTGTCTCGAATACCGAGGGAGAAGAGGATATGCAGTAGAAGTAACATTACCCCCCCCACTATGCTGGGGGTCCCCATCGGGACCCCCAAAGTGTACCCATATTATCCCCATGCTGCAGGGGTCCATAGTGACCCCTGCAGCCCCCCACATTAACCCCTCTCATCGGGGGTCCCCGATCAGCATCGATCGTGACCCCGCTGTATTTAAAAATTCAAATGTCCTGCCTCACAGGTCCTTAAAGGACCATAAAGGTCCTGAAAGAACCTGCGCTAAAAAAATGTTAACCCCTGCCGCAGGCACTTAAAATTAACCCATTTACTCATGGGGCTCTAAACAGAGCCCCATGAGCCCTTAATTAACTATATAACTCATAGGGCTCTATACAGACCCCCATAAGCCCTTACATAGTGACATAGTTACATAGTTACATAGTATTTAAGGTTGAAAAAAGACTTGCAGTCCATAAAGTTCAACCTTTTAAGATCTCCTCCGATCTGCAATATGCGGATTAACTATTAATAAATTAGTAGTATATTAAAAAATACAGATTTCTCCCTGGATCAATACTGCCTCTCTAATTATCCATGATAAACCTGAATTCCCTTTTTTTTAGAAATAAATCCAGCCCCCTTTTAAAATTATCTATCGAATCCTCTGTCACCACCTCCTCTGGTAGAGAATTCCACAGATTAACCACTCTTACTGTGAAGAACCCTTTTCTTTCTTTAAGGTGGAATCTTTTTACTTCTAACCTCAAGGGATGTCCTCTTGTCAGTTGAAAACCTTTTGGCTCAAAAAGCTCCCTTGACAAATCTTTATACTGACCCTGGATGTATTTATATAAGGTAATCATATCTCCTCTTAGACTCCTTTTTTCTAGAGAAAATAAGTTTAATTTGGTTAGTCTTTCTTCATAACTTAGCCCCTCCATTCCCCTTATTAGTTTTGTTGCCCGCCTCTGTACCTTTTCCAGCTCTAAAATGTCCTTTTTATGAAGTGGTGCCCAAAATTGTACTCCATATTCCAAATGAGGGCGTACTAGAGATTTGTATAGTGGCAGAATTATATTTGCTTCCCTGGCTTCTATACTCTTCTTAATACATGCTAATATTTTATTTGCCTTTGCAGCTGCTGCTTGGCTTTGAGCACTGTTACCAAGGTGGTTGTCCATAAGCACTCCCAAATCCCTTTCAATATCCGATACACCTAGATTTTCTCCATTAAGATTATAAATTGCATGGCTATTTTTCCTTCCCAGATGCATAATTTTACATTTATTCGTATTAAATCTCATCTGACATTTAGATGCCCATTCCTCAATTTTATGTAAATCCCTTTGGAGGGAAAGCACATCATTATCTGATTTAATTACCTTGCACAACTTCGTGTCATCAGCGAAAATGGAGACACCACACGCCAATCCAACCTCTAAGTCATTAATAAATATGTTAAAAAGGAGAGGACCTAATACTGAACCCAAATTAAACAAGTCACTCATGAGGGTCAATACAGACCCCCCATAAGCCCTTAATTAACCCCATCACACATTGGGGTCAATACAGACTCCCATAAGCCCTTAATTAACCCTATATCTCATGGGGCTCTATCCAGAACCCCATGAGACTATAATTAACCCCCTCAGTCCAATCAGACTGCAGCCAATCAGAAGGCGCAGATGTCTTCAGCCAATCACCATGTGCAGGTGTATCCCATGGTGATTGGCAGAAGACAATAGTGCCTTCTGATTGGTTTAAAAAAGATTGACAAGTTCTTCAGCCAATCAGAATGGGATATAGGGGTGTATCCCATTTTGATTGGCTCAAATCTTGGTGCCTTCTGATTGGCTGTAATTTGATGGACAGCATTTTCAGCCAATCAGAAAGCGCCATAGCCAATTTCCTACCAGAAGAGGCTCTGGAGGCCTCATTAGAGTTGGGGAGCTATGCAGATTTGGGGAGCGTGGATTCTTCAAGGGCCTAGCCGGGGCAGAAGAGGAGAAGGCCGGGGGCATCATGGACAGGTACATTTTAAATTTAAAATGTTTATTGTTTATTTATGTTTTGTGTATTTGTGTTTATGTGTGACTAATGTTATGTATCTTTTTCCCAGGGGCCGAGCCAGAGAACAGAAGAAGATGGATGTGGACATGGTGGAAAAGTGAGTTCAATACTGTATTTAGAATGTTTATTTATTATATGTACTGTTTAATTTTGCACTAATCTGATGTTTCTTTTTCCCCTAGGGGGTGAGATCTGAAGGGACATCTGCAAAGGTAAGTGTTTTGATTTATTCTATTTTAGCTCAGATTTAGGGGGTATTGTATAGATAGAGGGTAATGTTTAGATAGGAGGTTATGTATAGATAGGGGGTTATGTCTAGATATTGGGTAATGTCTAGATGGGACAATGTATAGATAGGGGATTATGTATAGATAGGGGGTGATGTCTAGATAGGGGGTAATGTCTAGACGGGGTAAAGTATAGATAGGTGGTTATGTATACAGTAGATAGGGTATGATGTCTAGATAGGGGGAAATTTATTGTAGTTAGGGTTATATTTATAATGTATTTATTACTCTAATGCTAGGTATATGTGTGTATGCCTTTTTCTTTGCAGGTGTGTAATATTTTTTTTATTTTTTGTAGTGACGGGGTGGGGCTGTGATGTTCTTTTTTTGTAGTGAGGGGGGGGTTTGTAATGGTCTTTTTTTATTTTTTGTACCTTAGGTTTTTTTATTTTTGGTAACCTAGGTTTTTTTAAATTTTTGGTACATTAGCTTATTTTATTTTGTGTAATTAGTGGGGTGGGGGGTTTAATAGCGGGTTAGGTAGGTAGTGTTTGGTAGGTAGGGGTTAATAGGTTAGGGTAGAGGGGGGTTAGTTTAGATTTAGTGGTTTACTGAAGGACCCTAGAGGTTAATAGTATCCTATAGGGGTCTATATAGACCCCTATTGGTCTGTATAGAGCCCCATGAGTTATAGAGTTAATGAAGTGCTCATGGGGCTCTGTATAGAGCCCCATGAGTGATGGGGTGAATTTTAGGTGGGGGGATACTTATAATACCCCCCACGGCAGGGGTTAATATTTCTTTAGCGCGGTCCTTTCAGGCCCTTTACGGTCCTTTAAGGACCCGCAAGGTGGGAAATTTGAAATGTTTAAATGCAGCGGGGGCCTGATCGATGCCGATCGGGGACCCCCGCTGAAAGGGGTTAATGTGTGGGGGGGGGGGGGCTGCGGTGGTCCCTATGGGGGTTAATATGAGGACACTTTGGGTGTCTCGATGGGGACCCCCAGCATAGAGGAGGGTTAATGTTAGGCGCAGGGATTGGCTAATAGTGTGCTGCTGGCCCTTTAAGGGAAATTAAAAAATGTTAAATGCAGTGGGGGCCTGATCGATGCCGATCTTGGACCCCACTGCAAGGGGTTAATGTGGGGAAGCTGCAGCTCAATAGGGACCCCTGCAGCATGGAGATGTGTTTAGGGAGCAGGGGGGAGCTCAAACGGCGGGGACAGGCTGCTCCGATGCAGCACGTATAGGCTTTAGGATCCCTTGCAAACAATTTTTTGTGCCCGTAGGGATTCTTCCGATGTGCGAGGTTCACCCCATAGATTTATGGCTGCATGTTACTACGTAGCTCTCTTGGAGCCTATTTTCTGACGTTTTTGGGTGTCATCTTGCAAATGAGGCTGCAAGGGACGTATTGTGAAATCGGTCCTCGCAAACAGCAAAAAAATGTCTTTTGCGAGGACAGAGGGAACTACCAGGGCTAATTTAATGAGGCAGATGGTCAGGTGATAATGATATGTACGACAGATTATAGATTTGCAGAGAGTTTAGCTCTCATATTTCGGTCTTTTTTGGGGTTTCCTACTTTAGGCTCAAATTAACTTTTGTAATTATCACTTTCAAAACAACAAAGTCAGAGGTGCTCATCAGAGAACGAACTAACCTTAATAAGTTAGTTCTATAGCCATGATAAGCCACTCTGAGAGCAACATCTTTTAGCTCACTTGTGCCCTTCACAGGGAGAAATATCCTGTAGTATATCAGTCTGGTCCCACTCAAAAGAGTGACCAGCCCCGAAATACCAGGCAATTCTACCCTGAACAGGAAAAACAGCAAACCCCCAGACGCGTTTTGGCCTTTATGGGCCTCGTCAGTGAGGTGCAGCTGAACTCCCTAAGGCACAGTGAGCAAGGGGTCCACGTCTGGAGTCCCCTATTACCCTTAGGGAGACTAAACCCTAAAGGTAATTTGCATATACTAAACAACAAAGTCAGAGGTGAGGGAGAGGGGGGAAGAGACAGAGACACCGGGGGGGGGGGGGGGGGAGAGACACAGGGGTGACTTGTGTATAAGCCGAGGGGGGCTTTTTCAGCCTTAAAAAAAGGGCTGAAAAACTCGGCTTGTACTCGAGTATATATGGTACTTTATTTCATATTTACTCTTAGTAGCCATGACTACTCGTTTACTTCCTCCCTCTCTCATTCTCCAATGTGCTTTTCTTTTTCTTTGATTTTATTTCTCCATCTATGGCTTCTTGGCTAGACTTCCATTTGTTCCTCTTCTAGTTTCCATGCCTTACTTATATACTTTGCACTGCTACTCTGACATTTCCCACACCTTCACATTTGTTTAAAGGACCACTGTGAATCAGGAAAAAGCACTTGTTACACCATGGACATCAAAAATTCCGATTTACGCTAAAAATGTTTTTAAGACTCTGATCATGAAAAAAAATTATCTATTTTGTCTTTGTCACATAATTTCTCAAAAGCTGGAATATGGTGATATTTCTATTTAGCAGTAGAGGAATGAGTGAAAGATGCGTGAACAAAGGCTCTGGAGGCTTTCATAGATTTAAATTGAAACCAATCTCCACATAAAATGCAGTATAATGGATGCCTCCTAGGACCAGTTGAGGCATCACAATTATTTTTTTATTAAAAACTAGCTTTTTCCAACTTAATTCACAGTATTTATAAAGGGGACTGTGATACTTTAACATTCTATCAGCCCTATTAAATGCCCTCAACGTGTAAAAACGTAACCTGTAACATAGCCCGTAAGACTTACAGATATTAAATTGGCCCCTTAAAGCAACCTGCTAACGACTTGTGGGTTAAGTGGGAAAAAACCCTACTGCATGTCGAAATCTGAACTCCGTTGCCGCAAACCCTTTGAACTGTCAAGCCCGTAGTTGTTACGTTCGAAAATCGCTATTAAATTGCTACGAATCCACTGGCGTTAAACTCCATAACTCGCAAATAGAGCCAAAAAGCCAACGGGTACTAGAGAGGACCCACAAGGGGGCTAGTCCTATCCGTAGCCCTGTAAATGCTAATGTCAACACACTACTGTACTTATAATTAAAGGGAAAGTGATGTTAGGTATTAAATTAATAGCACAACATTCTATAACTTGCAAATCTGCAATATAAAATACTTTTTTTAATGTTTAATTTCGTGTTATATCGATCCTGGCAAATAATGTGTTAATACATATAATGGAATGTGCATGGACTTGAATATCATATTTACTGATTTATTAATATTGCAGTATTTCTAGAATGCAGGTCCGATCGAATCCCGTAATTGAAAACTGTAAAGCTTTGAAATCTAACCTCCATTTTTCAGTAACGTAATGAGGACGAACTCATTTGCCATTGGCTCCGTCTAAACCCATAACTACGGTTTGACTAATTGATCCAATGTGCGCAAAAATGGTTTACGGGTTTGTGTCCCCGGCCTATAAATCGCGTCATGGTTCAATTTAATAGCTCTGTAACGCAGCCGAATTTCAAGCCTGCAGCCTTCGCGGGTGTGCCGATGCTGCTACGAGCTTCAATTTTAATAGGGCTGTATGTTTCTGAGAGGTAAGAGAGGCAAGAACTGACAGCCCTATTAAATTGCGATTCGGCCAATTGAATAGGGCTCTATTTAAGCACAGAGCATATTTTGTTACAGAAGTTTTTAGTTAGTGAAGACCTTTCTTTTGGATAGAAGTTCACTAACTAAAAACTTCTGTAACAAAAATATGCTCTGTGCTTATATAGAGCCCTATTCAATTGGCCGAATCGCAATTTAATAAGGCTGTGAGTATGTAAATGAACATAAATACACATTTCAGTAGAACTTTGTAGTACTTCATATCGTTTACTAAAACTGTTAAGTAACTAAGTAGTTCATATTTTAAATGTAAATTCTGGTCATTTTACAATTTTTATAATTAATTTTTATGTATAAAGCACCAACATTTTATTCAATGCTATATACAACGGGAATATATATATATATATATGTATATATATATATATATATATATATATATATATATATATATATATATAAACAGGACGCATGAGTCAAATATTAATACAAAAGAGGAACTTACATTCTAAAGGAAATGGTTAGGCAAGTGATACAATAGAGAGATTAGTAACTAGTAGTAGATTGAAGAGGTGGCTGTGTCACAGTGAAGAATGAACCATCAAGTCAATTGATATCAGTCAGCTGTAGGTATACCAAGCATTGGGTAAGATAGGTTTTTGAAGACCTCTTAAAACTAGTGGGAAGTCTGACAGGGTGAGAAAGGGATTTACAAAGGGTAAGAGTAGCACAGAAGAAGTCTTGTGAGTTGGAGGAGGTAATTAGAGAGGAGAATAGTATCAGGTCCCGAGCAGAACAAATGGGAAGATGTGGTGTATACTTGGAGTCAAGAGCAGAAATTTACCAGGGTCTGGATGCATTGAGGGTGTTGTATATGAGAGTCAAAATCATATATTTTTTTTTGTAGGGTATGGTGAGTCGAAGGAGAAATGAAGTGGAGGAAGAGTGGTGAGTAAAGTGGTGGTATTCATGATAGATTATAAGGCTTGTTAAAAAATAACATAAATTTAAAATCAAATTCAATAAAGCCGAACACATTTTATCCTTATATTACCCTTTGAGAAAGTCTTTATAAAAAGGTTGTATTGGAGTTATGTAGACCCAAGATAGTACAGAGTAATAGTGAAAATGAAAGTACCAAGTAAACAGTGCTCACTGTTAGGAAACCTTGGTTTCAAATAAACATCAGCGATGTGGACCTTTTTTAAGGGTCTGACTAAGATGCTTTATCCATGAGGGAAGTAGCTTACTGACATGTCAAGTGATGCCCTGTTGCATTCCAACCTCTCGTGTCTCACAATCTAGGAAACAATCTGGACTCTCCTGTTTAGACAGTTAGAGGCTGATGGAGATTTTTAGGACTTTTTCTTGCATAAATATATTTGTGGATGATTGGGCAATATTGTGTTTATGACTCTAATGGTGATGCAGGTGAGTAGTTAGGTAAAATCAGAAGAATGCAGTTTGTAGATCATTTTCATATATAGAATTATAAGGACATGGTGGTCAAATATTTAAAAAATACTCTTAAACAACTACATTTGAAAATATGGCAAATGGTTTTATAATTAAAACATATGAATATTGCATTTTATATTTCATTTTGCTGCATTGGGATCTGCCATTTTGTTTTCTGCTGCTCTACTTCCTGAGCTAGGGGAAGACTTTGATAACACAGGAACAAAAAAAATATGGCATCTACAACTTCCAGTGTATTCATCAGGTGTAATGGGATGCTCTTTAGTTTACAAGGACACATACTTCTAAGTAACAAACATGATCAGCTGTAAAAGAAAATGGATCCGTGCAGTAATGAATGATTGGGCATAAAACTTGGATAGGTTTAATTGTTTTGTTTGCTTTTTAAAAACACTTTGCTCATCATCAAGTCTAGTTATTCAAAGAACCATATAGAAAAAGTGATCACAGTGGTCTTTACTGATAGAGGCCTCCATTCCATGGCTCCCGAAAGAAAAGAACCAAGTGACGTTCACTCATAAATAACATCACACATATACATCGAAATGTCCCTCTTATTGTAAGTTTTGAGTACTTGTCCCATAACTATTTTAAAAATTACTATCACATGCCTCCCCTAATGATATCCAATCTTGCCAAAGTTTACTCAGAAGAATCTTAGAACAGTCTACGGTTACTTTAAACCATAGAGGCAGAAAAATGCATTAGAGAAGTCTGAATTCTTTACATTTGTTGCTATAAAGAAGCTAACACCTTAATTCTTTGGAGGCTTGATTACCCAAATCTGAAACAATAAAGGGGTTAATATCACTACTTTTTATGGACCACTATGGTCCCAAAATCCACATGTGGGCCATAAGAACCCCCATAGTCCCTAACACTAAATACATAAATACTGCATACAATAACAAACATTAAGCCTGTAAAGGGGGGAGATGGTGTTATATATTACCCATCCTTTTAATGCCCTCCAGAGACGTCATCAATGCCCAATCTTTCCATGTTATCACCCTAATGGTTATAGAGGACTCCAGATGTGGACTCCTTGCTCACTGTGCCTTAGGGAAAGCAGCTACACCTAACTGATGAGGCCTAAAAGAGGCTGAAATGTTACATAGTTACAAAGTCACATAGTAATTAAGGTTGAAAACAGACTTTCAGTCCATCAAGTTCAACCTTTTAAGATTTCCTCTGATCTGCAATATGCAGATTAAATATTATTAATTTGTTGTTAATTAATTATTAATCAATTATTCGTTATATTTATTTATTTTTTATTTTATTTTTAATTATTAATTAATCCAGAGGAAGGCAAACAGAAAAAAAAACCTAAGTGAGACTTAGACAACCGTCTCAAAGGGGAAAAAAAAAATTCCTTCCTGACCCCAGATACTGGTGATCGGATTTCTCCCTATATCAATACTGTCTAATTATCCATGATAAACCTGAATTCCCTTTTTATTAGAAATAAATCCAGTCCCCTTTTAAAGTTATCTATCGAATCCACTGCCACAACCTCATCTGGTAGAGAATTCCACAGATTAACCACCCTTACTGTGAAGAACCCTTTTCTTTCTTTAAGGTGAAATCTTTTTACTTCTAACCTCCATGAATGTCCTCTTGTCAGTTGAAAACCTCTTGGCACAAAAAGCTCCCTTGATAAATCTTTATACTGACCCTGGATGTATTTATATAAGTTAATCATTTCTCCTCTTAGACGCCTTTTTTCTAGAGTAAATACGTTTAGTTTGGTTAGTCTTTCTTCATAACTTAGCCCCTCCATGTATTAGGTTTGTTGCCCTCCTCTGTCATTTTTCCAGCTCTAAAATGTTCTTTTTATGAAGTGGTGCCCAACATTGTACTCCATATTCCAAATGAGGGCGTACTAGAGATTTGTATAGTGGCAAAATTATATTTGCTTTGCTTGCTTCTATACCCTTCTTAATACATGCTAATATGTTATTTGCCTTTGCAGCTGCTGCTTGGCTTTGAGCACTGTTACCTACATTAGGTGGTTGTTTTTGATTTGCTCCATGGTTTGCTCCATTAAAATTATAAATTGCGGGGCTAAAAAAAATGTCCGTCCCATATGCATACATTTATTCTTATTAAATCTCATCTGCCATTTAGATGCCCATTCCTCAATGTTATGTAAATCCCTTTGGAGGGAAAGCACATCATTATCTAATTGAATTACCGTGCACAACTTTGTGTCATTAGCGACAATGGAGACACCACACTCCAAACTACCTCTAAGTCATTAATAAATATGTTAAAAAGGAGAGGACCTAATACTGAACCCTGAGGAACCCCACTTACCACATTAGTCCAATCGGAGTATGTTCCATTTACAACAACCCTTTGCTTCAATAGTCTCCCATGTGGCACTGTATCAAAAGCCTTTGCAAAATCCAAAAAGACTACATCCACTGAGTTGCCTTGATCCAGGTTCCTACTAACCTCCTCATAGAAACTAATTAGATTTGTTTGACATGACCTATCCCTCATAAATCCATGTTGACTCCAATTTATAATCCTGTTCAAATAGACATATTCTTGCATATTATCCCTTATTAACCCTTCTAAAAGCTTCCCCACTACAGAAGTGAGGATCACTGGTCTATAATTCCCTGGATTTGATCTTGCTCCCTTTTTAAATATAGGTATCACATCTGCTTTTCTCCAGTCATCTGGTAGAGACCCTGTGTTGAGTGAATCTTGAAATATTTAATATAATGGTTTGGCTATTACAGAACCCAGTTCCCTCAGTACCCGTGGATGTATTCCATCAGGACCTGGGGCTTTATAAACATTTATTTTTACTAACCTCTTTTGGATTTCTTCCTGCGTTAACCAGTTATATGGTGAAGGTAGTGTAGCCCCATTATGTTGCCGTGTCCCAACCACTGGTACCTCCCTTGTGTATACCGAAGAAAAGAACCTATTTAGCTCATCTGCCTTTTCCTGGTCACTAATTTTCAGATGGCTTGTGTCACATTGTAATGTTCCTATAGCTTCCTTCCTCGCCTTTTTCCCATTAATAAACTTAAAAAAATATTTTAGGGTTATTCTTACTCTCTTTTGCAATTCATTTTTCATTTCCTATTTTAGCCAGTCTAATAGCGCTTTTGCAAGCCTTGTTGATTTCCTTGTACTCCCGTAAAGCAGTCTCTGTCCCCTCTTGTTTGTATAATTTAAATGCCTGTTTTGTACTCCGTATCTTGATCTTTAAATCATTGTTAAGCCACATTGGATGGGATTTGCTCATTTTACTTTTATTCCCACATGGTATATGCCGATGTGTATGTATATTTAGTAAGGATTTAAATGTTGTCCATTTATGTTCAGTGTTTTTACCTATCAGTTCTCTTTCCCAGTCTATACTTTGTATTGCTGCCTTTAGACCATTAAAAAATGCCCTTTTAAAAGTAAGAGTTTTTGTTGGCTCCTTAAAATTTCGTTTTTTTAATTCAATCTCAACTGTGTTGTGATCACTGTTTCCTAACGGATGCCCTATTTCAACATTTGATACTGTATCAATATTATTTGTGATGACAAAATCTAAGATAGCTTCATTTCTAGTAGGCTCTTGTATAACCTGGGCCAGATAATGATCCCTGAGTGTACTCAAGAACCTGCGTCCCTTAGATGAACTGCTGGTCTCATTTATCCAGTTTATTTCAGGGTAATTAAAATCTCCCATTATTAGAACTTGCCCGTGCTTAACTGCATTTCCAATCTGCAACAATAATTGTATTTCCTCACTTTCAGCTATATTTGGGGGTTTATAGCATACTCCTACTAATATTCTCTTGGAATTTCCTGCTCCGCTATTTAACTTTACCCACAAACGTTAAACTTTATCATTAGGTCCACCATAAATATCTTCTCTGACTATAGGCTTAAATTCAGGCTTAACATACAGACAAATCCCTCCTCCTCTTTTACCATTGCCTCTATCTTTCCTAAATAGGTTATAACCATCCAGATTAACAGTCCAGTCATGAGATTCATCCCACCACATTTCGGTAATGCCTATTAAATCCCATTTTTCATTAATTGCTAATAATTCTAACTCTCCCATTTCTACTGGCAAGCTTCTGGCATTAGCAAGCATACACCTTATGTTATGAATATGTAGTTCTGAAGTGCCTGCTACTGTACTTGAGTTACTTAGTACTACCTTCCTTTTGACTATACTACCCCTACACCATCTCCTCTCCTATGATTTGTTAATTCATCCCTTATATCCTCTACACTTTCTACCCCATTACTTATATCTAGTCCCTCCCCCCACCTACTAGTTTAAAAATTCCTCCAGCCTTTCTACCATCCTATCCCCTAACACAAATGTTCCCTCATCTTTAAGGTGTAATCCATCCAACCTGTAGAGATTGTACCGAAGTGAGAAGTCAGCCCAGTGCTCTAAAAACACAAACCCCTCCTTAGTGCACCACATCCTTAGCCATGCATTACCCTCCGTAAGCTCCTTCTGCCTCCCTGGGCTAGCACGTGGCACTGGTAGTATCTCAGAAAATACTACCTTGGAGGTCCTTGCCTTCAGCTTATTACCTAGTTCTCTAAAATCATTCTTTAGAACACTCCATCTTTCCCTAACTTTGTCATTGGTACCAATATGTACCAAGACCACCGGTTCATTTCCAGCCCCACCCAATAATTTGTTTACCTGATCCACAATATGACGAACCCGAGCATCCGGGAGACAGCAAACTGTTTGATTGCTGGGATCTGGGTGACAAATCACCCTGTCTACCTTCCTAATAATAGAATCCCCTACTACCAAAACCTGTCTGTTGCTCTGCCTATTCTGCACTCCCACTCCTCCAGTAGAACTGTTCTCCTGGCTGTTAGAGGGAACAGCTCTATCTGGCATTGCCATTCCTGAATGGACATCCCCAACAGTTTCATTCAATCCGGCAAATCTGTTGGTGTTTGCCAACTCAGAACTGGCCTGCCTTCTCCTGTTCCCCTGCTTCCCCTTCTAACTGTAACTCAGCTACCTCCCTGGACATCCTCACTAGCCTCCTCAATAGCCCCAGCTCCACCCCCCATGCTAGGCCCAGCTAAACTGTGCTCCATGAGCACCAACCCCCTTTCCAGTGGAGCAATATCTCTCCAGTTCTCCAATTTGAGCTTCCAGAGAGGCAACAAGCTATATTGCATACATATGACAGGATGTACACTGAGTGAGGTTGCCACTAGACTAACTCATAATTATTATTGTCTACAAGAATTCAGTGGGAAAATTAAAATAATATATTTGTATAAAGTTTTGTAAAAAACAACAAAAAAAACACATATATATATAAATATATATATATATCCCCTTTTTACTCTTCCTCCTTTGCACTAAAAATCTGCTCTCCCTTTTCTTTGAAGTCCCTCCTTTTATTTAAACTCCTACACTTTTACTAGAATTGCACTTGATACTAGATTTGCTCGCAAGCTCACAAGTTCGCCCCTTCTGTTAATACTGTATTAACTCCTGCCTTCTCACCTGGGCACAATTAGGACACTCTGCAATATATCAGCCTTTAAATGCTAAGGAAAATCCACTTACAAACAGCCACAAAACCTCATGAACCTTTTATACTAGTTTAACAGTCAAGCCACACCCCTCTCACCTGGGCACAATTAGTGCACTCTGCAATTTATCAGCCTTTGCTTGCAAAGGAAAATCCACTTGCAGCTCTCCTGTTCAGGGTGGAAAAGCCTGTTATTTTGGGTCTGGAACACTCTTTTGAGTGAGACCAGACTGATATACTACAGTAGATTTCTCCATTTTGAGGGCTCTAGTGAGCTAAAAGAGGCTTCTCTCTGAGTAGGTTACCAGGCCTATAAAACAAACCTACATCAGGTGTTGTTGGTTTTTCAGATCAAGTCCTTTGACTCCTTGTTTTTCATGGGATGAGGGGTCATGAACCTAGTGCATTTGTTTGTATTATTATTTAACCCCTTCCCTGCCATGAAAAGGGGTTTATATATATATATAAGTAGGGATATGGGAGGATGTTAGGGCTTATGTAGTGTGTTCAGGTAAGTTTGTGCTATTCTGTAGTGTTGCTATGGAGACTACCCTGAACTAACTATGTAGTTTCCTTGCTTTGAGCACATATAAGAGCTAGAGAGCTCTGGCTTGTTAGTCAAGAGGTCATTGCACATGGCCTCTCCTACATTACTGCGTCCATAGCAACACCTTCTCATTAGTGCCCCCTGTTTTCACAGAGATTGCTACGTTATGATGCGACCGAATGTGAAACCAGATGGGTAGGCTGGGCTTGTTAGGACACTACAATATAACACCTAGAACCTGAGAACCTCACTGTCACTGTCCAAGCTTGCTAGGCCATTATAGATGAACCCTGAGTGTAAAGGGTGGGATCAGTGTGGCACACACTGCATCTCACCTGGAAACTCCATTACACAGGCCCAAAGTATAAGTCTACATATGGACAAACAAAATTTTTAAGCCTGTCACTGGAAGCTGTAGTCTCAATTATGCATGCAGGTGGATCAGGTGTATTGGTCACCTGATGCTGACCCAGGAGACGACGGCATCATTCGCCAGCACCCTGAATGACCAAGCAGTCTTCTCTAGGGACTGCACTGCCTGCTCCACATGGAGAGGGGCCTAGAAAATGTGCCCTAAAGAAAGCTTGTTTCCACTTCACCCAGTTGGCTAGTCGCAGGCTCACACCTGCCTCACAAGGTGTACTTGGACTGAAACTTCTGTGTTGGAACATCAGAACTATGCATGACACAGCAGACAGCGGTCACCCAGAACGGTGCTCTGTTCTAGTTGGCCATGAACTATCAAGGCTGGCTATCAACATTGCTGCTCTCAGTGAAGTCTTCTTCCCAGAGGAAGGAAGCCTTCAGGAACATTGCACAGGCTATACCCTCTACTGGTCAAAAACCGAGAAACGATTATCTGGTGTCAGCTTATTGGTCAGAAACTATATCGCCTCCAAAATTCATAACCTGTCAAAGTGTCACTCTGACCACATAATTTTCATGCGTCTCCCACTTCAAAACAAGCAGCATGCTACAATTTTCAGTGTCTATGCCCCAACTCTTCAAGCATTCATCAAGCGCATCTCGCTCAGCCATCCTGCCATAAAAAGAAGGCAGCCTTACGGCTTGTGTGCAGCAACTTCCAACGTAAGCTTTGAGAGATTCAGAACCAGTGGTGGACCAGTTTTGACAACTACAAATGAAAACAGAACTGGATTAATTCCCTACTCTTGAAGAGACTGTAAAAGCTATTGAGAATCTAAAGTATGGTATGGCAACAGGAGATGAAAGGATCCCAACAGGGATCTGGAAACGTGGGGGCCCAGCACTTCACACTAAGCTCCATGAGCTCTTTGTTTGCTGCTGACAGCAAGGTCGAACTGCCACAGGACCTTCGTGATGCAATAATTGTCACCCTATACAAGAAGAAGGGAGAAATGTCAGCCTGCTCCAATTACCGGGGTATAACTCTGTAATTGTCACCCTATACAAGAAGAAGGGAGAAAAGTCAGACTGCTCCAATTACCGGGGGATAACTCTGCTCTACATTGCAGGGAAAATCCTTGCAAGAGTACTCCTTAGCAGGCAGGTGCCCACTATGGCAGAAGAACTCCTCCCCGAGAGTCAGTGTGGCTTTAGAGCCAACAGGAACACCACTGACATGGTTTTTGTTCTCATGCAGCTTCAAGAGAAATGCAGAACAAGGGACTTTATGTGATGTTTGTCGACCTTACCAAAGAGTTTGGCACCGAACGGAAGGGTCTGTGGCAAATCCTGGAATGTATAGGATATTCTCCCAAGTTCCTCAACATGATCATCCAGCTACATGAAAACCAGCGTGGCCAAGCCAGAAACAGCAACCCTGTTCACACTATTCTTCAGTATGATGCTGCAAAGGGCCACAGCAGACCTTGATGGTGGATGTTGAGGATGGGCTCTATATCCAATACTGCACCAATTGGCAGTCTGTTCAAACTGAGATGACTAAAGGCACACACCAAGACAATGGAACAACTCATTCGGGAGCTACTCTTCACTGACGATGCTGCCCTTGTTTCCCATATGGCAATAGCTCTGCAGCGATTGACATCTTGCTTCGCTGAGACTGCTGAGCTCTTCGGTCTAGAAGTCAGTTTGGAGAAGACGGAAGTTCTCCACAAGCCCACATTTTAGGAAGATTACTATCCTTCTTGCATCACTATTGGTGAGTCTGAGATGAGAACAGTCCACCAGTTCACCTACATGGGTTGCAACATCTCCTCAGACGTTAAAATTAACAAGGAAATTGACAGTAGACTTGCAAAGACAAATGGTGCATTCGGCAGGTTATATAAAAGCATGGAACAACAAGCATCTAAATAAATGCACCAAGGTCAATGTGTACAGAGCTGTTGTGTTGACCATCCTACTGTATGTCGCTAAATCGTGGGTTACCTACCGACATCACATACAACTTCTTGAGCGCTTTCCTCAACGCTGCCTCCGCACCATCCTCAACATCCACTGGAATGACCATGTCACCAACACTGAAGTCCTAGAACAGGCAGGAGTCATCGGCATTGAGGCCATGCTGTTGAAGACCAAGTTGTGCTGGGCAGGACACATCTAGGATGGAGGATGCTCGGCTTCCAAAGATTGTGCTACCACTGGTAAGCGTGTCAGAGAAGGAATGAAGAAGAGGTACAAGGACTCGTTGACACCTGTCACATTGACCATCATCAATGGACGGCTTTAGCTTCAGACCATTCACCAGATTGTCTCCTCTTTCGAGAAAACATGCAGGGGTGATATTGAGGACAAAAGGAAACGGGGGAAAATTGTGTCACTGCAGCAACCAAACTAAAGTAAGCCTTCCTGTGCAACCACTGTGGTCGAGTCTGCCTGTCCTGCATTGGCCTCCTCAGTCACCAGAGAGCCAGCAGATGTGGAAAACATCCCTTTTAAATTTTTGTTCAAGAAGCCAAGCCAAACACCTCTCCCACTTATCTCACATTATGTGTAGAATGTTAGTCTCCGTTGTAGTCAGTGGGAATAATTTACTCTATTTAACAGCGCCTTCTGAGATAACTATTTCTGAGAAATTCAATTAACAGATGAAACATATCCAAATGGCACAGAGCCGAATAGTAACCCCAACATATTTTGCACCAGCCTTTTATTGCAATTTTATTGATCTCTAGCATAGATAATTTAGAGTTATACACACCACAAACATATAGACTTTTAAATATGCTTATGGAAACATTGAGATTATGATTAGCACCTTGAAGTATTTATTAAAATATATGCCCAATAGTCTCTATGTCTTGTAAATGCATAATGTACTAAAGTGTAACTCTTACATATTTTTAAGATTTACACTATGGTAGTCCTTTGGCATGTTCTCTTATTTCTCTTTTAAGGTTGTAATTGACCCTACTAAGAACACAGCTGAGAAGTTGGTAACATTTAAGGGGGCAATCTGTTGAACCTTTGCCTGGTTGGTGTCAGATATATTTTGGGAGCTGACTAGGAAAAATTATGAAGCTGGATAGAAAACATAATTGAGTTATGTCACAAGAAATAGGACCATAATTCTACAGGAGATCCCATCTAATAAAACAGGTAGCATGCGTATAGTATCAGTCCTGAGTTTGACCTAATTGAGTATTTTCAATATATTGTGCATTTATAGTATAGTAATACAACCCAACAAAGTCAAACATACAAGCTCAAAAAACACAAAATCGCAAAACAGAGCAAAACCATGTATAGATAATCACAATGAGAAACATGGCACAGAGCAGATGTTTTTTACAGAAGATTTTAGTTATTGAACTTCTATCCAAAAGCAAGGTCTTCACTAAGAAATTCTGTAAAAAAATATATGCTCTGTGCTTATATAGAGCCCTATTCAATTGGCCAAATCACAATTGAATAAGGCCCCAAGCCTTTAAAGGATCAGAGAAGTTTTTTTTTCTGTATAGTATTTAAAATTACTTGGGCAGAATGTTTGCTTACAGCAAACATTAATAAATAAACAGTCTTTACTCTTTCAACTTTTATGTGCAATTATTTTTTACTGCAGGGTCCAATTTTCTCCATTTCTAAGGAGGGTGTGTCATTGTCAACTAATGAGCTTTGCATTACTGCTAATGAGGGTACTGGCAGTTGTAAATGTCTCATTCCTATTGTGCAGACACAAACTATGCAATCAAAGTCTCTGTAATGTTGTATGTCTGGCAGGAGCAGATTTGCATATAAAAGATAAAACATAGAATGTTTTCATTCTAAAAACATTTTACATATTTTTAAGTGTAGTTCTTTAAAATAATTATTTTAAATATAAAACCCAAGTGGTGTTTTTTTTAAAATAATCTTTTTTTGTGTGTAATATAATATTTCTGCAAAAATAGCTTATTTCATTTTTTTTTCTTTGTAATTCTTATTCAGCAGGATGCAAACTGAAGAATGACTTTGATATTCCCAGAGAAAATATTTTGGTCAATACATATTTAAAAGACAATAGCCACTAATGTGGTTTAATTAAAACATAAACGCTACGCTGCTACCTCACCAGGCATTCACTCAGCTGGAACTAACTGTATTTGCTTAATCTACAATTTTTAATGTATTAGCAAAAATAAATGTTGGTGAATATAAGAGGCTGATTACATATCTTGGGTAAATTGGTGATAATGAGTCAAGAGACTTTGTGTTCATTCACATACATTAGAATAAGAATCATTATGAAATTAAAGCTAAGATTAATCCTGCTAATGACACTGCAGAGCATCAGGGAATATAATAACCTAGATGTCAAATTCGCTGTGATACTGTACTGCTATTTGATAGTGTATCCTATTGAAGTGTTCATCTAAGGCTGCTAGCTGGTACCCCACAGTCCCAGCACTTGAAATGCAAATGAGTGACAAGATAGACTAATAATGAGAGCAGATTCTAGCAGTAAGGAAAATGAATAAATTAAAAACAATCTGAACCAGTGATACGAACAAGCAGCAGGAACCCTGATGTCCTCAATTAGGGCATATGACATCTGCGGCGAGCTTCTCTCTAATAAAGCCCTCACTCTGTATTCCGAGGCACACGATTCTAACACTGTTAACATTTTAATGTCTTGGGCGTGCATGGTAACATTAATTACAAGATGATTTGGTTGACTTCTGAATCTCTTTTATATCTTCAAGTGAGTAAAACTCTGGGTTGTAGCTTTGATTTCATAAATAAAACGTACAGACTTGCCGAGCATTAAAGCTCTCCTGAAATAACTCAGATCTGTTACATTACATTAAACCATTACTGCAAACTAAGCAGCATTCAGGATGAGTTTAAAAAAATGGTTAACATCATTGGAGTTCAACAGGCTACCATTATACCCCTTCAATAATGTTGGAAATTATTACATAGAAATGTTTTTTTAGCATTTTTATGAAACAACTTTGTGTCACAAGCTTTTGTAAGTATTTTCGTTTATGTGCACTTCTGTTTTTACATATATATATATATATATATATATATATATATATATATATATATACACACACACATACATACATATTTACACACAAATATAAAATATACATACATATATATGACGGGAATAACATTTTAAGCCTGACAATGCTGTTTGCCACCCAATGTGAGCATCTTCGGCGCTCATAGTGAGTCTCTCCCCCTGTGTACTTCCTCCCTTGTGTCTCATTTCCCCTCTCCTCTCCCTTCATTGTGTCTCCTCCCCACCTGTGGTTTTACCCCCTCTACCTCACCTTTGTCTCTTCCCACTTCCCCTGTGTCTCTTTCCCCCCTCTCCCCCCCTCGCTCCCCTGTGTCTGTTCCCACTGCCCTGTGTCTCTTCCCCCCTCCCTTGTGTCTCTTTCCCCCATCCCTCCCCTGTATCTCTTCCCTCCTCCCCTGTGTCTTTTCCACCCCTCTCCCTACCCTGTTTATCTTGCCCCCCTCTTTCCCCCCTTCCCCCTCATCATTAGCATATGTCGGTTGAGACAAAGCCAGAAGCCGGCCCTGCAGGGGAAAGAAGAGCAGCAGCAGGAGCTGATCACATGATAGTAAGGATAGAGGGGAAAGGGGGTAGGGAGGTAATTGTAGAGGAGGAAAGAGAGGAGGAGGATGAGGATGGAAGGAGGAGGATAAGGGAGAAGGTGATGTGAGGGTGGGAGGGTGGGGCCTCACGATGAGCGCCAGAGTCCTCCACTGGCAGGAACCATGTACAAAGTCCCGCGACCCTCATGGTTAAAGGCCGCAAAGGCTCGCCCCACTTCTGGACGCAAGTCCGGCAGCCTAAGTCCAGGGTGGCAGCTCGCCTCGCTTAGCGAGGCTCTCAAGTGCGTTACCAACATCGTAAGCATTACGAACAGGGACACAGATCAACTATTTATGTGATATAGGGGTGTAAGTGAAGAGGATGTATCTATCTATCTATATATGTGTGTTTGTAAAGTATATATATATATATATATATATATATATATATATATAGGCATGTGAGTGGGGAGGGTCTGTGTATATACAGTCTGGTCCATAAATATTGGGACATCGACACAATTCTAAACTTTTTGGCTCTATACACCACCAGCTTTAATTTGAGGGTATTTACATCCAAATCAGGTGAACGGTGTAGGAATTACAACAGTTTGTATATGTGCCTCCCACTTTTTAAGGGACCAAAAGTAATGGGACAATTGGCTGCTCAGCTGTTCCATGGCCAGGTGTGTGTTATTCCCTCATTATCCCATTTACAAAGAGCAGATACAAGCTCCAGTGTTCATTTCAAGTGTGCTATTTGCATTTGTTGCTGTTTACTCTCAATAGGAGATCCAAAGAGCTGTCACTATCAGTGAAGCAAGCCATCATTAGGCTGAAAAAAACAAAACAAACCCATCAGAGAGATAGCAAAAACATTAGGTGTGGCCAAATCAACTGTTTGGAACATACTTAAAAAGAAAGAACACACCGGTGAGCTCAGCAACACCAAAAGACCCGGAAGACCAAGGAAAACAACTGTGATGGATGACCGAAGAATTATTTCCCTGGTGAAGAAAACATCCTTCACAACAGTTGGCCAGATCAAGAACACTCTCCAGGAGGTAGGTGTATGTGTGTCAAAGTCAACAATCAAGAGAAGACTTAACCAGTTACCAGAGTAAATACAGAGGGTTCAACAGAGTAAATACAGAGGGTTCACCACAAGATGTAAACCATTGGTGAGCCTCAAAAACAGGAAGGCCAGATTAGAGTTATCCAAACAACACCTAAAAAAGCCTTCACAGTTCTTGAACAACATCCTATGGACAGATGAGACTAAGATCAAGTTGTACCAGAGTGATGGGAAGAGAAAAGTATGGAGACGGAAAGGAACTGCTCATGATCCAAAGCATACCACCTCATCAGTGAAGCATGGTGGTGGTAGTGTCATGGCGTGGGCATGTATGGCTGCCAATGGAACTGGTTCCCTTGTATTTATTGATGATGTGACTGCTGACAAAAGCAGCAGGATGAATTCTGAAGTGTTTCGGGCAATATTATCTGCTCATATTCAGCCAAATGCTTCAGAACTCATTGGACGGTGCTTCACAGTGCAGATGGATAATGATCTGAAGCTTACTGTAAAAGCAACCAAAGAGTTTTTTAAGGGAAAGAAGTGGAATGGCCAAGTCAATCACCTGATCTGAATCCGATTGAGCATGCATTTCACTTGCTGAAGACAAAACTAAAGGGAAAATGCCCCAAGAACAAGCAGGAACTGAAGACAGTTGCAATAGAGGTCTGGCAGAGCATCACCAGGGATGAAACCCAGCGTCTGGTGATGTCTATGCGTTCCAGACTTCAGGCTGTAATTGACTGCAAAGGATTTGCAACCAAGTATTAAAAAGTGAAACTTTGATTTATGACTGTTAATCTGTCCCATTACTTTTGGTCCCTTAAAAAGTGTGAGGCACATATACAAACTATTATAATTCCTACACCGTTCACCTGATTTGGATGTAAATACCCTCAAATTAAAGCTGAAAGTCTGCAGTTAAAGCACATCTTGTTCGTTTCATTTCAAATCCATTGTGGTGGTGTATAGAGCCAAAAAGATTAGAATTATGTCGATGTCCCAATATTTATGGACCTGACTGTAAATGTATACATATATATATATATATATATATATATATATATATATATATATATATAGTCCAATGATGTAGGTACATAAAAACTGAGTACTGCAATATATAGTTATACCTTTTTGTTTGGTCTAACATGAAATTATCAAAATAATTAGAAAAGCTTTTGAGGCATGTGACCTCTCTTTATCGACTTAGTGAGGTCAAACGTCTTGTAAACTCATCTAATTATATTGATAATTTGAGTCTGTTAAAAAAGGTATCTCTATATACTGCAATACTCATGCTTTATGTGTGTATATATATATATATATATATATATATATATATATATATATATGTGTGCATGTATATAGACAGAGAGAGAAAAAGAGATAGCATAAGGAATCCAATGTCGTAAATATAGACGCAGTACTGCACAACACAGAATTTAAAATAATAAAAAAAAGTCCTAACATGGACTTATTAAGGTAATGTTGATACAAAACATATACTGCATCAGTTGTATGAGGCAGACTGTGTGGTCCTACTTTTCAAACATCTTGCATCACAGTTGATGGATCCCATCAAAAAGCTTCCCACATTCTTTAAAAGTTAGTTTTTAATATATCTGCTTGGTTTTATTTCTAAAAAAATAAGTGTCTTTGCCATAAAAACCTTATGGATTGGCACAATCAGACACAAGATGCTGATGATGCCCATAAGGTCAAAGAGAGTCAGACACGACTGAACAACTAAACAACAACAGTTTATTTTTACATAGTGTTACCTTGGCACTTGTCTACCTCGAAAGTCGTTGGATTTGGTAATCAATGTAATTCAATTAAACTGTGAACTATACCATGTACGTTCACCCAAGATGGGCAGGTCATAGGAGGAGAAAGAACTGGCAACCCACTCCAATATCTTTTCCAAGACAATCTTATGGATAGGAACAACCAGAGGCATAATGATATGGCCCTGGTAAATACGAGCGACTCAGGTCAGAGGGTGTCTACCACATTACTGGGGAAGATTAGGGGTTGAGTAGCACCAGATATAATTAAGTGGTTGGGCCAAAGCTGAGATGGCACCCAGCTGTGGATGTGTTTGGAAGGGAAAGGAAGTCTACTGCTGCAAAGAACAATTCAGTATAGGAAGCTGGAATGTTAGAGTTTTTTTAACCGAGGCAAACTGGGTGTGGTTATACATGAGATTTCAAGGTTAAACTTTGATATCCTGGGAATTAGTGAACTCAAATGGACTGGTATGGGATATTTCATTTCAGACAACTACCAAGAAAGCCACAGAAGAATTGGAGTTGCCATTATAATCAATTAAAGGGTGGCTAAAACAGTGCTCGGTTACAACCCAATAAATAACAGAATTATTAAAATTAAAATTCAAGGCAAACCATTTAACATCACAATGATCCAAGTCTATGCTCCACCCATGCATGCTGTAGAGGCTAAAGTTATTCAATTCTGCGAAGATATTCAACACCACTCAGATATAACACCAAGAAAATATTTTACTTTCATCATAGGAGATTGGAATACCTGTCAAGTTTGGCCTTGGTGTACAAATTAAAGTAGGTCAGAGATTAGTATTAGTAGAATTCTGTCAAGATAATTCTCTGGTCATAGAAAAAAAACCTCTTTCAACTGCCTCAGAGACGACTCTACACATGGACATCAACAGAAGGACAACATAGAAATCAGATTGACTATGTACTTTGTAGCCAAAGATGGAGGAGCTCTCTCCAGTCAGCAAAAACAAGACCTGCAGCTGACTGTGGCTCAGAAGGAACTGAAGAAAAGAGGAAAAATCATCAGAACAGGCAAATGCAATATAATTAAAGGGGCAGTTTATTCAGAACAATTTGGAGGAAACCAGTGGAAAGATCTCATGAAGGCAGGTTGTAATACTTTTTGAAATACGTGCCTTTTTGACAAAGAGATCTCATCTTAAAAAATGTATGCTTTTCTATCTGTTTACATTTTTTTCAGTCTTCCTACTCTCTGACTCCCAGCACAGACAGAGTGCTGTTACTCCTCCTAAGTGACTTCCACCAATCAGGTTGCTGGGGTGTGTGCATAGAACTGAATGGGAATGATTTTGACTGATAGATGGTGTGTGCCTGTAACATCATAGAGGCTGGATCTCCTGCCCTGTAAGAAGTTCAATCATCTCGAGAAAGTAGTGTTTGTGAAAGCAGCCCATGTTAGAGATGCGATTTCTACCGGGACAATCTGTTGCACGCTGCAAGTAAGGAGACAATATGATCTCTCTTTCTCTCCCCTCCATGCCTGCAGCTATCTGCCTCAGGCGTGCTAGTTACGCTCTTGGCTTCCAGGACGACAGGGGTAGTATGTGATTGGCTTATACTTCCTATAGACATACATCGTGACGGACGTTACGCTACAGCCATTGGCTGTCCCGCACACACCTTTATCTACTCTAGGGGGCTGGAAGGAGGGGGAACAGACACAATATGTAAACACACCTATCAAGAAAAGCCCACCACTCTTCTAATGCAATTCTTTAAAAGCCTGCACATGGATTTCTGGATAAAACCAACCTCTTCTGCAACATGCTGTAGAGTAACTTACGGGAGGTAAATTGCCCTTTAATATCCCCTGTGAATTTGGGCTGGAGGGACATTATAGATTTAAGGAACTGGACATAGAAGATAGAATGCCTGAAGAACTTTGGACAGAAGTTATAATCCAGGAAACAGCAACAAAGTATATTCCCAAAAGAAAGAAAACTAAGAAGGCAAACATCTGATGAGGCCAATTAAAGAAGGAAAGAGAAAGTTAGAGAAGATAGGACAAGATTTGTCCAACTAAATGCAGAATTCTACAGAATATCAAGAAGAGACAATAAGACATGTTATAATGTGTGATGTAAAGAGATAGAAGAAGATAACAGAATGGGAAAATCAAGAGACCTCCTCAAAAAAAATCGAGGATCTGAAGGGAATCTTACATTCAAAAGTGGGCATGATAAAAGACAAAAATGGTCGGGACTTAACAGAAGATGATCAAATAAAGAAGAGCTGGTAGTAATACACTAAAGATATATATGGGGCGGATCTTAACAGCAGTGAGCTGTTAAAAAGACAAAGATTATGGCAAACAGCAATCCCAGTTCCTGGCAAAAAGCTGAAGAAGAGGTGGAGGCAGTGACAGAATGAATACCTGGCATTCAAAATCTCTTCAGATGGTGGTTGTAATCATAATATTAAAAGTTGTTTGCATCTCGGGAGGAAAGCTATGGCAAGTTTGGACAAGCTAGTAGAAAGATATTACATTATTAACAAAGGCTCACATAATTAGAACTATGGTATTCCCAGTAGTAGTATCAGGATATGAGAGTTGGACTATAAATATAGCCAAACTGTTCACTTGAAGGTTTGATCATGAGGCTGCAGCTCAAATATTTTGCCTATTTAAGACAGGATTCCCTAGTGTAGACTCTGATGCTGGGAAAAATTGATGGCACAGGTGGAGATGGATTAGGTCATTGAATCAATGAGCTTAAATGAGGCCAGAGGAGCAGTGGCTGAAAGGTATGCCTGTGGTCCAGAGGGTCCCAGAGAATTGGACATAGAAACAGGCAAATTCTGTCTTTCTTTGTTATGTTAATATATAAAATGTACAGAGGTTTGAAAATGTTGTCAATTTGTATTTAAGAGAGGTGAGGCTGTTATGCTACATGAAAATAAAAGCAAAATACACCACTCCCACTTAAATATTACAATTATAGAGGGAAGATCTTATTGTAACGCAATTTTATATTTTGTCAGAATCGCTAATTACACTTAAAAGGTTGAAGGAGACACTGGAGGATGGTGCACATTGTTTTATTAATTGAGTTTCACACTAAAGGACACGTTCATCTACTTAGGTTAAGACGTTTAGAATGAATTACGTGAGGGGGTGATGATAAAGGCCTTTCTCTGTGTAGATGCAGAACATATTTTCATTAAAATATATTGAGATATATTTATTCGTATATATTTATTTGCTTGTTTATTTAAAGAACCACTGTTGTCATACTCTAAAATTGACTCTTTTGACGAACTACACATAAAAATAGTTAACATGTTTTTAGATTGTAAAAAGCAATAATACAGCCTCTAATTATTACTTTTCAAATGCATTTATGATGCTGTGGGATCTTTGAATTCTCAAAAAGTTTATGGCTGCAAAATGGGAGTGCAGTAGTTACATCTGCCAGTGCTCACAGCAGAACTAAAGAGAAGCTCATTCATTTGCAACATTCAGTATAAGCACTGATTGCAACAATAGGTTATTCTTACTGTAACATTTGCAATTCCTGATTGCAACAAGAGATTATTTTTATAATATTGCAACATTTGAGATTGCTGTATATAGGAAATAGATTATCTACCCTTCAAACTACTATAGTGATAGTGATAGTAATTTTTTTTTAATAGTAATCTGTAAAGCTATGTTAAAAGTTACTGTCTTGCGCATGTGCAATAAGCGCAGAGGGCGTTGATTGCGAAGGCCCGAAAGTTACAGGTTCGACGGGGGCTGCAATGAACGCCAAAGGCGTGACTGGCTTGACGGGGTGGCAATGAAGGCGCTCAATCCGGAGCTCGATATATGCGCCAAAGGCGCTCATCACAATTCCTGTACAAGGCTGGCTTGATGGGGCTGCAATGAGTGCCAGAGGGACTCATCGCGAGGCCCGTAACATAGAGGAGGGGGAGAGGGTCCAGACTGCTTACGAGTTACAGACTTCAAAAACATTACGGGTTTAACTGCCGCCAAAAGACGCAAATTAATTAAAAATGAACTTACACACAGCACAGGGGGAGAGGCAGGAAGCCCGCAAATGGTTTCACACCTGTAAATGCAAACAGGAGCACAGAGAAGGGAGAGGGGGAGAAAGACACAGGGGAGGGAGTGAGGGGGGGAGACACAGGTGTGAGAGGGGGGGGGAGAGACACAGGTGAGGAAGATAAGGGGAAGAAACCCCAGGGGAGGGAGAGGGGGCAAAGAGACACAGGAGGGAGAGAGGGGGAAACAGACACAGGGGAGGGAGAGGGGGAAACAGACACAGGGGTGAGAGAGTGGGGAGAGGCTCACAATGAGTGCCAAAGGCTCTCATTGACAGGCCCGCAAGTTAGAGGGGGGAGAGCCTCACATTGTGTGGCAAACAGCATTGCCAATCTTCAAATTTTATTGCTGTGATTTTTGACGGGCCAGTCGCTAGTTAGTACATAATAAGCGAGTCTCAGCTCAACACTGGTTTTCCAGTTAGAAGGTTACTAGGACTATTAAGTGTCAATTAATTTTTTAGAACACCAGAGGGTGCTCTTAAACCTTCAAATTACCACTAAGAATTAAAATAAAATAAAATAAAATAATGACCCCTGACATTAAGGTCGTAAATAAGACAATACACAAGACATGGCTAATATGCTAGTCATAAGGAGGGTCAGTTATGTTATGTATACCAAGAAAAAAAATTATGTTCTGGTAAAGACATGACATCTATTTAAAACATGGGAACAAGAAGGAGTATCCTATTATTTGTAAGAAACATAACATTTATGTTAACCATTATCAATTAGCTCAGGAATTCACTTGTCTATTATAGAACAAAGGACTCTTAAGAATCCTATTTCAATGACCTGGAAAAACCTGGAAAAAACATCTTTACACAGAGTATATCCAAATAGAAATGCATGTGTATATATATATATATATATATATATATATATATATATATATATATATATATATTAAATGTATAGAGCATATAAAATATTAATACATTGGATATAAGAGAAAGGTTATATTAGCATTATTATATTAGCTTACAATACCATTAAAGATTGGATCTTATTCGTACAAAAGTTCTGACAGACTAAAGCAAGCATAGCACATGTCACAATTGATTACTGACCATCCCTGCTGTACATGTTGGAAAGTCAAGACATTGAAGGGAAAATACTATAAATGGCCAAAATTAGCAGCAAGATCAGAGGTAAACACTCACAGCTCCTTATTTTGTATAGTTCTTCGGAAATATTTGGCGCCTGCTGCTATTGATTAGTTGATGCCTCTAAAGTAGCAAGCATAAAGGAAATATGCAGTATACGCTATCCTTGGCTGGCTTACACAGTCCTTCCTGCTGCTCCAGTTCAGAGCCCTGGATAGTAAAGGATACAAAGAATATAAAAAGATGTCTATTTTAATGTTTGATTTAAAATATATCAGATTTACTTTATAACAATTGTGACTGGTCCTTGTGAGCTCATATGGAGCAATCTATTTATAACATCTCGGCACAAAGCATATCAATGTACAGATGACCAGTAGATACTTCAGTCTCTAACACAATTAATTGCCAAGTAGTGATCTTGTCACCTTCCATTTTTTTAATATCTACAACCAATAGCTTTCTCTTGACTTCCAGTAGTTGCACCTTTCACCCCACTCTTGGTGATTTCCATTTGGGCTGGGTACCTATTTGCAACTATCACCCTGTATAAAAAATATGTTGAGTTATATTAGGGTCCTTTAGCCTCGTTTTCGTTTTGTTCGCCGGCCATTTTTTCTCTCGCTTAGGTGATTTTCGGGTGTTTAAACTCCGAAATTTGTACTTAAATAGAGGTGTAGCTTCACTTGCAGAGGTCCTCAGTGCCCCCCTTTGCTGTGGGCAAGCTTTATGTGTTTGTTGTTTGTATTTATTGTGTTTGTAATGTTTTTGGGGTCGCGCAGGTTGCGTCCTTGTTTTTTAATCTCATAGGTGTTTTTCGGCAAATACGTAGGTGTTTGGTGGTGTTTTGCGTCTTTAGACTGCTGTAGCCTCGTTTTCGTTTTTTTCGGTGGCCATTTTTTCTCTCGCTTAGAGAGTTTTTCAGTGTCTTAACTCTTTTATTTTGAGTTAAATTGAGGTGTAACTTTAGTTTTCGAGGTCCTGGATGCTCCCTCTTCCTGTAAGTAAGCTTTTTATGTATTTGTTGTGTGTATTTGTTGTATTTTTCATGTTTTGATGTGCGCGGATTGCGGCCGATTTTTGCGAGGTCGTAATGGGTCGTAACGTGTCTCGTATTTTCTTTTCGTAACGACGTAAATTTTGCGAGGTCCGCAGTTGCTGTCAAGGTGCGCCTATGATGCTCCTTGCCAGAAACTGCGACCCTCGCTTCGCAAGGGCCGCAGGCTCGCGAAGCGAGCCCGTAAGCGTTAGCAACAACTCGCATGCTCACAACTATATATGTGATTGTACTGATTATGGTTTGTAATAAAAGTCCATAACAAAACATATGTGTTAAACAGACATTACTAAAAGGGTGGCGAATATATGGAAACATACCTGGTAGCAGTTGATACAGTAGGGAATGGAAACATATTAGAGATAGGGCTGTCCTGTGTATAGGACAGGACTAACAGCCCTATTAAATTAGAAGCCCGTAGCGGCATCAGCAAGCCCGCAAGTGCTGCAGGCTTGAAATTTGGCTGCGTTACATAGCTATTAAATTACATGGCCTAAGTTACGGGCTTGAGACGCAAATCCTTAAACCATATTTTGAATGTCGGATGCTTGGCTGTGAACATGATCAATTAGTCAAACCCGTAATTACAGTTGGAGCCAATGGCAACAGAGATCGTCATCATTACGTCACTGAAAAATGGAGGTTGGATTTCAAAGTCCTACGGGCTTCAATTACGAGTTACGATCGGACCCACATTCCAGAAGTAATGCAATATTGATAAAGCTGTAAAAATTATATTCTACTCCATGCAAGTTCCATTATATGCATTAACACAATGATTGGCGGGATCGATATAACACAGAAATTACACATAAAACAAATCATTTTATATTGCTGATTTGCGAGCTTCAGAATGTTGTGCTATTTATTTTAGTACCTAACATCACTTTCCCTTCTATTATATGTACAGTAGTGTGTGTATATTCGCATTTACAGTGCTACGGACTGGACTTTACCCCTCTGACGGGTCCTCTATGGTACCCGTTGTTGCAATTTAATAGCATAATTGGAAAAGTAGCAGTTACGGGCTTGACAGATCAAAGGATTTGCATGCACGCAGTTCAAATTTCCACGTCCCATAGCCTTTTTTTGCCCTTACCCCGCATGTCATTGATGGTTTGATTTACGGGTCTAATTTAATTTTTTCACCTTTGAGTTCATTTAATAGGGCTGTAAATAAAGCTTGTTGTTATAAACCAGATAAGAACATTATCGGTCTAATATTTGTGTTTGTTGTCAAATTCCTGGTTTCAGCAGAACTTTCTAATCTTCTTGACACATAATGTTATTTATTGCACTGTATATCTTTTCCAATCAGTTAGATTCCCCAAAGACTTAATTTTATAATATGAAGAAGGGAAGATGTAAGGATCTTCTTGCTCCACCCATTGAGCCCAACAGTTGTAAACATTACATGGACAGGATCCACATCTGCTAGAGTCACTAATCAAACTAGTGTGTTTAGTAATGTATGGAAAATGTTGTAAATGGTAAGCTTTCTAAACAGGCAAATTAGCATGAAGAGCTGTACCTACTTTTTTTGAGCCCCTAGGCAGTGAAGTGGAGAAGCCTCTGCGAGTGAACGCTCAAGGTATGCACAGACCCATTTTTGCCTTTTCTGTACGTGTAAGTTCCCTTTCCCATTGTAACTGTCTTGTTCTAGGTGGTTACCCCCTAGTAGCCAGTCCATGCACTGTTAAAAAAAAAATTAAGCCAGGAACTATTTTTTTAAGAAGTGGCGCCCCTCACAGGGAAGTGCCCCAGGGCGGCTGCCTAGTTGGCCTAATGAGTAACTACGCTAACGGTTTCGGCTCGCGCACGCACACTATTACACTGCACACGTTCATCACGCTTACACAGCACCTCCACACCACTAATGCTGCAGCAACATCACTACAGATTGGCAGCTCTTCAACACAATGCATAAAAATTGGTAAAGTATATTCATTTATTAATTATTTATTAATTGGAGTTATATATTTCAGTAGTACACACAAAACACCATTAGCTACCTTACAATTCCATATGTATATTAATAACTATACAACTTTCCAAACATACACATCTCATTGCCGTCATTTTTTGACGGGCAATACGCTAGTATATATATATATATATATATATATATATATATATATAACTGTATTTCTCGGGAATTCTTGGCATGAAGCAGGTTTTTTTTAACTTGTTTTAGACATTCAAAAGTGAACACAAATGTACTATTTATATATTGTAATACTGTAAGGTGGAGGCTTCTATCGCTCTTTTGCCCACCATATATTAAATGATTGTTGTGATAAACTACCTCCTCAAAATATCCATTACACAAGTTAAGGAACCGTCCCCACGCTGATGATAGGCAGTAACCTTGAAACAGCTGTACGTATGTGGGTGGGATTCCTGACTCAAAGCTGTCTGATATAGCGGGCATATGCTTAAGGGAAGCCATGTTTAATATGGTTATGGATTGCAAGAGCGAACCTTTGAGGGCACATTTGCATGTCCCTGCCAAGGTTCCCAGAAATCCAGTTATAACACTGCACTCTGGGAAGCTGAGCAGGGACATGCAAATGTGCCCACAAATGCTTCGTTCTTCACTACATGACCATTTTAAACATGGCTTCCTTTAAGCTTATGCCCGCTGCATTACACAGCTTTTATGCAAAGCCAAGGTTGGATTATACACAAGCTGGAAATCCTACCCACAGACAGCTGTTTCAAGGTTACTGCCTTTCATCAGCATGGGGTGGGATCCCAGCTTGTGTAGTGGATATTTTGAATAGGTAGTTCACCTATTATATATTTATTCACCCCAAAGCTGCTACATTGATATACTTTTTCTTATTTAGAAACATTATAGCAGTTATTAAGGGACCTTTGCTTCTAATTTATCACCTTTCATGTGTAATTCTGCTCAGTGAAATCTACCATTTTGGTTTCTACTGATGAACACTGAAAGCAGAGGAAGCTTCTGTCCTCAGAAGGAAAATGTAACAGTTACAAAGACAACCCCTTCTTGAGAAAGTAGAAGAGAAAATAGAATAAAAAAAAACACAGTAACAAATAAATGCATGGAAATATAATGTGTAAAGGTTGTGGGTACTTTCTAAAAGTATATTGACCATTATCTAGTGTAGAATAAAACATCATCACATATAATAGTTGTCACACTGCGAGACGTCGTCACGCTTTGCGAGGTGCGTACGACTTAGGCGTTGAGCACCGCAGACGCTCATCGCTTGCAAGCCTCGCGAAGCAAGGCGAGCCGTTAACACGTAGGACTTAGCCGATGAGTTCCGAAGGTGCTCATCGTTGTGAACCTCGCAAAGCGAGGCGAGCCGTTAAACCATATAACTTAGCCGAAGCGAGCCTTGCAAAGCGAGGTAAAATACAAGACGTGGGACTTAGAAAAAAAAATACGAGTCGCGGAACTTAGAAAAAATATAGATACGAGGTGCAAAAATTTACGAGATTAGCGGCCGAACGATGAGAAGCAAAAAAACAGAAAAACACACTTAATACACCCCCAAAAATTACACAAACATCCCAGACAGCATGGGGCAACAGCCAGGACATCTGTGAGTAAGGTGGAATGCGAATTTAACTCGATTTAGATGATTTTCGCCACTCGAAAATAGCCTAAACAAGGAAAAAATTGTCCGCCGAAAAATATGAAAACAAGGCTACACAGCCCCGGTCCTCGCAAAACACTACCAAACGCGTAACACTTTACACATCACACTACAACCTAGAAAATACATTTGTACAAAAGCCGGAAAATGCTCACGAGACTCGTACCACATTAATAACATTACGACTATACAATTCCGCTTTACACAATAAACCAACGGCTTTACCTCGCGCACGCAGCCTATTTACAATGCACAGTTTAAACATTCATTACACTTTATAAGCAGAGCACCAACACTCAATATGTATATTGTATGCAGACGCAAAATACAAACAGATTGTTAGCTCTTCAGCCTATTGCTCGCTGCATATATCAATTATAAATAATTAAAGTATATTAATTGATTTAAGAAATCATTCATTATTACTTAATTACATATACATAGAAATATATATCTCTCTCAGAGGACCAAAAGTACACGATAGGAGAGGTTCGCAATGAGCGCCGAAGGTCCTCACAGTACAAAACGGTTTCAATTACGTATCAAACAGCATTCCCATGGCTTTAAATTGTATTTTCCCATCATTTTTGACCGGGCAAGTTGCTAGTACAGACATAACATTGCACAGAGTGGTCATTTAATATATCTATATAATGTAATGACGTATTCATCTCAGCCAGAATGTATCAAACAAATTGTAACATCGCCATTCTGTGCCCATATGGGTCTTTAATTCCATTGCCCTCCTTCAACTGCGATTTGGCCAATTGAATAGGGCTCTATATAAGCACATATCATATTTATTTAGTGAACATCTATCCAAAAGCAAGGTCTTCACTAACTAAAAACTTCTGTAAAAAAAAAATGCTCTGTGCTTAAATAGAGCCCTATTCAATTGGCCAAATCGCATTTGAATGAGGCCTAAAACTGTAGAATATTAGTAGGTGTTTTTTTTTCACTTTACATGTTTGTTTAGCTTTGTATTTTTGGTAACATCATCTCATGCGTATTTTTAAAGAAAATACAGCTCTCTTCCAATATAAAGTAACTAAGCAAAAAAAAAAAATATATATTTCTCATTCACTTTAATTAACATCGCATGACAACATTATATTGTCCATATTGCTTTAATCATTCAGTTATCATTGTTGCCAACTGACAGCGATCCCATGACCAAGCGGTGTGACCTCCATGTTCCCGTGCCTAAGCCCTATTTACACTGCGTTAACCCATTGAACAGAGATTGAGAGAGCAAATACTTGCTTACGCACCACCAAAATGAAATTACGACAACTTTTACTAAAAATCTATATTTTCCATTCTGACTTCAAAACTACTTTATGTATTTAATGAATTAAGGGCGAACAAATCTTTAAATACATTCAAATGTTATGCTAGGATCATGGAAAAGAAAATGACTGGCCTTTGTTTATTGCTGTCAGGCGCAATTATCCACTTTACTTTTTAAAAAGCGATGTGATAATCAGAAGTGAATTAATTTTTTTTTTTGCATTTAATTATATGGATTTTCAAGGGGATGAGAAATATGTATATGTATGTAAATTTTCCAAGCTGTATATCCTACAGATATACAGGTAAATTGCATGTATTTTTATTTCATATGTGCACCACTACTAATATATAAAGGCAGATTAGTTATGGTAATGTGCCATATATTTTATTTTTGTTTTCCACCGGAAAATTTAATTTAAACATCGGCTACATATGGCGGCTTTGGTGCATCTTTTCATTTAATCATGGCGTTGCTGACTACTAAGTAGACAAAAGTAAAAAGAGAGAGTTAATAGGCCAGAGAACCTATTCATGTTTTATTCTGTTACAATAAAAAAAAAAGATGTTAAAATATTAATACGGGCGTATTTAAAAGGCAGGGGCCGCGAAACAGAAGCTAAACTAAAATCAGATCTTGTTTATTAGTGAATTCAATCTTTTTAAAGTCTAAGAAAATACTTTTTAGAACAAATTGAATGTGAACCCGACAGATAGATGTAAGATTTAGAAAATCTAGTCCGTCAAGGCTGCTAAAATATGTTGTAAATTAATCTGCATTTTAGTTTGAGGCTTTTGCAAATCTCATTATACATTTGATCAAATGCTGCCCTCTAGTGAAGCCTTGTGGTAATGCAGAAGATTGTGCTGGTGGATGAGGATCGGAAAAATTAAATTCTGCTGCTTGATGCATGGGTGTATTTAGGTTTTATGCTGCCCTAGCCAATAAGGACATGTGCACCCCCGATACCCCACTTGCTTCTTCTCCTTTACCCTTTCTATATATCAAACCAAAAGTTTATGTATGTATATATATATATATATATATATATAATTATAGTTTATTTTTAATGCGACAACATATTCCGTAGCGCTATACATGGGGTACGATCAATGAAAAACATTAGCAGTATTAACACATTGCAAATGATGGAGGCCCCTTAACTTAGAATCCAGTGTCCATAGAGCTTCCCCAAATCACCATGCAAGATTGAAAACTCAAAAACTTCCAATCTAAAGCATATCGCATGTCAGAATTGTCAAATACACTTAGAAACAGAAATATCACCGCACATAGACATTTCTGTGATATCCAAACATATTTCAATTTAACATAGTGCCATAGTTATTTAGGTTAAAAAAGATTTTTAGTTTATCAGGTTCAACCTTCTTGGATCTCCTCTGATGCTTGTAATTGGTGAATTCTTAATTATTAGTTGATCTAGAGGAAGGACATACAAAAACAACATTGAAACATTTATACATTGTCTTATAAAAGGAGAAAAATCCTTCCTGACAAAATTTGGGCACTTGGATTACTCCCTGGATCAATAGCCCTCCTTCTCAGATATCCTACTTGCGCCTTTTATTAAAAATATGTCCAGTACCCTTTTAAACGAATCTAATAAAAAGCTTGTCGCTGCCTCCTTTGGTAGAGAGTTCCACAGTCTCACTGCCATTACTGTGAAGAACCATTTTTCTCTCCTTCATGTGAAATCCTTTTTTCTTCTAACATCAAAGGGATGTCATATCTTGTCAGTTCAAACCCTTTTGGCACAAACACCCCCCTCCCACTTTATTGCTTTTAGCTTATATTGACCCTGGATTAATTTATAAAGAAATCTTTTTTTTTCTAGAGAAAATATATATAATTTGGTCTTAATAGCTTAGTCCACTTGGCAAAGCTTTATATTGACCCTTGACATATTTATATAAGATAATCATTTCCCCTCTTAGATGCCTTTTTTTCTAGAGAAAATAAATTTGGTTAGTCTTTCTTCATAACTTACACCCTCCATCCCCCTTATTAGTTTTCTTGCACCTTTTCCAGCTCTAAAACATAAGCTGCGCCCAAATTATTTTTTTTGCACCGATAATATAATATGCAAATAAGGGATTTATATAGTGACAGAATTGTATTTGCTTCCCTGGCTACTAATCCATTCTTAATACATGCTAATTTTATACTTGCCTTTGCAGCTGCTGCTTGGCATTGAGCACTGTTACATATGTGGTTACCCACAAGCATCCCTATATTTGTTCAATTTAGACTATAGATAGCATGCTTATTTGTTCTTCCCAAATGCATGACCTTACAATAATCTCTATTAAATCTCATCTGCCATTTGGCTACCCATTCAGTAAATTTCCAGTGAAAGTAAATCATTTTTCTGTCATCAGCAACAATATAGATGTTACTTTCCAATCTACCTTCTAAATTATAATAATAACTATATTATTTTACTGCACTGCATCTTCAGGCAGCCTGCTGCCTCCTGAAAAAGATCTCCTAAAAGCATGATGAAATACCTTTTGAGATTCTGAAATACATGCATATTTCATTGAGAATTCAATAAAGTCTGTGTTTACATGAGTCACTGACTGCCCACTCCCAGACCTGCAACTACAGCTTCTTGTAATGAGCTAAAGAAAAAAAAAAGAGTTAACCCTCAAATCAATCTGTGCAGAGCATGGAATGCTGGAATCCCCTAAACAGGTTTGTTGTTGTTTAGTCGTTCAGTCGCGTTCAACTCTTTGTGACTCTATGGACCGCAGCATGACAGACACATCTTTCACTGCATCAAGTTCATGTTCATTGCTTCAGTGATTTCATCTATACATCTCCGCCTCTGTCGTCCCCTTCTTCTTGTGCCTTCAATCTTTCTCAGCATCAGAATCTTCTCTGGAGATTCCTGCCTTCTCATTATATGACCCAAATATTTGAGCTTCAGCCTCATGATCATACCTTCTAGTGAACAGTTAATTTATTGGACAGTTCATTTATTGGATCTTCTTGCAGTCCAATGAACTCTAAGCAGTTTTATCCAACACCACACTTCAAAGGCATCAATACTACGGCGCTCAGATGTGTTTATGGTCCAGCTCTCACATCTGTATGTTACTACTGGGAATACTATAGTACTAACTATGCGGACCTTTGTTGATAGTTTAATATCTTTAATTTGACTAGCTTGTCCAAGCTTGCCATAGCTTTCCTCTCCAGAAGCAAACATCTTTTAATTTCATGACTACAGTCACCATGTGCAGGTTAGTGGTGGGTTAACTTCTGAGTGAATTCCTGAGTTCAGGGGAAATGTTACTATCAATCACTGTCTTCACCACGTGGCTTGGCTGTCTATTATTAATCATGAAACTGCCAGTAGGCAGGACAGACTGTGTTTTTTGTAAACTGACTTAAAACTTTAGCTTTTTAGCTGTTATTGGTTTAATAAAAAAAGATCATTTTAACATACAATCTTGTGCTCTTTCACACCATGAAGAGCACTTACAGTGCGGTAAATTGGACTTTAAAGTCCCTGATTCCAAGAGCTTACAAGCTAGAGGGTATGATTGGGGGTGCAAGTCAGGGAGATGCATGAGTGACAGCGGTCGAGTCGCTCAACTGCACCTACTGGGTGTATGGCTGTGTGTTTGAGACAGGTGGGCACAGTATGATGTACAGGTTGCACATGTTAAGGACATTAGGCTTCTGTGAAAACATTTTTAGTCTGCATTTGATGCTATGGGAAAACATTAATTGGCACTTTTCAGTTATAGAAAAATGTATGTGTGGATTGGGATATTAGGATTATGGTTAAGTGTTAAAGTTTAGGCTAAAATAAGGTTTAGGGGTTCTGGTTAATGGAAATATTAAGGGACGCCTGAACTTTAATATTTATAGTATGCTATTCTGAAGAACCTGACTTGATAATATGCAAAATGTTTTACACAGTTCAAAATTACAGGTTTACATTTTGTAATGTTGTCTTTGTTCCTAAAAGGATTAGAAATCTTGGAAGAATGGGAGGAGCTGTGGATTTAGATAAGATCTGTATTCTCTTCTGATGAAAACTTTGTCTCCAAATGGCACACTTGACAATAGAAATCAGTGGCAGAATAATGCCCCAAAGGACAACCCTCCCTCTCAATCGACAGACAATCGAGCAGAAGTTGAAATCCCCATATTACAATGCGTCTTCTAAAATTAATATTTTGCATACTTGTGAATGGTGGTTTCTTGCTATATACTTCATAAGGGTGAAACGTTTTTACCAAACTACTGTTGGAGTTATGTTTACGGTTAGGTTTGGGGGTAAAGTTGGGGTTAGCAATAGTTAGTACAGAAATAGTTCACTCATATGTGTAATTTAAAAAAAGCCTGTAGATCCACAATATACTCAGGGTATACATGTTCATTCAGTAAATAAAATATTAACAGAATAAATTAAGGATAAATTAATTAGGGATTGAAGATTAAAATGCAGAAGATGATGGACAGATTGTCATGGGGTTATTTGACAATAGAGTCCGTGTATACAATCCGTATGTCACACTGGGCCAATTTACAGTTTATGGGGCTGGGTGTAAATAATATGTTTTTATTTAAGCAAAGACTTCAAGTATACAGTGACACTGAAAAATAACATCCTGTGCAGGCCAGTAAGGGATAAGGTTGTCCATTTCAGTCAAATTCAATTATCTAACAAAGCTTAGGACTTCATTTGGACATGATTTACAGATTAATGTAAAATTTGTGTGACTATGGGCCATATTAAATTCCACGCCCTTAGCGGCAACAGCACACCCGCAAAGCCTGTGGGCTTAAAAAAATGGCGTCCGTTAAAGTCATATTTTTTTCAGTGTTGCGTGACTCATGCTCATCGGGTGCCTGGCAATGAGCGCCTTCGTCCTTCATTGCCAGGCTGTTTCAAAGTCTTGCGAGCCTTGCGGCGCTAATTGCAGCAAAGCGGTGCGTGCCTTGCGACAAGCACCTATGGCCCTCATTGCAAGGCCTGCAATGAGCGCCTTCGGCACTCATTGCAGCAAAGTCATGCAGTCCTTTGGCGCTCATTGCGCATGTGCAAGCCACTAATTTTTAACATGGCGTGACCGACAATTCGTAACTACCACAACTTTATATATGATACCAATTATACATTTTATAGAATGCACAAACAATATAATTAACAGCATTTTGAAATTATTTTGTAGAAAATGCTTGCCTGTGTACCTTATAGAAGGTTGTCAATCATATGTCTCCCTGACAAAGCAAGTTGAGAAACGTGTTGGAGGTACTTTACCTGAGTCAGGCCACTGTACTTTATCCCAGAAGTCATCGGGACCTTTGGGAGAAGGATCCGACCACCACAGAAATCCACATGAAGACCTGATAGAGAACCCTTCTCTGAACTAGACACTAATACACATGGGGAAGTATATGTTCTGATGACTACTTTAAAATTGTGAGTGTCTTTGGTAATAAGTTAGAAAATTATTTTTTTTTATTAACTCATTCTGGTGCACTATTCTTATTTTTCCAGACTGGAATACAAATGTATCTTATTCAGCAGAGAGAAACTAGTTTTTTAAAATACAAAACCTGTGATATATTATTTTTAATTTGCTCAAAAATACCCTTCCTCTGAATCTTTCATTTTCTTTTTTCAATTAAAATTTTTAGAAAGAAATAACAAAATCTAATTTAATTTTCCCATCCCCATTTTGCCCATATTTTGTTCTCCTCCTTCTCTCTCTGCTTTCACTCTATCTCTGTATTTTCTATCTCTCGTTATCCCTCTCAGTTTCTTTCTTTAGCTTTCCCTGCAATCTTCTCATTATCTTCTCAGCTCTTACAACTTTCTCCGTTATCCTTCTCCTCTCTATATTCTCCACACTCTCCATTTTAATATCTCTCATGTGGCTTATTCTCTCCATATGTTTTCTCTCTCCCCTCTTAAATAACCCAAACTCTTTTTTTTATCCTACTCTATTACCCTTTCTCTCTTCCGTCTCTCTATCTCTCCATTTTCTTTCATCAACTTCTCTCCATCTGTCTCTTTTCACTCTCTCCATCTCTCTTCTTTCAGTCTCTCATTCTCTTTCTTCAGTTTTTTACATCCCTCTCTTTCTCCTCTGCCTTCCATTCTTTGTCATTCCTTCCAATACTTCTTCTCACTTTCTGCTATCTTATTTTCTCCCTCTTCCTCTCTAACCTCGTTTTTAATAATTATGTAACTATACCAAATATTTAACAATTTTATAAAATATTACTAAATATACAGATAAAGAGAAAAAGAGCGGAGTGTTTGTGTAACCGGCTTTGCCAGATGTTTATGGTACTATCCAGTTGTGTTCTGTATCATTCATATTAATTATTAGCATTGCTAACAATATTATTATTATTATTATCATTTATTTGTAACGTGCCAACATATTCCGTAGCGCTATACATGCGCTGTGATCAAGGCAAAACAATATTAACTTATTAAAAAAATGGCGGACCCTGCCTTTGAGCTTAGAATCCATTGTCCATAGTGCTTTCCCCAAAGTGCAGTGCAAGATTGAAAACTCGCAGACTTACAATCTACGACTTAATAAATTAAAAACAATTTTTACTTAGGTCAATTCCTAAAAAATATTTTGAAATATTTCCAGTTCTACCAAACATCATACTGTGAGTATACCTTGAAACGGCAAAACATTGACAAGTGAATTTATTTGGCTTTCCAAAACAACAAATAACTTTCAATCAAACTTTTTGCAGTTTGAAGAATGCCATAAAACATTGAACAGAACTCTTGCAGAGCAAACTGGTACATTTTTTACAACTTCTCCTTCTCAGAACTGATCATATCCCACAGAAAGCACAAAAAAAAACTTACAAAGGAAATGGTCAGTGAATTGCCGTATTCCTGGGTGATTAGAAAGGTATAAGAATCAAAAAGAAGACAAAATACTTCCTATTTAATTTGATATATACAGTATAAGTAGTCCCAATATGGGCAGATAGAATTCTTGTTTATGTCATTATTTCTTCGCATTTAGTCTTGTTATACTTTATTTATAAATCCATAAAGCATTTCTAGAATAAGTACAACAGTTATTTACCAGTACAAACTTATTTGTGCTGATATAAAATGCATTGGGATCATATAGCTGTCTATGCTAATCAGTTCTACAATAGACCAGGGGCCATATCAAATTCCAAGCCCGTAGCTGCTCCAGTACACCCGAAAACTCTGCGGGCTTGAAATCCGGTGGAGTTACAAAGCGATAAAATTAGCCAAGCCCACAACAGACGTGGCCGACATCCAAACCCGTAAACCATTCTTGTGCGCGTTGGATGTGCGGCCGTGAACATGAGCAATTAGTCAAACCCGTTGCAGGTTTAGACGGAGCCAATGGTAAAAGAAATCGTCATCATTATGTGGATTCGTCGCAATTTAATAGCGATTTGCAAACATAACATTTACAGGCTTGACAGATCAAAGGCTTAGTGGCAACAGAGTTCTGATTTCGACAGCCCGTATTAATTGCAGTAAGGCCAATTTAAGGCGGACTCCTTTTTAGGGCTACAAGTTTTACCATTGGGGAAATTTAATAGGGCTGCTGATCACTGTGTGCAGTGGGGATGTTGGCTAGCTGCTGCCAGAAGATCAATCCACATGCTAAGGTAAGATAGAAACCAGGCGGAGATCTGCACCTATAATGCACATTATGTATGTCGGGGTCCTTGAATTGTTCTGGGGTCTAGTTTGTTAGGAGCAGTAGTCAGAATATGATAATGTATGCAATCTTGGTTCATGAACAGGCAAGTAGGGTTCTGTACATGCACCGGACAAGGATGGTCAGATTGTCAGGTTAAAGAACAGGCGAGTATGGTCAGACTGGCAAATGCTCAAGACAGGCAAATGGGTTTAAAATAGGCATCGGGTGGCTGGAATGTCAGACGTTCAAGGCATACGAATGGTGAAATGACAATACAGAATTCATGTGCATGTTAAGATAAACTGGCTGCTGTGTGGTTAAGTAGACCAAACTAGTTGTAGATGTTCAGCATCGCAGACGCTCTATGCTTCAATGAGGATAAGAAAGTACAGGATTGGTGACGCAGAGAGTCATCATCATTTCAGCCCTATCATTGTCATCAGGCAGGTTGGGGATACTTTGGTGGAAGAGTGTAATTTTCCTAAAATACCTATGGTATGAGGATCTAGGTGTCCAGAAACAGTAACATATATAGTAGCTGAGTCATTAACATTAAACATGGACGTCATGATGAGTTAATCAGTCAGATTCCTGACACTGCCAATGTAATATGGGGAAAACACAAGGAGAGTTGAATAGTCTCTATAATTCTCTAGCATGATCTAATTATTTTAATTATGTATGATCATCTTTTACAACTGAGCTGAATGTGGTACATCTGCTCTGTAGCTACTTCCTTGATGCACAGTGCCAAAGAAAATTACTCTCTTCCACCAAAGCTAAGTAGTTTGAAAAATATGGGAGGAGCTCACGCATGAAGGTTGAAACACATTTTTCAATATTTTATCAGAAAATATTAACTTGTGCTTAATCGCAATAAATTAAAAACTTGTTTGTGATGCATTTGGCTTATAAAAGTTATCCCTTCTGGATAGCTACTTTGGTGAAGGGACTTCAATGAAGCTATACCATGTAGGGTCACCCAAGATGGGCAGGTCAGACAAAATCCACTGGAGAAGGAACTGGCATCCCACTCCAGTATATTTGCCAAGAAAAAAATATGGATAAGCACAACTAGAGACATAATGATAGATGTGCCTGACTTGAGGCAGGCCATAGGGTCCATTTGGTCATACAGAGTTGGACACAACTGAATGACTAAACAACAGTTAAAGTTATGGTTTCTGGGCCATTAAAGAATAATTTGGGGGAATTGTAGCAATATCTAAAATTATATTATAGCATAAGACTCACACACCTCACTACCTACTTGTACTATTATTTATAGGGACATCAAAATAAAGCTGCACTGATAAATAATTTGGCCTTTACAACTGAACCATCTCTCATGGGATATTTACATCCGGATTCAATTGGATTCTAATCCAAGTATGCATAAAAATAGTTGTATCATGGCTGTTTTATGAATGTTTCCATATTAAATTACAGAAGCAATATGAATGTTCTTCGATTTAACAGCTATGCAGAAACTTACAATTATATTCAGTATTTGCACTTATAATTCTTAGTTGTAATAAAATTTCGTTTTTTGTAAGCAGCAATACCACTTTCAATATTGCATTAAATACCCTGCTGAAGCGCGCTGTTTATTATTGTAGATGTATAATGGTTAGCTGTATTTAATTTAATTATATGGGTTTATTTTAATTAAACAGCTAAATTATGATCTCAATTAAAAAATTCCATATTTAAGTGATTATAAAACATGATTTTTTTTGCAATGTAAAGAGATAAAAATTGTATTTCTTGTTATAATTCGGTTATTTTATTATTCTCAAATTCATATTTTTCTTTCAATGATATCCAAATTGAAGGGGTTCTTATAATCAGCGTTATCTTGAGAGTCTGTACATAATCCAATGCGAAAAAGCATGGAAATACAAATTTGAATACATAAGGCTATGAGGGAGAATGGATAAGTGACAAAGGAGTGGAGTCAGTCCTATCGGAGAAATATGGTGCCTCTCCATTGCGTTCTTCGCATTAAATAACAGCACAAAATGTGAGTAACAACTCCCATTTTTTGCAGTAAAACTCCATACTGTGAATGTGTTGTCCCCTCCTAATGTTTCCTATTTAATCCAGCACACATATTATATAGATTCATAATCAAATGTTAATGGTGTTTAAAAAAAACTACTCAACTTGTATTTTGGATGACCATATTCCTATAAATAATCTTCTACACTAGGGAAAGAATACAAGTATTGCAATGGGGGAAGACAGATCGTAAGGAGGAAGTAGAGAGCGTGGATTGAAGAGGAATGAATAGGAGAGAAACATATAGGAGGAAATAAAGGAGGAGAAAGGGAGAAGAGCAAGAGATGATATGTGAGCTTGGTGGTGAATGAAGGTTGTAAAATGGGGGGGGGTTCTAGAGGAGAAAAGTGAATATGAAGAAGGGGAAGAAATGGGAAAGGGAGAGCTAGAGTGATTGTAGAAAGTGAAATAATGAAGATGATTAGAAACTGGGCTGAGAATGACAGAGATATTGCAAAAAATAAAATGGGGAGTCTTTTGCAGGCTACCATTTTATGTAATGTCTCCGTAGGCCTAGGCGTTTTTTGCAAAGCAATCCCTAAAAATAGTGGGGGGAAAATATTGTCAACAATAGTAAAAATATACTAAAATATATATTTAACCTTGTGCTACACTGTGCTCAATTGTCGGTAAACAAATAATAGGGCCTGATTTAAAGACAATGAGCCAATTGTACTAAAGGTTGAAATATAAGTGGATAATCTTTCCATTCCTGTGTTTCAATATGGGTACTAAATGTTTGGTCGCTACCTTGTAGTGGAGATGGGACTTGTGTACTTCAATGTAGCTGTGAGCTAAACCTTACAGGGTCACTGATGATGGGCAGATCATAGCAGAGAGGTCAGACAAGTCACAGTCCAAACCGCAACCCATTCCAGTACCTTTGCCAAGAAAACCTTATGGATACCCACTGCCAGAGACATAATGATTGTGCCTGGTGTGTAAAAATATACTAAAATATATATTTAGCCTTGTGCTACACAGTGCTTAATTGTAGGTAAATAAATAATAGGGCCTGACTTAAAGACAATGAGCCAATTGTACTAAAGGTTGAAATAGAAGTGGATAATCTTTCCATTCCTGTCTTTCAATATGGGTACTAAATATTTGGTCGCTACCTTGTAGTGGAGATGGGACTTGTGTACTTCCATGCAGCTAAACCTTATAGGGTCACCCACGATGAGCAGGTCATAGCAGAGAGGTCAGACAAGTTGCAGTCCAAACCGCAACCCACTCCAGTGTCTTTCCCATGGGAACCTAATGGATACCCACTGCCAGAGACATAATGATTGTGCCTGGCGTGCTGTGGTTCATAGGGTTACGGAGAGTCAACATAACAGACACGGTTCTCCAACACTTCACCCTTTAGTGCATAAGGCCCAATCTATATGTTTTAATATGCATTGTTCATAATACATATATTCATTACTAAGAGTGCTAAAAAGAAACTGTTACAGCATTCTATATAGATGAATATAAAATCTGATAAAAAAGCAGTTATATCCAAACTGATTTTTAGCATTACACTCTTATTTACATAATTGTATGAAGTCATGTTGCATATTCATGGGAGATGCACTTGCCCCATACCTTCAAATATGGACTATCTTTGTAATTGTGCTGCAAATATATTGTAAGAGTTTCATAAATTGCCTGTAATTGTTAGAAAAACAACATTAATAGTGTGATCCATTTAGATGCTGGGACATAGGAACACACAAACATAATGCAAATCTATTTCCAAACATTCAGACTGATAATAAGAAACCCAGCTGGAATCTACTGTTCAATTTTCTTCTTTGTAGACTATAGAATACACAAATCGTACATTATTTTAGTAATTTAAATCCACAGTCATGAAATACATTACTTTTGCTTATTCTTTGCACATCTCTGTAAGATCACATGATAGTTTACAGGGGTAAAGACTAACCAAACTAAACTTATTTTCGCTAGAAAAAAGGCGTCTACGAGGGGATATGATTACCTTATTTAAATACATCCAGGGTCAATATAAGGCTTTGTCAAGTGAACTTTTTGTAGCAAGAGATTTTCAATTGACGAGGACATCCTTTGAGGTTAGAGGAAAAAAGATTTCACCTTAAACAAAGAAAAGGGTTCTTCACAGTTAGGGTGGTTAAACTGTGGAATTCTCTACCAAAGGAGGTGGTGACAGCGAATTCGATAGACAACTTCAAAAAGGGGTTAGATATATTTTTGAATAAAGAGGGCATTCAAGGCTATCCTAGATAACTAGCAAGGAATATTGATCCAGGGAGAAATTTGATCACCAGTTTCTGGGGTCAGGAAGGAATTTTGTTTTTTTTCCCCTTATGAGACAATTGGCAGAGTTTCAATGTTTTTTTTTTTCTGTTTGCCTTCCTCTGGATCAAATAACAATTAATAATAAATATTCCACATATTAAAAAGATCAATAGAGATCTAAAAAGGTTGAACTTGATGGACTAACTCTTTATTCATCCTCCAATACTATACTATTAATAATTATTTAATCAACAAATTAATGAATAACTAATCCGCATATTGCAGATCAGTGGAGATCTTAACAGCTTGAACTTGATGGACTGAAAGTCTTTTTTCAACCTTAATTACTATGTAACTATGTGTAGAGAAATGTAAATGGATAAATATCTTTTGGCTGCCATTGTACAATGGATATTTATGATGATTTAGCAGACAATGTTTTGTCACGTATTTAATAAAAGCATGTTTAAAATATTAAAGGACATGGCAAGTTTCCAGATATCGTATAACTCAAAACAATAGGTCAAATGCATTTTCTTAAAGTTTGCCATTTATACCTATAAATCAGATTTCATATCTACCTACCAAACATAGACTCTTTCCAATGGGTCATTATTGCTTGTTAATTACTCACTGGGCCTCTGACTGTATTATTTTCAATGTAAAGCCATCTGAAACGGATAAAAAAAACTGACAAGATTGATCCTCTGCACTCCTCAAGGAGTAATTAGACAAGCCCACCTAGTTACCTCTTGGTGTGTCTATTTACAGGGCCCCTTGGCTCATATTACTCAGTTCCAATATGGTAACCACTGCTGCTCATTCTGTACACCATGGTGGCTCCACATACTCAATTTTGCCAATTTCAATTGTTTTTACACTGAAAACAATACAGCCAGAGATCTTGTTCTTACCATCAGAATTAAATAATACCATATATATAACTTTCTCTATATCCCTTTAATCAAAGTGTTCCTAGTGTTTTAATTATTTAAACCAATGCTATATTCAGTAGACCATGTTGACATTTAAGAACCAGAGGTCATTCATCTTGTCTACTTGAAAATCACATTCCGTGGCTTGAAATTTACATTTTGAAATATTTATGTTATAGCCACGTACCTTTTATAAAGTTCAGTGTGTACTGTTTCAGATATATACAACTAATCATAAAACATCTTGCCCTATAGATAGCCTATGATGAATGACGGATCTTGGACCAGGCATAATGTATCATTCCGTGACCATTTTTCCTATTCTTTAGAACATCATAAAAGATACAAGATGGAAGACAATAAGCACATTCTCATCTCACTCAGATGCTCTGTACTGACTGCTACAAGCACTGTTTGTTGATAGGATCAGATATCGGAAATGTAATTCAATCATCTACAAAAGGAATACATCAAAATAAAGGAAATTACTCCTTTCTTTCATAGCGTTCTTGAAACCGTAATTGCTCTATGTATTTTAATGTCACTGTCATATTTTAAGGCTACGGAGGTGCAGTATGCGCCTCTTTGTGAATAACTAATATTCTTGAAAGAATTTCATACAAAGAAACCAATGGCACGGAAAGCCTACGGATTTCGGATCCAAATATCCAATTAACTATTGCATCCGCAGTGTCACGCTGAGCTTTGAAAACTTTTAGCAGGTGATAGTTATTATAGACTAACACATGCATTCATTCTGCGGACTTAACTGACTTCATTGCCCGTGCAATAAAATACTAGTCCGGTTTGATTTTGTGAAAACATTAAACTTGACATTTATCCTTACAATCCCCAGCCAAATCGAATGTGCCATGTTTTATCTCCGAAGTAAGTTGCATTTTACATTAAATAATTACAAACCGTACTTCCTTGACACTAAGGGAATTTAAGAATTACAATTTTTATAGACTTCTAAGATATTCCACCACTGCCGCAGCAAAGCAATACAGCGAGGATTTAGAATAATGGAAAATGTTTCACATGATACAAATCTGTAAGAAGTGTATTATGTTTCTGTCTTAATATCTACATGCGTGGATTATTTTCCAACTTGACAATCAGGCAAAGTAATCCTTTTCCCTCCCCTAGATGCAAGGTTTCATTTCTATGCATTAACAGAGCTCAGGGCCATAAAATACTGTATTAATATTAGTTTGTCACAGTCGACTAAATTTAGAACAACTCATTAATATGGCAGAGTGAAAGGCATTCTGCCAGGAGAGAGTGACTCTACAAGCTCCCACGGCTATAATGTATGCAGATCTTCCACTTGAACTGGGGAACCAGCAGTTCTTCATGTTGCTAATAAGATTTGCTTTTAGTTATACTCTGATTCCAATTCTAATTAAGTGTATCTGGAAAGGTAATTTTGCCACTAGTCATGTACATGTATATATATGTATATCACTTGTGTATCTTGGAAAGCTATGCCATATATTGTTCCTCTGCTTTGCCGACTGATGAGATTGGGATCTCACACATTTCAATGGATTTCCCCAGAGATGAACTAATGAAACCTTTAATCACTATAGTATTCAATTGTTAGCCTTTTTTTTATCCAGTGTGGACACCATAAAGTAATTTGAAATGTGACCTTCTGCTTTAAATATCTAACTTAACAAACATATTTTTTTTTTATATATATTCACAGTAATCAGGCTTCTTCACTCTTGGCTAAATGCAAGAAATCTTCACAAAGGTTGTGAAATATTAATATTTTTAAATATAGTCCCTTGCTAAGCTACAAATATTCATGTTTAACACCAAGGTAGCAGTTCTTGGGCTGACAACAGAATGTACCTTTTGAATGATGCATAAAAAGAAGCAGTTTGCACAAAGACAAGCCATCATATTGGTCTCAGGGAAGCCCAGTGTCTGAATTTTTCATGACTCCTCTAGCACTTAAGAATACGAACTGGCTACAACTGTAGAGAGATCAGCTCTGTGAAGGTCAGGTCCTAGAAACGTGCAAGAAAATCTGAATTTGCCTAGGGAAATCTGACAAGATTTAAGCTACTTAATAGCATTATTGGTTTGTTCCTTATTTTACAATCATAAGTAGCAGACCAATATCTGTAATACTATGAAAATCCTAACTTAGCCATCAGTGTCACAGCTTGTGTTAGTCTGTAATTCTCAAAAGACCAAAAAAGAAAAACCAACATGAATTTCTATTTTTCTGATATTGTATGCTGTCGTATCTCAGTATAATTTGTTTTTCTTTACTCTTATGCACTACAACTGTCAACTTTACTCAAGAGCAGATTGATGTGTGACAAAAATCTTCAATAATTCTCTTTCTTGTCTGTTTGCAACAGCCACCAATATAAGACGTCTCAATTTCTCCAATGCCCAAATGGTTTATGTGCATATTTATTTCTGAATATGACATTTTTTTAACTTACATTTTTATTTCACAGCAAGTAAGATTTACAAACTAATATGATGAGTCCAATAAGATAAATTAAATAAAATAAGAAAAAACACACAAAAATATGTAGTTAATGTGAATTTTTATATACATAATTTAATAGAACAATTCAATTTTATATTTAAATGGATTTACATTTCCTATTGTTATTTTTTTTAAATTAACCTTCAATATTTTTATACAGTAAAACTAAATTCCCATATTTATTAAATGCCAGCTTTTTTGTCTGTTTTTTTTAGGTTTTATACTGCCCTAGGCCTATTGAGATTTGTGCTTCAGGTACAATGCCGCGCTTTCCATTGATATAAGCCTATCTAAAAATCTCACGCATGTAATTAAGTTAGGGCCATAAATATCGTCACATATTAAGGAGTAGAATAAAAAAGAAAGGAAAGAAAGAAAAAACATGGTTCCTGCTCACATTTTTTTTTTCTTTTTTTTTTTCTTAGATCGATAGAATAGATCGATAGATAGAGTTAAATGTATGGGTTATTAATATATATACCGTATATACTCGCGTATTAGCCAAGTTTTTCAAAAGCTGAAAAGGGCCCCGTCGGCTTATACTCGAGTCACCACCCCTGTGTCTCTCTTTCCCCCTGTGTCTCTCTTTCCCCCTGTGTCTCTCTTTCGCCCCCGTGTCTCTCTTCCCCCCCGTGGCTCTTTCCCTCCCCCTCCCTTATCATTCTCAACCCCTCATCCTCAACCCCCCATCTTCACCCCCCCATCCTCATCCTCAACCCCCCATCCTCAGCCTAAACCCCCCTCCTCACTTAAACCCCCTCTTCATCCTAAACCCCCCTCCTCATCCTAAATGCCCCTCCTCATCCTAAAAGCCCCTCCTCATCCTAAACTTCCTCCTCACTTTACCCCTCTAATTACCTCTCCCTTTCCCCTCACTTACCTTCCATCTGCAGCTGCTCCTCCGCTCCTCCATGCTCCTTCCGTCTGCGTCAGGACCCGGCATATGCTAATGACGGGAACGTTACACGTGCGTCACGTCATTAGCATTGGCCGGGTCAAGACGCAGCCGGAAGGAGTGCAGAGGAGAGGAGGAGCAGCTGCAGATGGAAGGTAAGTGAGAGGAAAGGGAGAGGGGGAGGTAATTAGAGGGGTAAAGGGAGATGGGGGGTTTAGGATGAGGAGGGGGGTTTAGGGTGAGGAGGGGGTTTAGGATGAGGAAGGTGGTTTGGGATGAGGATGGGGGCTGAGGATGGGGGGGGTTTAGGATGGGGGGGTTGAGATTGAGGAGAGGGGTTGAGGTTGAGGAGGGGGCTTGAGGAGGGAGGTTGAGGAGGGGGGTTGAGAAGGGAGGTTGAGGAAGGGGGGTTGAGAATGAGGAGGTTGAGGAGGGGGAGGGGGTTTAGGATGAGGAGGGGGGTGAGGATGGGGGGGTTGAGGATGAGGATGGGGGTTGATTATGAGGAGGGGGGTTGAGGAGAGGGGTTGAGGAGTGTGATAAGGGAGGGGGATAGAAAGAGACACAGGGAAGGGAGGGGAGGGAAACAGACACAGGGAAGAGAGAGGGGGAAGAGACACAGGGAAGGGAGAGGGGGAAGAGACACAGGGGAGGGAGACGAGGGGAAGAGACACAGGGGAGGGAGAGGGGGGAGAGACAAAGGGGAGGAAGAGGGGGGAAGAGACACAGGGGACAGAGAGGGGGGACACAAGAAGGCACAGAGGGCACACAAGAGGGGGACACAGAGGCCACAAGAGGGACACAGGGGGCAGCACATTTCCCACCCTCGGCTTATACTCAAGTCACTAAGTTTTCCCAGTATTTTGTGGTAAAATAGGTGCCTCGGCTTATGCTTTATCCCTCAATAGTGATGTCAAATTTGACTGCTCACCTGGGTATCATGGTGGAGGATTTTGGCATGGCTAGATGACAAGTCTTTAAATCTGTCATTTTAAAACTTTCACAATAATTACTATCCTTATATGAATTGAAATCAAGATTTCCCTAAGACAAACAAACGACCAATGTTTTGTTTAATCTAAAATTATCTCCAAAGGTATGCAAAACTAATGTTACAGTAATTTGGTGCAGTGGAAATAATTTTCTTAGAATATAATCCATAAATGGACATATTTGTAAATTTTGCCCATTGTATTAAGCCATAAATTGTTTTAGAGTGGATTTGTGTCTTAGGTATTTCCTCATTAGATATACTAAGGCCCCTATTCAATTGAGCAATTGTTGGTTACTGGAGCCTGTAATGTAGCCTGTAAACTAATTTGCTACTAAATTGGCATATTTTAGCTACCCGCAAACGATTTGCAGGTTACGGGCTGAAAACCCTTGCAGTTGTAAAAATCGTAATTCTGATCCAGCTAAGCCTTTGGTCTTTCAAGCCCGTAAATGTTACAATCACAAATCGATATTCAATTGCTACAATTCCTCAAGCCCGCAAATGTTCTCACACCCATAAATGGCAAATGTAGAAGAAAATCCTATGAATACCAGATAGGACTCACAAGGAGGTTTAACACCGGTTTGTAGCACTGTAAATGCAAATAAAAAATCAATACTGCACTTTAAAAGACAGGGGAAGGGATGAAAGACATTAGAAATAATTGCACAACAGTCTCAAGCTCGCAAATATGCAATCAAACATTTCATTTTCATGTTATATCAATCTCTGTAATCAAGGAGTTAATACATATCAGGCCACCCACATGGACTATAACATTTTCTTCCTTTTTTTTAATATTTTGTACATTGCCGGATTGACTGTCTGATCGGACTTCTAACCAATAATTGATTGACGTTTAACCTCCATGTTTTACTGACGTAATGATGACGGTCTCATTTACTATTTGCTGTTTCTAAAAAAGTAGTTACAGCCTTGCTTAATTGATCATGATCATGCTCTGAAATCCGACTTACGATTGCATGGTTTGCGGTTTAGGCTTTCAGCCAGGTAACTGCGGGCTTGATCAATTGAATCGTTCTGTAACTGTTGCGAATTTCAAGCCCACAGACATACGACCGGTGTGAAGTAAACTGCGGGCTTGCAATTTAATGGATGCCCAGGTCTACCATTATGTCTATTACAAAAGTATTTCATTTTTACTTTTAAATAATATAAATTAGTAATCAGATTGATAGCATTATACCAAAATAATACAGTAGTTGAGGTTGAAATAATACTTTTATTCCATCAAGTTCAACAGAATTATCAAAATAACTGTGATTAAGCAAATAATGTTTTAATTAATTCACAATTCATAACAGAATTATTAAGTCTAATATTTAATATTAAGCTTACCTTACCTCTCCACAATATGCTGGAGAACTGATTGTGCAATACTCATTCTCAACTCTCTGCTGCAGAAATCCAGAAAGGTACCTCACTGTGATGATTTACGTTACCACACACACACAATACAACCACAACACATATCAAATTATTTTTGCGATGAGGCTACATTTTAGAAAAAACATCAAGAAGCCAGTTTAATGAATATAGGGTGGTGCTCCTTACTTTTAGTTTGGCACTATTTTTGTTCTTCTTGCACCTTAGTAAATCTAGACCACATTGTTAGATTGAACAAGATTCAAAATACTTAATTTAAAAATTATTTCTCGCTTTGGAAGTATGTTCAATACTGTGACAAAAAAAATATCAATAGAGCATCAACTAGTCTATTGAAAGCCTCTTGATGCAACTGTCTGGGGTAAACACATTCCATGTAATACAACAGTAGTTAAGCAACTGATGTATTCTTCTGCCACAAATCAGTTAAGCTTTTAATAAGTCCCTTTTTCATTCTTGGTCACATCGGATCTTTTTCTTTAATGCAGTCTTCATCCCTTTGAACAACTATGAAATGATTGTGACCCCTTTTGATCATAAAATTCTTCTGATTTTTTTATCAGTCAAAATTCCATTTTTTCTCTCTTCCATACTTCATATATTTGTTTATTTCTCTCTTTTTTTTTTTCTTACAAGATTCCTAACAATTAAGTGCACATCATATTTTTTTTTTCCTAAACGGTATCAACAATAAAAAGCTTTGTGATAAAAAGACCCAAGCTCTTTTGAAGGCAGCTTTTTTAATGATGACCCTTGGCATCCTCACCCACATGGGAGAACTGTGAGGAGTCTGATGAAAATTAGTCTATTCTCATTTCAAACAGAATTTTGTTGGAGTCCTGATCAGAGCATCAGCATGATGTCCACGGAGACAACACACACTACTTGATTCACTCTGCAGCACTCCCCTCCTGGTAATTGTTGCATGAACATACAGTGACAAGACTATAGGATGCGAGGGGTCTCGATGGATGTACTTAGGCTGTTATTCTCTGTTTAAAGATTTAAACCATCAGGGTATGGTACTGTTGTTTGATGTGCAATGAACATGGATCTTGGGTGCAGAGCAAGGGGAAAGGGCTCTACCAGAAGGCAATCATCTTTCAGAGTCGCAGTAAGACAGGGACAGGTGGAATCTTCTTAGCTTCAATATAGACTTTAAGGCAAGGCAGATGAAAGCCAGGGTGAAGAAGAGGACAGGTCTTGCTGTGAGGCAAAACTTGTACAATGGGACAGCAAGATGTTTTAAAATGCAGAAAAGCATTTAACTACAGTGATTTAATAAATCACCAGCGTGGGATGAATTTTACCATATTGTAAATGTTAGTATTTTATGACATTAAGTTTAAACTGAGCCCATGGCTTGTTTATATGTAAGTTCTAGTAAATAATTAAATGAAGAAAAGGATGCATGTCATATTCCTTACATATTTTAAAATGTTTATTTAATTAGAAATCACCAATGCACACGGGGTATTTTACAATTGTGACACATTTTTACTTTTTCTTTATGTGCGTGTTAATTGTACGACAATTTAATAGTGTTTGTAAAAAGATAAATGAACAGGGTATCCCAAATTCTCCATTGTGTATTTAAAAGAGAGTGATTTGCACATTGCAATATTTTTATGTATGAAAAATTTGTACTCTAGGGGCCCTATTAAATAAGCCAAATCGCAGTTTTAGAAGACCGTAAAAGAACCCGCAAAAGTTACAGCGATTAAATTGGCCTCTTGTAGCTACCTGCAAATGATCTGGGGGTTACAGGAGGAAAAACGGGCTACGGACTGTCAAAATCTGAACTCTGACCCAGCTAAGCCTTTGATCTTTCTAACCCGTAAATGTTACAATTGCAAATCGCTATTCAATTACTACAAGTCCTCAAACACGTAACTGTTTTCACAAGCGTAAATCGAAAACGTAGCCAAAAATCCAATGGGTGCCAGAGAGGACTTGCAAGGGGGTTAAACTCTAGCACTGTAAAAGCAAATATAAACATACTACTGTATTTTAAATTACAGGGAAAATTATGAAAGGTATTCAAATTCATAGCACAACATTCTCAAGCTCGCAAATCTGTAGATTTTTTTTTATTTTATTATTATTATTTATTTTTTATTTTAATTTCAGAGTTATTTCAATCTTGGTAATCAATATGTTAATACATATAATAGAACTCACGTTGACTAGAATATTATATTTATTGATTTTTTCATATTACATTATTTCTGGAATGCGAGTCCGATCGCAACTCGGACTTCAAAAACATAAGTGATTGAAATTTAACCTCTTTTACTATTGGCTGCGTCTAAACCCATAACTACGGGTTTGAATAATTTGCTATGTGCCTCAGCATGGTTTACGGATTAGGATTTGCCATGTCCTTGCAGGCTTTTTCTAATTTACAGCCTTATTAAATTGCGATTTGGCCAATTGAATAGGGCTCTATATAAGCACATAGCATATTATTTTATGCTAAGTGTTTAGTTAGTGAAGACCTTGCTTTTGGATAGAAGTTCACTAACTAAACACTTCTGTAAAAAAAAATATGCTCTGTGCTTGTATAGAGCCCTATTCAATTGGCCAAATCAGAATTTAATAAGGCTGTTAGTCGCTCTGTAACGCCAGCAAATTGGAATGTAATGGGGCCCTAGATTTAAGAAAAATTACATTCCATTTGAGAAACTGATTTCATTCAGCTTGTCCAGCCAATCAGGGGCTGTAAAGATCTGAACTCCTGCTTGTGAGAATGGAAAAGAATGGGCAAGATTGTGCTATATCTTGTGAGACTATATCCAAAAACATTCACTGAAAGCTTTAAAATATTCTCTTTTAAATGCATGAGATAACATGGGGGGGGGGGGTGGATGAATAATGTAAAAGACTGCACTTAGTACAAGAGGAGGTTAATTTAAAATGGTGGTGGAAGACTGAGAGATTATAATATATTAGAAAAAGCGTAGTTGGTTAGTGGAATAGCTTTCCAGAAGTAAGTGTTAAGGACAGATATATAAAATGAAATGTTAAATAAAAAAAATGTTCTTTTTGTCAAATTCATATTGATAACAGGAAACTATTCTTTATTATAAAATCTATTACTTACTAATCACTATTAGATGAAATTATTACAAACTGCAGGAGTTGACCGCTTTAATTGCTTTCCTGAGTTATCATAGAGGGTGATTCTACAATAAGTTGTACTTCTTTTTAATTCTGTGGTAAAGTCCACATTATTGTCACAGACTTTTCAATAGATCTAAGAAGACATCTCAAAGATGCCCTCCAGGTGAAAAATCAACGCAAGAAATGTCACCTCCTTGTGACAATTCATTTTATGAAATAAACTAATGGCCACTGTGTATATATATATATATATATATATATATATATATATATATATATATATATATATATATATAACTATATATATTAAAAAAAAAAAAAAAATATATATATATATATATATATATATATAGTTGAATCATCAGAGTATTGCAGTGAATAGTGATACCTTTTTTACAAACGAGCTTTCGAGAGATAAAATCCTCTCTTTATCAAGTCAAAAAGTGACTTGATAAAGAGAGGCATTATCTCTCGAAAGCTTGTCGCTTTATTATGAATATGTTTGACCAATAAAAAAGGTATCACTATTCACTGCAATACTCTGATTATTCAACTGGATTACTGGACATTCATGGCTACCTCACTCTTTATATAATATATATATATATATATATATATATATATATATATATATATATATTTATTTAAGAAGTACAATTGGAAAAATGCAAAAGGCTTTTAGAATTCGAAATAATATAATATAAATAATACATAATACAATACATAAAACAATATATTACTTATATACACAGATATGCTGGTATAGGATCTACCATTTCAGTTTATATTTATGAACGTCCTGAGGTAGGTGAATTCTTATAATATGCAGGAAGTTTCTATCTCCAACTGCCATTGCATTCATTAGGTCTAATGAAAAGCTTATTAGTTTACAAGGACACACTTTTTTGAGATGGTAGCAGACATCATCAGCTGATACAAGAAACTGTATTTCTGCAGTAAAGAATAACTGGGTATAAAAGCCATTTTTTGTTTGTTTTCAAATACATTTAGCCCATTACCAAATTTTCCAAGAACCATATAAAAACTTTAATGACAAAAGAGCATAATATAAATATGACACCATGGCTATTGTTAGGATTCTGACACAGTGGAGGTTCATTATATGGTAAAACTGAAAACTACCCTTCATTTGGGCCTCTTAGAGGGGATCCAGAGAGGGAGTTCAGCATGATCCCTGACACTGCTGGCGTGTCTTCTTGGTGGGGCAGGGATACCCCAATGACGTCACGTGTGTGAAGTAATTCAGGATTCCCTTCTCTCGCCACCACTTTTTATCGGTGGGGCATAATGCACCACTGAACCACTGATGAAGTCCTTCCCGGATATCGCTAAGGAGCCTAAATGAGGGGTAAGCTCTGAAGGCCGAGGAGGCGGACAGGAAGGGTGGGATCGCGGGGAGGGGGGCTGATGTGGGCAGCACGTATGTATATATATATATATATATATATATATATATAAAATATATATAATTGTCATTAATTACTGAAAAGTCCCTGAGGCATCTGGTTTGTTTTGAGTGCATTTGCTTGGATATTGAGCTTGTTATGTAGGCAACTACACTGAGGGCAATGGACCCACTTCCCCAGGGGCTTTGCTGTTGTTAACAAAAATGTATGAATCTTGGTTTGTGGATGGATCAAAAAATGTCAAACTCATATGTGAGTTTACTGAAGAAAATTTAATTTATACATATTTGGAACTTCTGCAGTGTCTAGCTAATACAGAATACAAGTTAATTAGGGGAATGGACATGCTGAATGGTCTACAAAAAGGTCAGTATCTACTGTCAGAATCTATGTTTGCTCCTTTTATTTCTGAAAGCCAGTTTGCTATGTTATCAACAATAACATAGAGGGAATAGCCATGTGTTACTAGTAACATATCCACATATAAAGTGGGGTCATTATGGGAAGCCAAGAATGGTAAATTCATGTAACAACAGTGAGCTCCAAAGGCTTTCCTTGGGGTCTTCTATTTTTAGTTGCATTGTTGAGCCTCTGACCTCTCAAGGGAAGGTCTACATTTATACACATATATCTTCTAAATTTTTCTCCTCCCTTAAGTGAAAAGGGCATATACTAACCAGGTGCAATTCAATGAAAAATGAGCATGAAATGCAATAAGTGTAAACCCAGGAGACTAACTGTACTACAGCTGCAGAAAGGCCATCAAGAGACATCCTAGGCAAATGGTATCAAACAATGATACAACATGATGGGAGAGGACAGTAGTGTGTTTTGTGGTTTAAAACATTACATTCATAATGATTACAGAATAAGATGATGTGTGTGTAGTATACACATCATACATTTATTCCTTTTATCTTGATTATTTGTATTTAATTTAAACTTTGCACTTTTCACTCATATTCTTTTTCTCCTACTTTATGAATACAAATGAAACACCCAAAGTTATCAATAAAACTTCAATTTACCATTACTTAATGATATAATATCGGGCCAGATTAATCTGAGCTGTGATTATTTTGCAACCCATAATGCCAGTAGTCCTCACTAACTTTCCTTTACTATGTTGAGAGCCATTTTACTGCATTGTTATCTCTAACTGTACACTGATATGCACATTTTACAAATATTATTTTTTAACGTCATTTTTAAGGAAAAAACATAACAATGTTTAATTCATATGCAGTTTTGGCTTTTTAGGCTCATTACTGCTTTACAAGTTAAAATCAGTTCTAGGTTATGATACTGCAAAGTGATTTGTACTATAACAATAAATGTTAATCTCAGGATAAAGGGTTAAACCATTCTTGAAAGAAAAATAGCTTCTCAGGTATAAGCGGTATTCTAAAACAATAATAGTGTTGATATAGGGCTTGATTACATGGCTCCAGTAGGAACTCTCACAAGGCAGATAAAAGCTATGGGCGTTGATGCGCACACAGGGCGTTTTCCACATAACTCTTTAGCCACATTGCATGCTTGCAACTTGCCTTATGTATATTTACAGGAGACTTTGAATCTGTATCTCAGTACTCTCCATAGTCACCATGCACTACTACCAACAGTCCGAATGCACTGCGCTATTTATTTAAGCCACTTCCCACAGCAGGGAAGAGGTTAAATAATAATACAAAACCTGTGTTTATAACACCTCTGCCTATGTTACACTACTCCCTATGAGCCTGGGAATCCATTGGAACCCCCTAAATACCTGGAGGAGATATTGAGCTTCCCTTCTACCCCATTATGCTTTGAAGTAGGGGGGCACTCATCTCTCATTAACCCCCTTAGCTAGCCTCACTGACAATATTAACCACCTCATAGAGTTCCAAATGGAGTCCCATAGTCCCTATCCACTCGGAAGGTAACAATGTCCAATGACTCTATTGCTATCTATAATGTGGGTTACCATATATATGCCATGCCCACCATTTATAATCTACCACATGGGGGTCCCTATGGTCCCCCATGTGGCCTATATCTATATCCATAATAGTCCTTATGAACCACCATGATGGGATTAATACAGGGTATGCGGAGTCTGCAGTTATCAGAAACCTCTATTGTACTGTTATCTGTTCTGGTCCATTGTTAACAAATACAATTAATCCCATGTGATATGTGCTGGAGACGGCAGGATAGGTATTGGAGATTAAGCCTATTACTCTCAGGAAACTACTGTTAGACCCATGTGGAGTTTATCTCTTATGATTGTCTGCCACCCTGCCTATTGTTACAATGTGTACACCACCTCTCTATCTATCCCCTATAAATACTGAATCAGTTCACTATGAGGCATATAGAAATTGTATGTTCTCTTATTTTGTTCCTTGTAGCTGCGATACTGAACCTATCTCCACCCTCTAAGTAACCTGTCCTGATCACTGCCACAGGAAGGTTACTGGAACTCCTGGAAACAGTGATTCCTGATGGAGAGACTCTGACTGATATAGAAGCCAGATATCAGGGATCTGGTGCCGAGAATTTAAAGAACACAACGGTCCTTGTGGGTAGATATCCTGTAGTCTATAGCAGGTGGCTCTGGGCTTGTATAGCCCCTACTCTTGTATCGTCACAATTATATTCTATTACATGCGAGTTACAGTATATGTATATTGATTGCAGGGATTGATATAACACAAAATATAAACAGGGCTTGAGAATGTTGTGCTATTAATTCTAAGACCTAACATCACTTTTCCTTTCAATAAATGTACAGTTGAGTGTTGTTATTCGCATTACAAGTGCTATGTATTGTACTTTACCCCCCTTGCAGGTGCTCTAGAGCACAAGTTGACCTTTGGGCTCCATTTGCGTGTTACATGCTTGCTTGCGAGTGACCACGTTGCAATTTATTAGCTGAATTGAAAAGTAGTGATTACTGGCTTGTCAGATCTGCGGATTTACGTGTGCGAAGTTCAATGTTACTCACCATGTAGCCTATTCTTGGCCGTCCTGCGTGTTACCAAGGTTACAGGGCTAATTTAATACCCAGAACACGTAAATCTGGAGTTACGAGCTACTTTTTAGCACGTAGCCCAAATTTAATAGGGCTGCTAATACTGAACTGTATCAAAAGCCTTTGCAAAATCCAAGACTATATTCACTGAGTTGCCTTGATCCAAGCTCCTACTAACCTCTTCATAGAAACTAATTAGGTTTGTTTGACATGACCTATCCCTCATAAATCTGTGTTGATTCCTACTTATAATCTTGATTAAATAGACATATTCTTGTATACAATCCCTTATTAACCCTTCTAAACGCTTTCCCACTACAGAAGTGAGACTTACAGGTCTATAATTTCCTGGATTGGTTCTTGCTCCCTTCTTAAATATAGGTATAACCTCTGCTTTTCTCCAGTCATCTTTTCTCCCATGTTGAGGGAATCTTGAAAAATTAGATATAATGGTTTGGCTATTACAGGGCCTAGTTCCCCCAATACCCTTGGATGTATTCCATCAAGACCTGGGGCTTTATTAACATTTATTTTTTCTAACCTCTTTTGGATTACTTCCTGTGTTAACCAATTATTTGTTGAAGGTAGTGTAGCCCCATTATGTTGCAGTGTCCCAACCACTGGTACCTCCCCTGTGTATACCGAAGAAAATAACCTATTTAGCTCATCTGCTTTTTCCTGGTCACTAAGGGCCTCATTCAATTGCGATTTGGCCAATTGAATAGGGCTCTAAATAGGCACATAGCATATTTTTTTTAAAGAAGTTTTTAGTTAGTGTAAACCTAGCTTTTGGATAGATGTTTCCTAAGTAAAAACGTCTTTAAAAAAATATGTTATGTGCTTATTTAGAGCCTTATTCAATTGGCCAAATTGCAATTGAATGAGGGCCAAATTGTCAGACAACCTGTTTCACACAACAGCTCTCTGTAGAGCTACAACTGGTACTGTTGGAGGTTTAGGGAAAATATCATACATACTAATCACTTGTTAAGGTTTTACTCATGAATGTTTGCTGCAGGAGGTATGTAATAGCTACGTAGCTCACTATGTGAAATTAAGATTCTTAAGATCTCTTACTGGAGTCATGTAGTACATCTCCTAGTCTTCATATGAGTTCATATCATAGGTGCTACATTAAAACATGTTATATTTTTTTATATTCTAATTCATTCTAGTTCTTTGAAAGAGGGTACTGATAATAGGGACATTTTTCTTAAAGTGTCCATTCTTTAGCATCCCCTTAATGTGTGGAAAAAGTTGGGACAAGAGTCAGACAACAATCTGACAATACTTATTGCATTTCTGAAAACAATATAGGTCCCAAGTCATTTAACTGATTCAGTTTATATATGAAGTATATACCATTGAAATAACAACAAAGCATGCAATATATCCATTGGGCTTTGCTTGACATGGTCTGCCAGGGGATACGAATGTAAGGCTGTCTTCAGATACTTTGATACAAGCCCTGGCCTCTCCTTACAAGTCACATAACTGACCTTCAGGCAGGGGCACCAGTTTTAAATAAAAGATCAGAGAACTAAAATCTCAAAATCAACATCTAGCTGAATATCTGCTGTAATTTGATGATAATTATTTTGTGAATTTCAATCTGCCTTTCTTGTAAAGCATGAGTTTAAAAAAAATACGGTTTTCAGTCCTGACCCAACAAGATCTGAATATAAAATAAAGGATTTAGTCTTGATCTCCCCATGATGTGAGAATAAATGCTCTGGTAAATGTTAACTTAATGCTTTGAATAACTCAGTAAAAGATGGGTTTAGGATGTAATAGGTTTAAATGTCAATTTATTTAATAATCATTGTGTGTTGTACAAATATGATTTGCAGGAAGGGATTTGTTTAGCACAAATTTCAAATAAATCAATGCATTCCGAGTGTTCTTAAGTCATTCTTTGTTCAGAGGCAATTTTCTTAAAGGATAAAAATAAATTCAGGCTGCAATAGTGAATCTTGTTTCCATATTATTTTTATGACCTGCAAGTTAAATATCCCAACGGGGAAACCTAATAATGTTATTCTTTACAGATTTCATTGTGTTCATTTGATTTCTTTATTGTACTTCATCTTAACTTGGATCTACATACTGAGTAGAAGATGTTAATCAGTTCTATAAATGGAAATATAACAAAAAACTAATTTAATGGGTAAGTCAAGAAACAATATTTTGATGTTTTTGACAAACAAATATTACAAAATAATTATTTTGTGCACACAGTAACTTTATTTACATTATGTTTAGAGCAGAAGATGTATAGAAAATAGAAAAGGAGAGAGATAGCAGCTTTTAACAGCCTTATTAAATTGTGTTTTGGCCAAATGAATAGGGCTCTATATAATCACAGAGCATATTTTTTGTATGCGGTTAGTTAGTGAACTTCTATCCAAAAGCAAGGTCTTCACTTACTAAAAACGTATTTGCAAATTGTTGCAATTTAATAAGGCTGCCAATTTTTTGCAAACATTTTCAGGAAAAACTCATAGGTACCCATGCTAAATGAGCTGTGTAATTTGCTGTATACTCGTAAATCGGCTGCAGGAGTTTTTTTCTCTGCGTTACATGTTTATGTTAATCTTTTCACTTGCAAAATTATGGCACTCAGCCCATATCTCTAAATCCTGAGCTTTCAGTTATTATTATTATTATTGTTTATTTGTAACGCGCCAACATATTCCGTAGCGCTATACAAAAGTTAAGTTACAGGCAATGACAAGTTAAAGATTCACACATTGCAAAGAGTGGATGGCCCTGTCTTTGAGCTTGGAATCCAGTGTCCATAGCGCTTTCCCTAAAGCACCGCGCAGGATTGAAACTCGCAGACTTAGGGAGCACCCAAACTAAGCTTTACAGATGGGAAACTGCTCTAGGAACCAATAGGAAAGGAGAATGTCATGATTATTATAGTGTTATAGTGAGTGTTATAGTGTTTTAATTTATTTGTTTATATTTTTTTATTTAAATATAGGTAATAATTGTATTTTTTTATTCAGTGTATTCAATATTTAATTATATATATATATATATATATATATATATATATATATATATCACATATATAGTTGTGAGCATGCAGGCCGTTGCTAATGCTTGCTTGTTGCAAAGGCGCTCCTTGCCAGCAACTGCGGACCTCTCAAAATTAACGGAGAAAGCAAAATACAAGACCCGTTACAACCCATTACGACCTCGCAAAAAAAGTCCGAAATGCGTGCACATGAAAACATGAAAAACACAATAAATACACACAATAAATACATAAAATTCAAATTTCGGAGCGAGAGAAAAAATGCCCGCCGAACAAAACGAAAATGAGGCTAAAGGACCCTAAACACGCAAAGCACCACAGATTTTCCGAAAAAGTCGGACGACATCCGAAAACAAGGACGCTAAATCAGCCACAGCCGCATACCACACATTAGGCGCCATTTTAGAACACTAACTTATACAATCCGGAGTACACAGCTACCCTAAAGGATTTGCCTCGCGCACGCACACTATTACACTGCACACATTCATGACACTTACACAGCAGCTCCACAGCACTGATGATGCCGCAACATGAAAACAGATTGCCAGCTCTTCAACACAATGCTTCCTGCATATATTACTTCACAATAGGTAAAGTATATTAATTTCTTATTTTATTAATTATTCATTACCATACCCCAAAAAAAAACACCAACGCTGCTCATAGCACACAAACAACCAAGAGCCTCCCAATGAGCGCCGAAGGATCTTGAAACAGCAACAAAATTAATTTTGCTCCCAAACAACATTACCTGCCTTACAATCTTATTGCCGTCATTTTTTGACGGGCAATTCGCTAGTATATATATAATAACAATGCATTTGAGCATTTGTTCCTAGTATATATGGTTTCCTGATTTGTATTAACCCCTTGGGTACTGGGTTGTGTGTTACCCTTGATGATAATGAAATGGACATAATAATACAATATCATATTTTTTAATTGCACAAATGTTTAGCTTTGACTATTAGGTGTCACATAATATTAAAATGTCATCATTTTATATCGTTTCTTGGTGCTGTACTGTCTCTTTAACTGCTGTGGCACTCCGTTTGCAAGTGGTCTTTGGTACCCATTCTAAGTTTTTCAGCTTTTTTTTTTTTTCAACATAAAAAGCATCTATACTATGATTTGTTTACAGCTTATTGTCACAATAATCAACAAATACATACATTCTGTTCAAAGAAAAATAAAGATAGTTCAAAATATTTCTCACATATTCTCTTACTTTATGAGACCAAAATAATAGAGGAGATTACTTAAACATAATGCTTCATATAATTGTCCCATAATAACCAATTCATCTTGGATTTTTTTCCATAGTCTCCATAAGGAAACCAATTATTTTCCAATTTGCGGTTTCTTAAAATTATATTAACTACTTCCCCCCAACAAGGGACATGGACACTTTCACTAGAATCCATTTTATCACCAATAAAATATGGCATATCAAATATTTACTATGTGTGAACAAAACATCCAACTCCAAATGTGGTATAGCAAATTCCAGATGAATCAAAAAAACCTTACCAGATAATTTGGATATCTACCGTAGTTCCCACACTGCGACCAGAAAGGCTGAACTCATTCACACCACCACCACATGTGGGAAAGTGTACCGGATTTTCCGCATCCCCTCCAACATATGCTGTGTAGAGGAGTCAAACCTATTAATGTCTGTGGGGACCAAATACCATCTTTGTATAGTTTTAAAAAATAGTTCATAATAACAAAAATTTAAGGATGATTTGCTTACCAAACAAAAGGCATTGCACCACACTTCAGTTGACCATATCTTATTCAACTCACTTTCCCAAATCCAAATCCTAAAAGATTTATCCAGATCTTTCAGAGATCTAATCAATTTTAGAATTCAGGTGGGATTTATTATCAGAAATTATCAATTTCTCAAATGGGGTCTTTTCGTTCATCCTGTCTAACTGAATACCTAAATGGTTTACATTTTTTTGTAATGTTACATATTACAACCAAGTAATTGCCTTCAACTGGAATCTTTTATAAAATTTCTCTAGTGTACAAAGAGAGCCATTCTCATAGAAATATCTAACTGTGCTTATAACTCCTCTTGTCCAACAAAGTGTATCAAAACCTTTGTATATATAATTTAACACCTCGATTGTAGCACCTAAATTGGGAAACAAGGAAAGGTGCTTAAATCTTTATTTTTAAACCAGAATCTAATTAAGGATCTAATTCCTTTCAAAAGATTTTTTAAGCTTGATAATTTTAGGTGTGGAAGCTAAAAAAAAATTAGATGAATAGGGATTGGTGCTAACAGATCTTGTTCCATTTTTGTCCAACTTGCCGTCTTTACACTGTTCCATTTCATTAATAATAATGGCATCATGGATATCTTTTCTGTGAAGCTAATCCTCCGTTGACAAAGGGTTTATCAGTAAGATCTGGTTTTATCCTTGGTTTTTACCCTGATAAAGGTAATTATTGATCAATCTCTGTAAAATATTTATAATGTTCTTATTTGCTACTTCTGGGACACATCTAAAAATATAGGTTACTTTAGGAATAATCAACATCTTCACGGCCGCTATTCTGGCCATCCATGTCAAATTTATTTTTTCCACTCTAAAAGAGTAGTCCTTATTTGTTTACTGATAATATTAAGGTTCTCAAATAGTAAATAATATAACTGAAAATAAAATTTTACACCCAAGTGAGTAATAAATCTTGTACTCCAGTTATAATCAAAATGAGATCTCAGTTTTATTAATTGATCTAATCTAATACCGCTTCCATTTATGTCCATTTTCATGTTATTTATTTTTTTAAGTATGAAAGGTTTACAAATTCTTCCAGAATTTTTTGATCATGAATCAAAGATATTTCTGGATCTGTCAGCGTCAGAATTTTATATTGTCTGCAAACAGTTTAATCTTATATTCAGAATTGCTCATTTTAATTCCTTTTATCTAAAAAGAAGCTCTAATTAATTGAGCTAAAGGCTCTATAAATAGCACAAATATAAGTGGTGACCAAGGGCAGCCTTGGCGTGTACCATTAGTTACCCGAAATTTCTCAGTCTCAAAGCCGTAACCTGAAATCAATGTTGTAAGGTTATCATATAGAGCTCCTACCGCCTTTGATCCAAACTCTGCAAAACCACATTTTTGAAGTACTGTATTTAAGGAATGCATGGGAATTATTTTACTGTTAGTATAAGACATGATATTTAAAAGGTGTCTTGTGTTGTCTGATGCCTGTCTATTGGCAACAAAACCTGCTTGATCCAAATGTATTAAATCTGGAATAATGGAACTTAATCTATTTGCTAGGATTTCAGAATATATTTTTATATCCACTTTTAACAGTTAAATAGGCCGATAGTTTTTTATAATCATCTGGATTTTTATCTTGTTTCAATATATTTATTATTTTAGCTTCGGTCAATGCTGGCAAAGTAGTTCCCTTATTCTTAATTTCATTATACATTTCAGGACTAAGGAAAATACTTTACAGCATAAATTATTGAAGCCATCAATACCTGGTGCTTTATTAGGTTTTAATTTATCTATTACCATTTTAATCTCACTTTGGGAATTTTTTTTTTTTTTTTTAAATGAGGTCCTCCTGAGTTATCTTTGGCAGATTTATGTTAGATAAAGGTTTCCCCCTTATACATGCTTTGTGAGTGCACCGTAATGGCGAAGGTGAAGAAACAGATTCTGCATTTTCTAAGAAAAATATTTAAATTTCTTCTCTCAGTTTATTCACTTGATCCTGGTCCTTCAATAGATACAAGTCAAACTTCCAAGAATTCCTCTTCCTGGTAACCTCTCTATCTCTGAAAGATAGACTAATCATAGAGTGATCAGACCAAGGAATATGTTCTATATTAGCAGAACAAGTATTATTAAGACTTTGAGAATCAATACAAAAATTATCCAACTTTGAATATGCATTGTGTCTTTTAGAAAAAAAAGCAAAATCTTTTACTTCAGGATTAAACATTCTCCATACATCAAAACTTTCATACTCTATGATTTCTATACTAAATTTCTGAGATAAGAGGTCCATGGCTTTGTCTGATTTTATTTGTTTTAGAGAGGATCTATCTTTAGATGGATCTAATATCATGTTATGCTCCCAGCAGACAATCAACATACCTTTTATAACCTTATATACTTTTTTTAATACCCTTCTCAAGAAGCTAATTTGTTTTTTATTCGGTGCATAGATATTAACAAGAGTTATAAGAAGATTATTTATTTTACCCACCCAAATAATAAATTTTCCCTCATTATCTATAATTTTATGTTCTTCCCGTAGAAGCATTTTTTTATTAAAAAATAATTGAGACCCCTCTGGGTTTATCTTTATAAGTTGAGTATATGGAATCTGTAAACTTCTTGTTTTTAAATAATTGAAATTTTCCTTTTCCCAGTGTGTTTCCTGTGAACGTATTATATCAGGATTAATTTTAAGAAACTTTGTTATGGCTATTTTCCTTTTTTGATTTATATTTAAAATTCAAGGACATTATTTTAAACACCATTAATTCATAAAATTATCTGGAGGTATCTAACTCTCTCATAATAATAATAATAATAATAATATTAATAATAATAATAATAATAATAATGACTCTCTTCATATGTCTCATAAATAGTATTCAATCCTCCTCTAACTTTTTTTAAACTTCTTTTTTTTTAAACTTTGTCTTCTCAACATACAAACATTCTATCATTCACAATTTTCCATTATCTATCCTACCTCTTAGGCTGGACATGTTGACAAAAAAAAAATTACAGGCCTTCAGCTTTTTGATGTTATGGCACTGCCCTATTTTGCAATTGATCCATAAAGTCTTATGAGCTCCTTATATATTTCGTTCACATTGCAAAAATATTTGAGGCATACAGACCCTAGCCACTACTTGTGGAACAGAACACAGAACACAGTTTAAGGAATGTTACACTCGTAAGGCACAACCTTTGCTATTTCTATGTTATCCTACAGAGTATGAACACAAGTGTGAAATAAATCTCTTCTGCATATTGATGGAGCTCAAATGAAAAAGTAAAAATTGGAGAAATATCACCCCAACAATGAAAAATCTCTCACCTTGAAAATATCCCAGCTAAAAACAGTAGGGGAGAAATTAATTATATCTTAGCCCTTAATTGGGATATGAAATTTCAGCAGCTTTATTGTTTGTTGGTTTTATAGTTTGCTGTGTATTAATATATAGACTTGAAACCAGAAAATACATATTTTTACATACATACATATTTTATAATAAATAACTAGCAATTTTGTAGTACATAATTCCACTTTTTTTCTGCAAATGCTTATGTCCCCAATCCCTTCTGAGAGTGATAAAATAGTTCCTAATGCTATGAATGTATGTGCCTGTGTTTAAGACAGTACATGCTCTCATTTAGTGTCTTGCAAATATCCAGTATGCACCTCTCTTGCACATTAATCGATCAACACAAAATATATATAATGATATAACCTCTAAAGGTCTGCTTTTAAAGCTTGTGTGGCTTTAATTATAATGGTTAGCAAATCATCATTGACCTACTCATGCTCAGTCCCAACAAATTATATTTCCTTATTATCATTGCTTTTCATACCAATCAGTGTATGAGATTAAGGCCAGCTTTTTTTGGTGTCTCTAAACAAAGTTAGATGCTTCTCATCTACTATAATATATATATATATATATATATGCAATAGGCACCTACTCATTTGCAATACTTTCTTTAAAACTGTAATGATGTGCGTGATGTACTTTCTGTACACCTTTTCTAATGTTATGGGTTATAGGGGGAACCAGACATGGAATCTTTGCTCACTGTGCCTTAGGGAGTTCAGCTACACCTCACTGATGATGCCCACAGAGGCCGAAATGTATGTCTGGGTTTTGCTGTTTCTCCTGTTCAGGACATAATTGCCTAGTATTTTGGGACTAGGTCACTCTAGTGAGTGTAACCATACTGATATACTGCAAGATATTTCTCCATGTGAATGGCACAAGTGGCTAAAAGAGGATTTCTCTCTGAGAAGGTAACCAGACCTATCGAACAAACCAATGTAGGTGTTGTTCGTTGTCAGATGAGCACCTCTACTCTTTTTGCTTCAATTAAATGTCTTAATAAGAAACCAAATTGCCAAGGATTTTAATAGGACTAATACGATAGAGTCTTACAGTGGTTATTTGTGCTCTCTTGCTTTTTTTCATTTTACTGAATGATACATTCCATCCCAGCTCATATCCACAAGATATTTTGCAGATTCTAAGCATTTTGAGGCAACCTAGTATTTAATTATGCTAAAAACTCCAAATACGAAAGTCATTATAGCAGGTTTTCTTAATTTTCTATCTTATAGCTATGTATAGTAAATATATATATTTACTGTCAGTTCTTCTTTTAAATAATTATTATTTCTTTTCCTCTGGAGAGTGAGTCTTGCATATGACAGGAGACATATGACTGCCTTGGAATGGGTGACACAACCCTGTAATGGGAATCCAGTAAAAAATCTTGTCTGTAGTACAAAAAAAATGTCACCAATAGTATATCACTGGAATATAAAAAATGAAGCTGGTTCGAATACACTAATTACACACAGCTCGGCTCTATCTGACAGCAGTATATATACTGAATGGTATCTAGTTACCTAGTTCTTACCATCAAACTATTGCCTGTCTCAGATATAACAAAAATATCTTAGTAGTGGGTGTTATAGAAATAGGTGTTTTTTTTATAAAACAACATAATTCCATATATATTATGCTTAATTATTATTATTTCACATGTATTTATAAAAGGCAAATAATATGGCAAGTTACAGAAGTCAAAATGGAATATATGATGAAATGGTATAAACTAGAAAAAAATTAATTAAAGCCCTCTTATAAGACCTTACTATCTAAGGGCCTCATTCAATTGCGATTTGGCCAATTGAATAGGGCTCTATATAAGCACAAAGCATATTTGTTTACAGAAGTTTTTCATTAGTGAACTTCTATCCAAAACCAAGGTCTTCACTAACTAAAAACTTCAGTAAAAAAATATGCTCTGTGCTTATATAGAGCCCTGTTCAGTTGGCCAAATCTCAATTAAATGAGGCCCTAAGAAGGTGGAGATAATAACAGAGATAATATGAAGGGAATTGTTAATGTCTGATCTTGTTTAGTAAATGTTATGAAGCATAATTGAAAGACTGTCTGAATAGAGAGTTTTCAGAGGGTGTTTGCAGTTGTGAAGATGTGACAGAGTGAGATAGAGAACTCCCATAGCCTAAGTGCATATGGGAGATGTCCATTAGAATGGAGTTTAATTTGAGTGGAGGAGCAGTTAGGGGAATATTTACAAACTAGCAGCCTTATAAAATTGTGATTCGGCCAATTGAATAGGGCTCTATTTAAGCACATAGCATATTTTATTACAGACGTTTTTAGTTAGTGAAGACCTTGCTTTTAGATAGAAGTTCACTAACTAAAAACTTCTGTAAAAATATGCTATGTGCTTAAATAGAGCCCTATTCAATTGGGCAAATTACAATTTAATAGCGCTGTAGATAAGAGATATAGGCTGTTGTCAGACGGTGTAGTCGAGGGGCAATATTATTAAATGACTTCTAAAGGACATGGGAATCCAATGATGGAACTGGAAGATATGAACTGTAATTAGTGGATAACTGGTAAAATGTGTAAATGTAGCAGAAACGATCGGTTTAGGATTGTCTACTGAGAAGATTGCTACCTACCATCTACTTGATCGCTACCTTGTCATGGTAAAGAGGCTTGTGTACCTCAATGAAGCTGGGAGCTATACCATGCAGTATCACCCAAGATGGGCAGGTCATAGCAGAGATGTCAGACAAATCATAGGTTTACTGGAGTATGAACTGACAACCCACTCCAGTATCTTTGCCAGGAAAACCATAAAAATAGGCACAACCAGAAATACAGTGCCTTGCAAAAGTATTCACCCCCTTGGCATTTTTCATGTTTTGTTGCCTCAAAACCTGGAATTAACATGGATTGTTTGAGGATTTGCATCATTTAATTTGCAGAACATGTCCAAAACTTTGAAGATGTTTTTTTTTTATTGTGAAGCAAGCAACAAATAGGACAAAATAACAGAAAAAGTCAATGTGCATAACTATTCACCCCCTAAAGTCAATACTTTGTAGAGCCACCTTTTGCGGCAATCACAGTTCCAAGTTGCTTTGGATAAGTCTCTATGAGCTTGCCACATATTACCACTGGGATTTTTGCCCATTCCTCCTTGCAAAACTGCTCCAGCTCCTTCAAGTTGGATGGTTTGTGCTTGTGAACAGCAATCTTTAAGTCTGACCACAGATTTTCTATTGGATTGAGGTCGGCTTTGACTAGGCCATTCCAACACATTTACATGTTTCCCCTTAAACCACTCAAGTGTTGCATTAGCAGTGTGTTTGGGGTAGTTTTCCTGCTGGAAGGTGAACCTCCGTCCTAGCCTAAAATCTATCACAGAGTGGTACAGATTTTGCTCAAGAATATCCCTGTATTTAGCACCATCCATCTTTTCCTCAACTTTGACCATTTTCCTAGTCCCGGCTGCTGAAAAACATCCCCACAGCATGATGCTGCCCCCACCATGTTTCACTGTGGGGATGGTGCTCTTTGGGTGATGTGATGTGTTGGGTTTGCGCCACACATAGCGTTTTCTTTTATGGCCGAAAAGTTAAATTTTAGTCTTATCAGACCAGAGAACCTTCCTCCATACCTTTTGGGAGTCTCCCACGTGCCTTTTCGCAAACTCAAAACGTGCCATTTTGTGTTTTGCTGAAAGTAATGGCTTCTGGCCACTCTGCCATAAAGCCCAATTCTATGGAGCGTACGTCTTTTCGTCGTCCTATGTACAGATACTCCAGTCTCTGCTTTGGAACTCTACAGCTCCTCCATGTTTACCTTAGGTCTCTGTGCTGCTCTCTCATTAATGTCCTCCTTGCCTGGTCCGTGAGTTTTGGTGGGCGGCCGTCTCTTGGCAGGTTTGCTGTTGTGCCATGTTCTTTCCATTTGGTTATGATAGATATGATGGTGCTTCAAAGATTTGTATATTTTTTTCATAACCTAACCCTGACTTGTACTTCTCAACAACATTGTCCCTTACTTTTTTGGAAAGTTCCTTGGTCTTCATGGCAGTGTTTGGTTAGTGGTGCCTCTTGCTTAGGTGTTGCAGCCTCTGGGGCCTTTCAGAAAAGGTGTGTATATTTAATGACAGATCATGTGACACTTAGATTGCACACAGGTGGATTTTATTTTACTAGTTATGTGACCTTTGAAGGTAATTGAGCTATTTATGGGTTTCATAAAAAAAGGGGGTAAATACATACGCACATGCTAATTTTCTGTTTTCTATTTCTATATACATTTTACTCATTTCACTTCACCAACTTATATTGTGTTCTGATCCATCATTAAAAAATCAGATTAACAAAACATTGAACTTAAGGCTGTAATGTAACAAAATAGGTAAAAAGTCAAGGGGGGGGTGAATACTTTTGCAAGGCACTGTACATACTTATGTGCCTGGCGTGCTGTGGTCCATATATTCACCAGAAATCAGACACGACTGAAGGACTGAGCAACAACAACTGAGAAGAAGGTAAGTTGAAAAAATCAAGACAGTGGGAAAGGTTATGTTTTTTGTTTGTGAAAGGTGTTGAATTTGGAGATATTTTGGAAGTGTGAAATTTGATGTACTGATGAGTATTTGGAGCATCAATTCCAAAATCACCATAATCATTGCTCAGTTTTGAAATATATCACAAAACAGATGTTTTACATATTAGCTCCAACTACAATGTAAAACTGTAGCTGAATGTGTCAGTGATATATGGGACATAATAAAAGCTTCCATTCAGATGAAGCACTGTACTTTTAAAATCATACAGATATATATCTTTTACAATACAGCCTATGTAAAATTCATTAGGATGTATATTTTTGGAGAACTGAAAACCACACTTTTGAGTATGTATTTTGAGATATATGTGTCTCACTGCTTATTTGAAATCTCTCCAATAAAGTCCATGAAAGCATGGAATATCTTTACATTAGTGTGACTATACTCCCATTTTAAGCTTATTAAAAAGCATATGGCAATATCAAGATGCTTTATAATTCTTAGTTAAAAAACAAATTCTCCCCTCAGCAAAGATTTTTGTTTTTCCTCCCGTGACTGCTGCTGTTCAATTTGTGCTTAAAGGATAATTTACCTCACTGTAATTGCTCTTCATGATATGAAAGAGCACAACATGATATGTTAAAATAATCTATTTTATTAATTAGACTAATAACAGCTAGAAAATCTAAAGTTTGCATACAAGTCTTTCCTGCCTACTGGTTGTTGCATGAGTAAGAACAGATAGCGGAATACATGTACATGCTGTGGTTATTCTCTATGGGGAAGGCCGTGATTAATAGGAGTTTTTCCCTGGACTCAGTTTACACTGCACTGACCAGTAAACTCATAGCTATCCTGTTTTAGGTGAGTCCAGCATTTCATGCCTGCACAGAGTGATTTGCTAAGGATTATTAAAAAAAAAAAAAATATATATATATATATATATATATATATATATATATATATATATATTGAATTTGATAGCAGCTCTGCAGAACGCAATATTTAAAACTGTCCTCCTTAGAGACAAATCCGTGATTCAAAATATGGCGTAATTAAAGATAATAACAAGCACTGTTATTAATTATTAATTTTGCATATCCTTACAGTAATCTTAAATTCAAAATGTGTAATTGATACCTGTCAATCTGCCTTTTTAATTAACCTACCACGCTTGTGGTGGTATGTAATTTCTCTGGGCGATTGCTAACAAATATGAATTACTTCATGGTGGCCTTCATGCATTGTTTTCAGTGTAGTTTTCAGTCTGCATTACTCCTTGTATATGCAAATGTCTAGACTACCAATGCAGTGTTAAATAATACCTCAAACTGAATGGGCGGATCAGAATAACAAACTAATGTACATTTACTGTGAGGAATTATATATTTTTAAATTAGATTTAAATTGCTAAAAGTACTTGCTCTAATGTTTTATATTATACCATATTTCACTACTTTCCCCTTGGTAACAACAGAGATACCAGGAGACTAAAGACACATATTTTATGCACCCTCAATATAAAACATAACTTTTATTATTGTCTTAAAAATGCGTAATTAAAATACATCATACAAAATAAATACAGTTTTCTTAGAACTATTTGGGAGGTACCAGTATACATTTTATTTATTATTTAGTGTGTGTATAATTTATTAAACCTTTTGGTTAATGTTCCAGAGTTGGATATATAAGTCGTTATTAGGACCACTTTTCCCTCTCTTTGCAGGCGAAATACATCTATTGTTCATGCAAAGAGTGGGAAAAGTGGTCCTAATAACTACTTATAAATCCAACTCTGGAACATTAACCAAAAGGTTTAATAAATTATACACACACTAAATAATAAATACAATTAATACAGGTACTTCCCAATGAGTTGTAAGAAAACTATATTTATTTTATATGATGTATTTTAATTAAATAATTTTAAGACAACAATAAAAGTTATGTTTTATATTGAGGGTGCATAAAATATGTGTGTTTAGTCTCCTGGTGTCTCTTTCTAGTTACCATGGGAGAAAAGTAGTGAATGTTTAACATTACACATATAAATAATCATGTGTGTGTGTGTTTGCGTTGCTCAGTCATGTCTGCGTCTCCGTGACCACATGAACTGTAACACACCATGCTGACCCACTGGAGTGGGTTATCAGTTCCTTCTCCAGTGGGCCACATCATACAGCTCCCATCCAAGTAATGACCACACCCAACCCTACTTGGCTTTAGGGTGGGGGTGACCTCTCGATTCCCTGACTGGAATTTAACCCAGGTCGGAGTGGTGAAATCACTGAATCCCAGCCATTGAACCAACAGGGAACCCATAAATAAGTATACTAACCGACAATAAAATACTTGTTAAGTACACATTTAAAAATCTACTGTGTCCCTTTAAATAAGATGTTTAATTACCTTAATATAAGATCAAATGGCTGTTTACCTTATTGCCCAGTTCACTTCCTTTCTGCTGCCTTATCATACTCCTTGTCCATATCTACTTGTTTACAACTTCAAAGAAACTATTGTTCTTATCCTTTACAGTCGAACAACACCTCGTGTGATGACATCTTACAAAATTGTATGAAAACCTTAAATTCTTACTTAGAGAGAAAATGGCTTCCTTGCTTGTTTATATCCGCATTTGCAACTCGTACAAACCCATTATTTATTTGCAAACAACTTAATGACTGCTTTGACAGCTTTTTGTAGCCAGCCTGTGATCTAATTTTAACATAGATGACACTTTTGATTCCTTAGGGGCAATTTAGGGATTCCTACCTCTCTCTTTTCTTACTATCAGTCTAATTGATAAAAGAGATGGGAATCTTTAGCAGAGTTGACTTGCGTGTGATCAGTAGGCGTCTAAGTTTCCGAGCATTCTTACTTGTCACTGTTTGTGTGTTGTTCTTTAATTAGGGATTCAAACTGACGGATTCTAAACAGATCATTGGAAGATCAAAAAGTGTTATTTACAGACAGCTTTGCATTTTTATATATTTTTGTTTGCTTTATGGGCTTTCAAAATGTTATTTTAAAATGTACATAGTTGCATGATATATCATTTGCATAGATTCCCAGCTTGTGCTATATATAAAAGCCAAGACTATTGTTCAGTAACCTGACAATATAAAAACATACAACAATGAAAGGATACATTTTAGCATTGTAAAAATAAGCCGTACTGTAATCGCGCAAACAAAACCGCTATACTTGTGATTTTATTTCTCTTGTTTAAAAAGTACGCAGTAAAGTAGAAGACAAAATCCCCAAAGCCTCGCTAGTCTAAATTTCCCTATTTCTCTTTGAACAGACTACACAGATTTTGTTGACTAATTGAGATCAATCCCAGTTGTAAATCGCCCAACATTTTTACAACTTTAATTAAGCTACCATGGGGAGCTGTTTATCAATTAACACTTGTTACAAATTATTAGTAATTATATGGGCTTGGCGTATATGGCGTAGTGAGAAAAACAAATTGTATATGTCACTTTTTGTTAGAGGGACTGATTGAAGTGTTTATATGTTATTAGGATAATATTTAATAAGCTATAACAATTAGTAAGATCAAGGAAGATATTGTCTACTATTAGGACCATCCAATGGGGTTTGGGCTACTGGCAATTATGTAACAATGTATTATTTGTGTGTAGCTCTTTAATTTAAAGATATTTACAGTACATACACTATATTTTTGTCATAAAGTAATATCCAAGATTTAATGTTGCTGTTCAAATATAACCAAGCTTAAAGGGCCAGTTACCTCAAGAGCACAAGATTTTATGTTAAAATTATATAATTTTTCCTGTAATTACACTTATAACAGTTACAAAACTAAAGTTTTAGGTCTGTTTGCAAACACACTGACTATTCCATGATTAATGACATCTGCCGACATCGGCTGGTGAAGCTCCCCGTGCAGACAGATGTTTTTCTTAGCATTCAGGAATCCTACAGCCCAGCAGTTAACCCACAAGTAACTTATTTAAGATATTCTAACACGCATTTCTATGCACAGATTAAAAAGGGTTAACTATAGTTTTCCTTTGCTCTCTGCACAGGAGCTTGCTGTCGGTCTACCTGGCAACTTGCCAGTGATACATGTAAACAGAGATTTAAATAATAAATATAACAGTGGAAAAAACACAGATTTCTAAATTTCAAAAAGGTTTTCAACATGCTGTTAAGAGAACTTTACATTGGTGCACTCCACATTGCACTGAATTAAGTGTCCCTTTAAAATAAAATATGATAAGCATATCAGTTCAAGATGGTATATAGTGATGCAAGGGGTAGGCAAGGTCGCTCATGAAAATATTCTCCAATATTTTAGGATTTAACTGTTGTGTACAGATTAAGCAATTGAAGGATATAGTGATTGTCTCATGTGCATAGTGGGAAAATAATGAAATCCTGGTCTGTGTGGCTCTCCAGGACTTCTGGTTCTCTGTGCTAATATTACTACTGAGTCAAGAGGATTACAGTTACTATTCGTGCATGGGGGTCTCTATATAAAAGACGTCCCAAAACCAAAGCAGCAAATCCCCCCAGATTATATGAACAAGGATCACAAAAAATAGCAAAATTTAACATAATCATGCATTACCAGATTTGGCCACAAATTTATATTAAATCAAAGCAGGGACCCGTTGCATTGCAGGGCCACTGTTTTTTTTTTCTCTCTTTAAACTTTATTCCCCTAGATTGCTGAGTACTGTTAAATTAACACTAAATACCCTATGTGGAATATGTTCTAGGTTGTCAAACATTCTAACCTATCTAAATGGATAGCTGTACAATCTTTGATGGAAATTGAAGTTCATCTTAAAAAGCACATTTGAAACATTTTAAAAAGTTTTTACTGTTCATTTTCTAAACTTCAGATTATAGTCTAAACAGATAATTTTTTTTTATTGTGATAATGTTTCACTATGTATTTCATTTTTTTTTTTATGAAGCTCAATGAGCATCTTCTTCTGGATTGCTACCTTGTTGTGGTGAAGGGGCTTGTGTACTTCAATGAAGCTGTGAGCTATACCATGTAGGGTCATTTAAAATGGGCAGGTCATAGCAGAGATGTCAGACAAATCATGGACCACTGGAGAAGGAACTGGCAACCCACTCCAGCATATTTGAAAACCTTATGGATTAGCACAACCAGACACAAGATATGTGGAGTGCTGTGGTTCATAGGGTCAATATAGTTGTATGAATCAATGAGACCTATATATCACTGGATGTTCTGTGTTACTTAAAAAAAAAAATTAAACGAGTTTTACTTAATATCTGTGCATGATAAAAATCTATTTTCATCATTCTTTTTTAAAATGCATATTAGAACATTTTGTGTTCCATATTCCTTTAATCTCCTTTAACTGAAAATGACTAGTAGATATATATAAATATAAAAGCGCTTTATTGACCTCAAAGTTCATGTTTTTATGGGCTATTTTAACTTGAAAACACCAGGTGAAAGTTTATAATGTATTCAGGTATTAAAGCTACCTATTGCCATGTAGAGTACTGTCTGTGATAATTTTAATTGGCTTAATTGAGATGCACACGTCTGATTAATGTTTAATTCTTTTATTTTTTCCCCCCATCAAGTCAAGCAGTTCGACATTTCTTCAATTATGTTAGATCTTCCCAGACTTCAAAGGCATGCTATATTAGACAGCTACTGCAGAAACGGGTAGACTGATTAGAGAATAAAGACTGCTCATTATACTCTAAGAGCACAAAATTGGTTTGTGTAGCCTTTGAAAGTTAAAATTAAGAGCTGTTGAGCTAAACTTGAGCTATAGTAATTAACCCAATTTATATTAGTTCCCCCTTACCTAATTTGCATGAGATTGTTAATTTAGAGAAATCCGCTACAGCAAATTCAGTAACAGGTCTATTAGAAAAATGCATTTTGCGGATGTGAAGCTATTCAGAAATGTACCTCTGGCATTAGTAATTATAACAGACTTCCGTAACAAGTAGCAGTATGTGCTGAAAAAGCCAAACATTTTAAATTATTTTAGGATATGATAGAAAACTCAGTTTTAATAGAAGGGTAATCATTTTTAGTTCCAGAATTTACATTTTAATAGTATAATGAAAATTTAATTTGGTAATAGATCCCAGGAGGCCACATAACTGGTGTTATTATTATAATGGATATTAATGAAAATAACATGTATTTAAAAAAAAACGTTATTCACATATTGAACAAATAAACGAGATAACTCTGTCTTTACCAAAGCGACACAGTAATTTCTCGAAATCTCTCAGGTTATGCATGCTTGAAATTGGTTAATTAGAAATACATTTTAATATGGAACTAATGATAACAAAGATGCCAGAGTTAGGATGTATACCCATTAATAGTTAATTAAAGGTATATGGAAGATTCCATGATTTTACTCTTTCTAATCTAACACATATGGCTTATACCAGAAACATACATTGAGATGATCCATTCTATACACATACAGATTTATTTTGTTTAAAAAAAAATGTTTTCCACTCCTCCAGAGGTGCTTACATAGGCACCTGGTACTAACCAATAGAAAAGCTGCATCCAAGTATGTTTTTTTTAACCCTTTACTAACCTTCCAGCCAGTAGCAGCACAGTGCCAAGATCCAGAGCAGCACTGCCTGAGCAGTTGGTGTGTGGTGGGGAAAAAAGAATACAAATCCCATGATGCTGTGCTGCAGAGACTGAATTTCCATACTGCTATAATGTTGTAGCTGAATCTGATTGGCAACAACAAATTATGATTTTTATGTTAATTCAGTTTGGATGGTGAGGATCATTCCTTCTCAAAAATAACTGCCAGAAACTGAAGAAATTTTGCAAGCTTTAGGGTTAGTTTATTAATGTTGATTTAAGGATTTTTTTTCACGCAAAAATGTCCGTATACACTGCTGATTCTCCTCCAACAGATGCATGCATAATCCATGGAACTTCCATATACATTTAACGACAATTGGCAAAATGTGCTCTGGCAATATATTATAATACAATAAGGCATTATAATGAATCTGTTAATAACAACATAATATTTGGACGTCTCTCTTTGTATTCTTACACTTAAAGCTACACTATTGTTCACCAACAACATACTGTGCGCCACTGAATAATGGTATGCAGCCTGCTGTGTGCCATACCAGCAGAAGAAAGAGCTCCTGAATATGACGCAACCAAAAACAGCTATAGAAGAGCCTCATCAGTCTGACATTTCCTTTCCCAAGCAAATACTTGCACGCAGAGTATGTGCGCTTGTGAATCTACTAGATATCCTGCTATTAACCTTGGATAGAAACTTCATCTGTCCTGTTGCCATGAACTTCTGCTCTGTATATTAATAATCTGCTGCTAGACCCGACTTCCAGTGAATGGCCAACACCCTGATACCTCCCTCCATCCCCAAAACAAGTTCTTGCTAATAGGATTTGGGCCTCAGTGCAAGGAAGTGTCTGGCATCTCTATCCAAGGGTTTATTACAGACACCAAATAATAACAAATTGTGATCTACAGCATAAGGATGTTAATTCAGTAATGTTGGTGCCAACATATCCAGATGTGTACATGCAGTTGATTGTATCCAACACTCTGCTGCACATCTGTTGTCTTATTATTATGTTCATGGACCAGGTTGATACAAATGAAGATTTTACAGAATGATTATATTAGGATTTTGTTTATAGACAAGTCCCAACAGGCTTTACCTCTCAACAACTTCCTAAACTGTAAATTCTCACAAGAGCAGGGCTTTCAACTCATTCTGTACCTTTATGTATAAATGTTTTATTTTATTTGTATGTATTTATTATAAATTCCTGCTGGCATGTTAAGATTAAAGCACTAATGATAATCACATATATAGTTGTGAGCATTCCGGGTTGTTGCTAACGTTTGCGGGCATGCACAGCGAGCCAGACACAACTGCGGCGCTCGCGAAGGCCGCAGTTGCAGGCATTGTGTGCCGAAGGCGCTCATCTCTATGACCCCGCACCACTTAGGCAGTTAGCGACGAAGGCACTCACTGCGCTGGTAGAGATGAGCACCGTAGGCGCTTATCCTTACAACCCGCGGGACTACAGATCAACAGAAATCTCAGTTATCCAATTCACAGTGCCAGCACAGTAGCAGTTTGAAAAAATTACGGCCCGTAACACTTTGCAAAAATCAGGACACCAGAAAAAACCTGGACCCCGCAAAAAATCTCAAAAAATCTGGACCCCGCAAAAATACAAACAAAACTAAAAAAAACAAACAAAAAAAAAAAACTCACACACAGAACGGGGGGACAGCCAGGACGTCTGGGAGTGAGGTTGCACTCAAATTTAAGCAGAATTTGCAAAGTTTCGGCACCCAAAAATCGCCTGAGCGAGAAAAAAAATGGCGGCCGAAAAAACGAAAACAAGGCTACACAACCCCTAACAGCGCAAGACACCGCCAGGCACGTACGACTTTTACCCAGGAACGTATGAAGTACAAAATACACTATTAGGAAGGCTGGAAAATGCTCGCGAGCCGCATAACACATAGACAATCTACGCCATTTTACAACACTAACTTGCAACTGAAAACATTACGATTCTAAAATGGAGCTTTACCCGACTAAACAAAGGGTTTGGCCTCGCGCACGCAGCCTATTTGTACTGCACACTTGCCACATTGCTGACACTTTCTCCTCAGTTCAGCAACAGTCCAAATGTACATTGTATGCTGCAGGAAAATAAAAAGAGATTGTTAGCTCTTCAGGCTATTGATTGCTGGATATATTAATTAGAAATAGGTAAAGTATATGAATTAATTAATTAATTATTTAATGAATTATTATTAAAAATATATATATATATATATATATATATATATATAAAAAAATATGCTAAATAGAATATTTTACACTGACGTTACTTTATGAATACATTTTACACAGCACTTATATATCTGGATTATTGCTCATTGGCTGACAGCAATAGGACTCACAAAGCAGTTACATATTTAAATCACACTGCACTGCACTAAAAAAATTGTATATTTAACACTGTACTTATATCTGTCTTTGCGATGAGCGCCGAAGATAATCGTTGCAAAGCACGAAACTTGAAGTACACAAGGGGAGAGGCTCGCAATGAGCGCAGAAGGTGCTCAGAGGAGCAAAAGTACACAAGGGGAAGAGACTCGCAATGAGCGCTGAAGGTACTCAGAAGACCAGAAGCCTTACATTCTGTGGCAAACAACATTGCCATGGCTTCAAATGTTATTGCCGTCTGACAAGTTGCTAGTATAATAATAATAATTTCCAAGAATACAAAACATGGCCCATATAGTAGAGTGCTAATAATCACAAATAAATATTGGTGTAGGTTTGCTTAACTGTTTACCATGTCTATTATCTTGTATTATTACTTTTTACTAATAATGCACTGTCCCTAATTAACATTCTCAATTCCACTGCACTATTCATAAATACAGTTAAATAAAATGGGTATAGTAAATATGAGAGAATAAATATGATGTGTAGATAATACAATACAAAAATACCTTATACAAATTGATGCTCAGAAGTGATTGCAGTCTATGGTGCACAATTGTGAGACAAGAGGGTAACAGTCGTGGACAGCGATTGAGTTAGCAGGCTGAGGTTGCAGTGTGCTGTAGGGGTTGAATAAGCGGGTCACAGAAAGGTGTTGCTACCAGTTCCACCAACTGATGGTCTATGCATTTCTTCCAGTAATCATGTTCTTTAGGGACAGCTCCAGCCTACAATGGCTGGGATAGGGAGTCTTAATTCCCCAGTTAATTTGGAGCCTGCTTCCATGATTAGGGTCCACAATGAAGGCAACCCCAGACTTTTAATGGTTCAGCCAATAGCAAGCAATGAAGTTTAGGATCCATGTGGCTAGTCCTTGTGATGGAGAAGAGCATCAGAACTAGAATAGAAGTTTGGCAGATCAACACTTCAGGAAAAAATTCAAGATGCCACTGGAGGGCTTGGGAGAACTGCTACATCCACCCAGCAGTCAGGAAAGTGGGCTAGCATACAAACTCTTTGCAATCTGGTAGCATCAATAGGATGGAAACATACCCACATGTTCTGGAATCACCGCCTAATGGTTGCCAGCCAAGGCAGGAGAGGAGCCAGAGGATGCAGTTCAGTAGCAGGATATCAAGGTCTCAGGACAGGTGTCACAGCTGTAGCAGTAGCGCATAACAATGGACAGGCATCACAAGCAGACAGGAGCTCAACAACAGGGTACTGTGCAAGAATGAGGATAGCACAAACCAGGCGCCCTATTAAATCCCAAGCCTGCAGTGGTACAGCCCGTTTGTCTGCGGGCTTAAAATTTTCAGGAGATACAGAGCGATTAAATTAGAAAAGGCCGGAAGGACATGGCTGGAATCCAAATCCGTAAACCATGCTTCGGCATGTAGCATTTCCGGGTACGAACATGATAAATTATTCGAACGTCTATTTATGGGTTTAGATGGAGCCAATAGTAAAAGAGACCATCATCATTACGTCACTTAGACATGGAGGTTACATTTCAATCAGACCAGCATTCCAGAAATAATGCAATAGGAAAAAATCAATAAATATAGTATTCTAGTCAATGCGAGTTCTATTATATGTATTAACACATTGGTTGCAGGGATCGATATAACGCAGAAATTAAACATAAACCCCCTTGCGGGTCCTCTCTAGTACCCGTAGGGTTTTTGGCTGCATTTGCCATTTACGGGTGTGAAAACAATTGCGGGCTTGAGCATGTTAATAGTGATTTGTGATTGTAACATTTACGGGATTGAAAGATCAAAGGCTTAGCTGAGTCGGAGTTCAGATTTTAACAGCTTGTAGGGTTTTTGCACCTGTAACCCGCAGATCGGTGCGGGTAGCTAAAAGAGTACAATTTAATAGTCGTAACTTTTGCGCGCTTCTTTATGGGCTTCTGGAACTGCTAATCAGCAAATTTAATAGGGCCCCAGGATTGTCAAGCAGGTTTCAGGATAGACAGTAAGGCAACCTAGGGAGCCAGATAGGAATTAAGATAACAAGACTGGGTGGATTGGAACTGCAGAATACTCCAGGAGTCCACAGGAAGGCTGGCATACTCATGCGGCATACTCTGGAGTAGCAGGTTTAAGCCGAAAATTGTCATTGTGCCTGAAAATGGTGCATGACTCCTTTAAATGGTGGGAAGATAAGTAGGGAACTACTGGGATAGGCAGGGGGTTTCTGGGGACCACCCTGACAAAACCACTGGAACTCCTCATGTCCATTCCCAATAGGCATATTGGTTGTAAATCTAAAAAGCACCATTCTAATGCTATGTCAACTTACTTGAGCTATATATAAGTTTTAAATAGCCATTGATATATATTAAATTGTCAAATAAAAAAAGAGTACTCTATTTTAAACTTACTTTCAAACATCAGCTTCTCAGTCTCCATTTAAGCTGCTCATTTCCGTCCTTATAAGGCCATCTAGATATCCAGGAGGAATGGCAGATAAAAATAATATATCTGGTCATTTCTAATGAAAGACTGCCACTTTGAGTAGGCACGTAACAATAGAAATGCATAGAATTTATGGTAGGTTAACCCTAACCATTATTGCCAGGGGCTTTGATAGTGATGCAGGTCTAATAAACTTTCAGGTAAAGGAATCAGAAGAATATTCTTTTTTTAAATCACAGAGTAGGAGTTTTACTAAAAAGGTCTATGGTTAATTAAATCAGCTAGCTCCTGTTTTAGGGCATTGCCTTGGGCCTTTAAGCATACGTTGATATTTTTTTGAAGCTGTATTTTAGCAACCCTTTGTGTATGTAATGTAAAATATACAATTCATATATATGGAGGTTCATAAATTATGGCAGTAAAACTCGGTGTATACAACCAAAATACTATGGATAGCCATAAAACTATTTTTATTATCCATTTTAGAATTATGTTGCCTTCCAAATACAGCTAACAATATTCTCAGCAGTAAGTCCTTTGTATTTATCTTGGATAGCACTTGTTAGAAGAGATTAGGACACGTTAAAGATTAATTCTTAAAGCATCTTCAAGCTTTCTTTTCCAACAAAGGAAACATCAATTATAGGCTCACTTATAAACTTTGCCCCTTTTCTTGAATACTTTTTTGGCCTTTATAAATCTTAGATTTCTTCCCCCTGAGTGTTTGTTCAAAGAAGAGATTTTACCGCCTCCAGGGGTTGTTAAACTGATTGCAATACCACGTATTTAGAGCGTTCGCTGGGAATTAGGCTGTTTCGTAACTGTCAGACTTAGAATATAGCTGTCAGATAGCATTACAACTAAAACATACTTTATAAGAAATAATGACCAAATGTCAATCTGTTTATCACCACTGGCATTATAGACATGGGGCTACAAATCAAACACACAAAAAAACATGAAGAGAAAACCCTATTAACATATACAGGAGAAAAATCAATAAAACTATATTAACTGATGTATGAAAATACCAACTATTCTGTTATGATAATTACTTCTGATACATTTGTCCTATTTTACAAGCATTGCTTATGATATGGTTATTTCTTGCTTAGAGATATTTTCCAAGCAATGTGCAAATCACTAATATACCCTTATATTGACTCTTCTGGAAAGAAATCTAAATTTAAAGTGAATAGTTGTTTGGCTTGTTTCTTGTCTAATATAACACCATAGAACATATATAGTATTTCACTTCAAGACAGATAAACTAAATCATCTCCAAAGGCGAAGTTTTTGTCCTGCATATCCTAATAAATTAAAGAAAAGAATGATCAAGTGACTTGATTTTTAATTTTATTATCATAGTGAGGGTTTGGAGTTCCAATTACTGCTATAACATTGCCTAATGATGATTAACTTTTGAGTTCTGATTTATCTAATACTTTTGAATTTTTCAACCAATAGCTAACATTTGCTGAAGGTATAACTAAGCTTCCCTGTTTTAACCTATTTCTAAGCTAAGACATGTTGCTTATATCAGAAACACACATTACATTGAGTCATTCTATACACATACGGATTTATTTTATTCCACACCCCCCAGAGCTGTTTACATAGACACAGTGTACCTACCAATAGAAATACTGCATTTGGGTTCAGATTGTAACCATTTACTAACCTTTAAGCCAGCAGTAGCACAAAGCAGATCTACAGAGCAGTATCTGACTCCTGCTTCCTTGTACAGGGGTCTACACGTCCCATGGTGCCTTCTTGTACAAACTGCTATCACAGATTTATACAATGTATTATCTGCCTTATTAGGTAGAGTAGGGCTCATGAAAGTGAGTATCTATAAAATAGTCAGTTCCAATCTCTATCACCTTGAAATGTAATGAATATAACTCATTGCCCCCATTCAATGGCCAAATTGTAATTACTGGAGCCTGTAATGTAGCCCATAAAAGTTACTGATATTTAATTGGCCTCTTCTAGCTACCCGCAATCGATTTGTGAGTTACAGGCTGAAAAACACTGCGGTTGTCAAAAACATAACTCTGTCCTATCTACTCGTTTGATGTTTCAAGCTGTTACCAGTGCTAAAGACGCAAAATCCATATTAAATTGCAACAATTCAACTAGCCGGCAATTGCCTTCAAACCAGTAAATGGCAAATGTTTAAAAAAAAATTACAAGTACTAGATAGGGCTCACAAGTGGGTTAAACACCAGTTCATAACACTGTAAAAGCAAATATAAACACACTACTGTACTTTAAAATACTGGGAAAGCAATGAAAGGAATTGGAACTAATTGCACAACCCTCTCAAGCTTGAAAACCTGCAATAAAAATTTAAAAAATCACATTATACTGATCCCAGTAATCAAGGAGTTAATACATATTAGGCCACCCACATGGAGTAGAACAATTTCTTCATTCATTTTTATTGATTTCTACATTGGTGGATTGCGAGTACAATCGCATATCGGACTTCTAATCACTAATTGATTGAAGTTTAAACTCGATGTTTTACTGATGTCATGATGACAGTCTCATTTATTATTGGCTATGTCTAAATTATAACTTATGGGCTTGCTTAATTGATGATGTCCTGAAATGCTACGTACGGGTTTATGGTTTACGGGTTTAGACTTCAACCCTCTTATTTGCGGACTTGTTAAACTAAATACCTCTGCAACTGTTGCAAATTTCTAACCCGCAGACATACGTCTTGTATGGAGGTAATTACGGGCTTGGACTTGAATGGGGGTCATTGATAGGTTCCATTATAGTGCAATGCTAAAGTAAATTTTAAAAAAAGTTTTTAGTGAAACCATGATATTATAATCTGTTTTATATACAACAACATCTCCGTACTTTATTCAAAAGTGAAAATAATAGTGTTTTTAAAAAAATAATATAGCAGTTAGTTGCAGTAATAACACTCCTAGGATTAATTCCCCATACAATGGTCTCGGTGCATTATAGCCAAACCCTGAGAGTACCAAGGCTTGCCAAATATCTCTTAATGTGTCTGAACATTATATTAAGCAGTTATAGATGCAGTGAAAATTGGTCAAATATAAATGTTTAGCAAGCAGATAAAGAATTAAAAAATTAGAATAAAATATAAAGGAGACTGTTTATACTCATTCTAATGTTGAGAAGCAGAAATTAGCATTTTTTATCACTTTAAGGCTCCCACTCTGAACTGGAACATGGGAACTTTTAGACTGAGAATATATGGGTCAAAGCAGAGTATGAAGCTAATAGAGGTTAACTCTTTCCCATGCTTTTCACTCCATTTTAATGAGACTGACTCTGCTTATTATTGACTGATAATGGCAGATGTGATTTAAAACATACTGCCAGAAGCATAAGAGGGCTATAGCTAGATCAGACATGAACAGTTTCTATTTGCCCTATGTGGAGTATAGACTAGGATGTCCTCAAAAGCTTATTGTCATGTAGACAAATCTGAAGAGGCAATAGGAGTTTATTACAGTGTTTCTCCCTTTTTGTTTTATTACAGAAGATAAATCAACAATTTTCCATTTGTAGGTTGGATTATTACCTAAACAGCGCTCCGTAATTTGTTTTCACACTATTTATATTATCTGGAAGAAAAAAATCGCTCAGAGATGTAACTAGCAGTTTCTTCCTTCCAGAAAAGCACAGTGAGATTTTTTGATATGGGATTGGGAAGTAAGGGGTTGCTAGTAAATACAGATGTAGAGGGATTTTATTGAGGTCTTGTGTTTTGGAAGAATCAACTATGGGCAGGGGTGTAGGAACTGGGGCGGATGGAGGGGACAAATCCTCCACAGACTAAATGAACAGGGGACACAAAAAATAGCAAAATTAAACTTAATCATATATTATCAGATTTGGCCACTAGAGGGTGCCAATGCTATGGAGCAGTATGTCTTTGACCCATAATTTATTTATATATATATATATATATATATATATATATATATATATATATATATATATATATATATATTATATTATTATTTTTTTTTAAAATATATATATATATATATATATTGATATATTATTTTATTTTATTTCTTTTTTATTATGTTGGGGGGGCAGGTAGTAGTGAGTATTTATTTTAAAAAAAAGGTTTTGAATGGCAATGCAGCAAAGGGTGCACTGGCAGTTGATCTGCCCCTGCTTCCTGGGAGTAGAGTTGAAGGCCCCACTCCCCAGATTTTTTGGGGCTCCAACGTCCATGACTATGCTTCTGCAATCAGAGGTTTTAAAGATTATTTTGGTAAAACTCTAGCTTATTTTTCAAGATGCCTAATACGACTATAGTAGTGAAAATTGATAGGTTAATTTATTGGACAAACAACTTCAAGTGACAAGCATTCAAGAGATGCAATTCTCTTTTTCAAGTCCCAGCAGTTGTTGGATGTTATAATTATACCTTTACACAAGTGTAGAGTTTAAGACAAAGAGAAAACAGTACAGAAAGTTGTTTTTCTTCCCAGAGAATCTTGTGTTCACTTCATTGTATTAACTTTCAATGTAGTGTGAACCTAAACAAAACTGTTGCTGAACCTTTGAAGCAGGTTCTGTGACATACAAAAATGTTAACAAGGATTTACAGAGGGCCGACTTCTTCAAATAGTTGATTATAGGCGTATATTTCAGTGATTCAAAGCCAAGTGTGAAAGTGATGCTTTAGATGATATATAGACTGATTTATTTCATAAATGTTATTTTTAGGAGCTTTAGTAATGCATTATCATTTCAATGTGCTAAAACTTACATACATCATGAAAACCAGGGGAAAACACATTAGGTGCTTATCATTGTTTGCATTTGATAGCATATAGTGGTGCTTTATATTCAGGGTCTTGCAAAAAATTGTTTTGTCTAAATTGTTTATTCAGGGCCTAAGGGCTCTATATATGTGATGTCCTGAAGAATAAGAATCCCAGGGGATGACATGGGACAATCTGGTTCTGCAATTGCTCTAGACAAGGCTGTCCCCTATTGCTCCTGTTATTTTTTTATAGACATGTCATTGAAACATTCAAGAAAAAAAGTTAAATTGAGTCAAGATAGATGGGGCATAAATGCATAATTTAGGGAGCATAAGATTTCATACGTGCAGATGATGCATTGTAATTAGTGATGTCACGAACATCAAATTTTCGGTTCGCGAACAGCGGACGCGAACTTCCAGCAAATGTTTGCGAACGGGCGAACCCGGTGAACCGCCATAAACTTCAATGGGCAGGCGAATTTCAAAACCCACCGGGAATCTTTCTGGCCACAATAGTGATGGGAAAGTTGTTTCAAGGGGACTAACACCTGGACTGTGGCATGCCGGAGGGGGATCCATGGCAAAACTCCCACAGAAAATTACATAGTTGATGCAGAGTCTGGTTTTAAGCCATAAAGGGCATAAATCACCTAACATTCCTAAATTGTTTGGAATAACATGCTTTAAAACATCAGGTATGATGTTGTATCGATCAGGTAGTGTAAGGGTTACACCCGCTTCACAGTAACAGACCAATCTCCCCGTTTAATGCACCGCAAACAACCGCAAACAGTCCCGTTGCACAACCGCAAACTCCCCATTTGCACAAGGTTGGATACCAAGCTAGCCATGTCCCGTTCCTTGTCCTCACTGATGTCATTGAAGGTCTCTTCCTCCACCCAGCCACCAAGAGTCCCGAAAGGTGACAACAAGCCCCCTGGGACGCCTGCTGTGTTTGGTCTTCCACCTCCTCAAAGCCACCTTCCTCTTCTGACTCCTCTTCTTCAGACTCCTCTCTCTGCGTTGCCTCTGTCTGCATTATTATAAGGTGTGTACTGTTAAGTAGTACTATTCCTATCGGTTTAATACCTGTTACGTCCACTATTAGGGGATGTGTATATGGCATTGATTTTTGGAAGCGGCAGATGGAAAAAGATGCTTGGTCGGACCTCCTACTTCAAATTTGGGGCACTGCGCGTGCAATCTAAGGTGCCACCAGATATGAGTATCACTGTGCACTGGCAAAAGTTGGCAGAGTAGATGCAATAGGCTTCACACACACGCCTGTAGGCAGGCAATTGCTATTCAATCTATTACAGTCAAAAAGGTGTTGTTTTATGTCACTGTACACTATGGTTGCACCAGATATGACGTATCACTGTGCACTGGCAAAAGTTGGCAGAGTAGATGCAATAGGCTTCACACACACGCCTGTAGGCAGGCAATTGCTATTCAATCTATTACAGTCAAATTGACTGGTGAAACAGAGCAGAATATTAGCCTGTCCTTCTGATGGAAGGCTCTGGAAGGGAGTGTATGCTGCTGATTGGCTGGAATGTGTCTGCTGACTGTGAGGTGCAGGGTCAAAGTTTCCTCAATGATAAAGTATAGGGGGCGAACCGAAAAGCGCATGTGTTCGCCGTCCACTGCGAATGCGAACATGCCAAAATCACCGCGAATAGTCCGCAGGCGAACTGTTCGCGACATCTCTAATTGTAATCAATAGTTTGTCCATTACTTTCGAGAAGGAAGATAGACAAGAATTTATAGCTGTAAAATTAATAATCAGCGGGTAGAGTGAATAATCATGCACATGGAGTGCTTTCCATTAGAGGTGGACATATCAAGTAATTTGTGTATATATTAAAAAGGCTAAATCTGGGTTATATGACTAACCCGAGCCAGCTCTCTGGTAGAAGAGTGCAGCTGGTTTTGCGTAAAGTCAAAATTAGTAGTTGCTACCACCACAGATAGATTAGGGACTGACGCCCTTTATCTTGTATGTAATTTTTCAGTGTTTGTTATGACTTATCAATATGTGTATATTATTTGATATTGTTCTACTGTATATAAATGTTTTATTCATTTAGTATGCATTGTCAATATCAAAATTATATATGAGCACATATCATTTTATTGCACATAGACATTTTATGGGGCTAGATTAATTTATGGGTTAATAGTAATCACTATTGTGTGTATTGCCAGCAGCATATCTATTGATAAGCATATATCCTTTTTTTGCATATAGGCACTTTATGTGGCTAGTATGACATATTACAGTAAATTTCTGTGCATTGCTATATAATATAGAGTTAACTTATTGATATATTTCTGTGTATTAGATAATGAAGATGTTCCCCTTATGTTTGTTTTTATATTTTTAATCAACGTTATTTTGTTTTGAAAATGGATGATTTTATTATTTAATATTTGAGGCATTTTTTCTTCTCCGAGGGGAAGAACCACGGAGTACTGGAGTGTCTTTTTCCTGTCAGTTGTTTAAAAAATATAGTGACCCATTATTTAGGGCTCTATAGATTTTTAGATTTTTATCTATTAAGGTGCCCAAACAAGACTTAGATAATATACTGAGAAATATATATTCTGCTTCATTTGGGCATGTGGGATACATGCAGCCCTATTAAATTTGAAGCCCGTAGCGGCATCGGCACAACCACAAAGGCTGCAGGCTTAAAATGTGGCTGCGTTACAGAGCTATTAAATTAGACCATGCTGCGAGTTACAAGCTTGAGACGCAAATCTGTAAATCATTCTTGCTCGAGTTGGATGTGCGGTCGTGAACATGATCAATTAGTCAAACCGTAGTTACGGGTTTAGATGGAGCCCATGGCAAATGAGATAGTCATCATTACGTCACTGAAAATGGAGGTTAGATTTCAAAGCCTTTCGGGTTTCAATGACGAGTTTTGATCGGACCCGCATTCCAGAAATAAAGGAATATTAATAAATCAGTAAATATGTTCTTCTAGTCCATGCGAGTTCCATTATATGTATTAACACATTGCCAGGATCGATATAACACGGAAATTAAACAGAATTGTTTAATTTAATATTGCAGATTTGCGAGCTTGAGAATGTTATGCTATTAATTTTAATACCCAACATCACTTTCCCTTTAATTATAAGTACAGTAGTGTGTGTATATTTCCATGTACAGTGCTAGGGATAGACCTTTAACCCCCTTGCGGGTCCTTTCTAGTACCCGTTGGTGTTTTGACTCCATTTGCGGGTTACGGGGCTGAACGCCAGTAAATTTGTTGCAATTTAATAGTGATTTTCGAACCAAACAGTTACGGGCTTGACAGAACAAAGGATTTGCGGCCATGGAGTGCAATTTTCAACACCCCGTCGTTTTTTTTTTGCCCTTTTCCCGCAAGTCGTTGGCGTGTTGCTTTAGCCGCAAGCCTTACTGGCTACATTATGGGCTACGGTTTTATACGTTGAGGGAATTTAATAGGGCTGTTAGAGTACCATGGTTAACTATAGCAAAGGCAATATAAAATGGGGTTTTGGTATATATACATATATGTAGCATATGGTTGCAGAATTGGCTTGCATGGTTCAGTGGTATTGATAGGAAAATAGAGGGTGATGGACAGTTAGGAGAGTGCCACTATATATATATATATATATATATATATATATATATATATATATATATATATATATATATATATATATATATATATGGGAATAATGGATCTCCACTGGTGATGAGTATAGTTTGAAGTAGGAAGATGTCCTGGGTAAAGTATAAGCACATAACTATACTAAGTTAATGTTACATTGATATCATACCTAAGTAAGAGTTTTTAATATGGGGTATAAAGAGACACTAGAATTTGTGGATATGTAAATATACTGAAACCTTTTGGACCAAAGTTCATTAAGTCATAAATATTATTAAAGGGGTGCAGATTCAAATGGACCCTTCCTTTAGTTTTGCAAGGTTTCACAGACGTAGCAAATAATATTAAGTAATTGAGGTTTAAGCAAACATATCCCTTCATCTTCTCTAGGCAACAATAGAATAATCTGGAAAAAAAAATTAACTTTTATATATTGTTTGTAAGAAATAAGGATTTTTTCTATAATTTCTTTACCACGCGTTTTTGAACTAGATGAGCATATGTTGTGGCCCTTTTTCTCACTTTGATAACACACGCTGTGATTCTTTGCACTAACACTATCATGTATACAATAGATTTTCTGTGATATCTTGTGTTATAATGGAATATGTGTAATTGTAATAATACATCTGTTACGAAAATATGAATAATTGAATGTTAACAGAATAGCAACTATTTTTATCTGTGCTAAATCATGTGATGATAGAACAGTTTTTCTGCTAAATGCTTCACCTTTTAGCATTGCCTAGAAAGTTTTCAAATAGATGTGATATACTGTTAATATGCTAGCTCTGTGTTATTGTCCAAAAATCCCATAAAGGATGAAAAATATTTGTAAGGATTAGGTCAGAGACAGGAAGCTCTGATAACTATACAGATTACTTCAGACCCAAGTCCAACAGGCAGCAGGTAGCATACAATATTTACTTTTTGAATCAACATAATACAGTATGTCCCAGTTCCTGAAGCAGACTAGAAATATAATGCACAGTGCTAGGAATACTATTATTATGCCTGTTGCTTTAACAATGCCTTTACAGTAAAAATAAAACAGTTTGGCAGACCAAAATATCGGGGGTTAATCCAACGTGCCACTTTTGGACTGCGGAACCACTGTTTGACTTCACAGTAGTAACAAAAGGTTAAAGTCAAGAGATACGCATGGAGACATAGGGTCTACTGAGTAAGACAGTTGGCTCCGATAGACCGACATATATATATATACATGGCCGGATTACCCATTGGGTCAACTAGAGAACACTTCCCTATGAGGTGTGCCACTTTTATTTTATTTAAAGTGTACCTGGCTTTAAAAAATAATGCTGCAGTTCATAGACGGGCTACTAGGAGGTAACCACCTAGAACAAGAGAGTAACAACAGGAAAAGGAACTTACATGCACAGAAAAGGCAAAAATGGGTCAGCAAATACCCTGCATGCTCACTATCAATGGGGTCCTCCAATTCACTGCCTAGGGGTTCCAAAAAGATAGATCCGGCCCTGTATTTATATATATATATATATATATATATATATATATATAAATATATATACAAAGGTATCACAATATACTGCAATACTCATTATTAATCTATATATGTATAGATTAATAATTACTAAATATAAATATACTAGCGACTTGCCCGTCAAAAATGATGGGGCAATAAAATTGTAAGGCAGGTAATACTGTTTGCCACAGACATTCATTTTTTTGTGGTCTGAGATCCTTCAGCGTTAATTACGAGCCTCGCGCTGAGCGCCTTTGGTACTCTTCTCGTGGCTCTGAATGAGCGCCTTTGGTGCCCAATTAAAAGATTCCCCAAACCTTCCATCCTTGCATTTAAACAACCACCAAACCTTAAACAAAAATGTGTCAGCAGAAGATTGGCCAATGAACAACTAAATATAAAAAATGAAACTAAACTGCCTGTAAGTTATGTCAACACATTTGTAATGATGACATAGCCATATATGCACATATGTGCACAGATATGCACATCCTCCAATGAAGTTTATATAATTCAATGTACTTTATGTGACAAAGGCTGTTACATTGGAGAAACCAGCCAAAAACTGCACTTAAGGATGTATTTACACAGACATTCCATAAGAAAGCATAATGAAGTCAGTTATTGTATCCCAGTTCAGCGGTGTAGAAACTGGGGGGAAAGGGGGTCCGAGTCCCCCCTAGGATTAAATGAATAGGGGACACAAAAAATAGCAAAATTAAAAGTAATAATGCATTGGCTACCAGAGGGTCCTATGAAGCAGGATACATTTCCTATGGCAGAAATACATTATATATTTTCATTAGCAATTATTTTCATATATATAACAATTACTTCTCTTTTTATATATATACTAGTTACTTGCCCGTCAAAAATGACGGCAATAAAAAGTGAAGCCTGGCAATTCTGTTTGCACACAATGGGAGCCTCTCCCCCTATACTTTACTGGCCTCATGATGAGCGCTCATTTGGCGCTCATTGCAAGTTTCTCCCCCTGTCTACTGCCTCCCTTGTGTCTCATTTCCCTCCTCCTCTCCCTCCCTTGTGTCTCCCTTCCCCTGTGTTTTTACCCCCTTCTCCCTCCTGTGTCTCTAACCCCCTCCCCTGTGTCTCTTCCCCCCTCCCATGCATCTCTTTCCCCCTCCCCTGTGTCTCTTCCCCCCTCTGCCTCCCCTGTGTCACTACCCACCTCCCCTGTGTGTCTTTCCCCCCTGCCCCCCCGTGTCTGTTTCCCCCTCCCTCTTGTCCCTTCCCCTCCACTCACTCCCCTGTGTCTCTTGCCCCTTCTCTCACTCCCCTGTGTCTCTGCCCCTCCTCCCCTGTGTGTCTTTCCCCTCCCCTGTGTCTCTTTCCCACCTGTCCCCCCTTGTGTCTGTTCTCCTCCTCCCTTATGTCTCTTACCCCCATTTCCCTCTCCTGTGTCTCTCCCCCCTCCACTGTGTATCTTCCACCCTCCTCTCCCTCCCCTGTGTCTCTTTCGCCTCCTCTCACTCCCCTGTCTCTTCCACCTCCTCTCACTCCCCTCTGTCTCTATCCCCCTCTCCCCCCCCTGTGTCTTTTCCCCACCTCTCCCTCCCCTGTGTCTGTTCTGCCCTCCCCCTTGTCTCTTTCCCCCTCCCCTGTATCTCTTTCCCCCTCCCCTGTGTCTCTTTCTCCCTCCCTCATGTCTCTTGCTCCCCATTTCCCTCCCCTGTGTCTTTCCCCCCTCCTCTCCCTCCCCTGTGTCTCTTCCCCCTCCTCTCACTCCCCTGTGTCTCTTCCCCTTCTCTCACTCCCCTGTGTCTCTCCCCTCCCTCCTCCCCTGCGTGTCCTACCCCTCCTCCCCTGTGTGTCTTTCCCCTCTTCCCTTGTGTGTCTCTCCCCTCCTCACGCCGCTCAATGTGCATGCGCTGCTAACGCTGCGCAATGCGCATGCGACACCAACGCTGCGAAATTCGCATGCCCTCGCATCTTGCGATCGATCGGTTGTCAAATTGCGATTTGTTGCAAAGCATGATGACGAATCGCAGTTTGACATTTATCGGTTACTTCACATTCATGGCTGCTTCACTCTTCAATTATATATATACTAGCAACTTGCCCGTCAAAAATGACGGCATGATGGATTTTTTTTAATTGTTTTCCCACCCCTCCTCTACCTTCCCTGTGTCTCTTCCCCCCACCTCCCTCCTCTGTCTGTCTTTGCCCCCTCTCTCCTCCTCTGCCTGTCTTTGCCCCCTCTCTCCCTCCCCTGTCTCTCTTTGCCCCCTCTCTCCCTCCCTTGTCTCTCTTTGCACCCCTCTCTCCCTCCCCTGTCTCTCTTTGCCTCCCCTCTCCCTCCCCTGTCTCTTTTTGCTCTCTCTCTCTAAATTTGCCCCTCTCTCCTTCCCCTGTGCTTTTCCCCCCTCCCTCTCTATTTACCCCTTCTCTCCATCCCCTGTCTCTCTCTCTCTCTTTGACCCCTCTCTCCCTCCCCGGTCTCTCTTTGCCCCCTTTCTCCATCCCCTGTCTCTCTTTGCCACTCTCTCCCTCCCCTGTTTTTCTTTGCCCCCTCTCTCCCGCCCCTGTCTCTCTTTGCCCACTCTCTTCCTCTCCTTTCTCTCTTTGCCCCCACTCTCCCTCCGCTGTCTCTCTTTGCCCCCTCTCTCCCTCCCCTGTCTCTCTCCCCCCCACAACCTTCTGTGTCCCCCTTACCTCCCCCCTGCCACACTGATGCTCCCTCTGTCCCCCCCTTTGCCCTACACCTGCTCAATGGAGTCCCACCCCTGCTGGCGCGTCCTCTCTGCAATGTAGCAATGACGTCATTTGGGAGTCCTTACGCTGATGAGAGGATGCGCCGGCAGGGGTGGGACTCCACTGGTCCGCTGAACCACCAATTAATGAGCAGGTAGACGGGCAAAGGGTGGACAGACGGAGCATCAGTGGGGCAAGGGGGAGGTGAGGGAGCATCAGTGGGGAGGTACTTTCCCCCGGTTGTGTCACCGCTGTAGTGACGTGCAACCCCGCAACTGCGAGTTGTGGGGCTGCAACTTCATCCCTCAAAGCGAGGCCCACAAAGTGTGACGACAACTCGCAGTACGATAACTATATATATATGATACAGGTAATTTGCCTGTCATGAATGACGGTATTATAGAGTGTTACCTTGAATTGTCTGTGCTCTCTCTCTCTCTCTCTCTCTGTGCAGTCGATCTCTGTGCACTCAATCTCTCTCTCTCTATGCACTCTCTCTCTGTCTGTGTGCTCTCTCTTGCTGTCTGTGTATGCAGTCAGCTCTGTACCCCTCCCGCTCTGTCTCTCTCTCTGTGCGCTGTCTCTCTCTCTGCCCTCTCTGTTTGTGCACTCTCTCTGTGAGCTCTCTCTCTGTGCTCTCTGTCTGTGCGCTCTGTCTGTGTGTGCTCTCTCGCTCTGTGCAATCTGTCTCTCTCTCTCTCTCTGTCTTCTGTCTGTGCGTTCTCTCGCTGTGTGTCTGCGCTCCCTCTGTCTGTGTGCTCTGTCGGCTCTATACCTCACTCTCCATGTACTGCTCCCTGTCTCTCTCTCTCTCTCTGCGTTGTCTGTCTGTGCACTCTCTCCTTGAACTCTCTCTCTCTCGGTGCACTCTGTTTACTCTCTCTCTATGTGTGCTCTCTTTCTGTGCACACCCTCTCTCTGTCTGTGCACTCTCTTTCTCTGTGCACTGTCTATGTTTTCTCTGTCATCTTGCACTCTCGCTCTGTCCCCGCTCTCTTTATCTCTCTCCCTCTCTCTCACTCACTTTGCTGTCTGTCTCTCTGTGATGTCTCTCTCTCTCTTTCTGTACCTCCTTACCTCCCTCTCTCTCACTCACTTTGATGTCTGTCTCTCTGAGCTGTGTCTCCCTCTCTGTACCTCTCTCCTCCGTCTCTCTCTCTCTCACTCACTCACTTAGCTATCTGTCTCTCTGTGCTTTTTCTCTCTGTACCTCTCTCCATTCCTCTCTCACTTGCTTTGCTGTCTGTCTCGCTGTGCTGTGTCTATCTCTGTACCTCTCTCCCTCCCTCTCTCTCTCACTCACTTTGCTGTCTGCCTCTATGTGCTGTGGCTCACTCTTTGTACTTCACTCTCTTTCTCTCTCTCTCTCTCTCTCTCACTCTCACTCTTGCTCAAGTCTGTGTCTATCTTTAATGTGTTTTCTCTGTGCTGTCTTTCTATACATCATGGCTGCCGGCTGCTATCAATTCCTGCTTTAGGCCCTGCCCCTGATTACTTTATGGCCACACCCATAGATTACATCAGCGTTACACACTATGAAAACTAATATAGTGATATATGTATATATATATATATTTTTATAAACAAAGATATAGATAAATATAAACACAATGAACAATGCTCAACTAAATGAAGTCTAAAAACCATATAGTAAAAAGATAGTAAATCAATGCTGTAACACCTCTATTAATACTTTTAGGAAGCAACACTATTTACCATATTTTTCTGAACACTAAAGGGTAATGTATTGCTAATGACCTTTTGGATCACAGTTTTGTGGATACAAAAAAGGTTATACGACAGATAAAAATACTGAAATTATACAACTATCCTTTTGGTTGCTTGTGGAATTAAGTGGTTATCAGCACAAATAGACAGTCTGACAAATTCATTAGCAGAATCATCAATCATTGATTTATACATTGTATGATCCTAAAAAAGGTACTCAAATTAGGAATAAGATAACTAACAATAATAAGAGAAAGGGGACAAATTTAATAAATAAAACCAGTGATAGAACACCTAGAAAAAAATATTATTTGCAGGATATTAGAATATTTCATCATTTACACTGTGGACCTTTTAGACACTTAGGGCCTAATTCAAATATGATTTGGCCAATTGATTAGGGCTTTATATAAGCACATAGCATATATTTTTACAGAAGTTTTTAGTTAGTAAAGACCTTGCTTTTGTAGAGAAGTTCAATAACTAAAAACTTTTGTAAAAAAACATGCTCTGTGCTTATATAGAGCCCTATTCAATTGCCCAAATCACATTTGAACGAGGCCCATAGACTGTTGCTTGGTTCAGCATTTAATTACCAGAGGTTCTTGTTTGCTTGCGGTGGCAGAGATGGGGTTGGGGTAAATTCACTATCTTGGAAATACTTCACCACATGGTTTGTGGACTCTCCAGCTTTCCTCTGTACACTTTTTAACTTGTAGACAATTCCGCATGCACGCAATTTCTAAATGTCAAGGGTTCAGATGGAGAATCTCACATCTGTGACCATGCTTAGAAGACTGTTAGACAGACCTTAGAATGAGCTCTTGGAATTGAGGAGGCTGTGGTTCTTTTGCCTGCCATTGATTTGGTAGGACTATATCTGCCAGCATGCTATATCCAATAGAGAGTTACTGCATAGATTGACAGTACAGTTAAGCCAATCAGAGAAAAGCTTTTGCTTTTCCCACACAAAGCACCAAGGGCCTCATTCAATTGCAATTTGGCCAATTGAATAGTGCTCTATATAAGCACATAGCATATTTGTTACAGAAGTTTTTAGTTAGTGAACTTCTATCCAAAAGCAACTAAAAACTAACTAAAAACTTCTGTAAAAAAAATATGCTCTGTGCTTATATAGAGCCCTATTGAATTGGCCGAATCTCATTTGAATGGCCCTTAGTCTTTTTCTTATACTAAGGCTACAAAAGCCAATTTAAATTCCTATATACCATAATATATGATCTGGAACATTTCAGTCATGCTTCAATTTAAAAATAATGGCTGTGCGTAAATAAATTGCAAAACATTGATTGAATACAAATCATCTTAATAATTTAATGTCAGTTAAAAGGGTGATAATTTTATTAATTTGTGTATGGTGCTATTTGTAAAATGTATACTTTTTGGTGAACATAAATAAAAATATTACATATTATTATATAGTGCTGCTGGATATATAATGCTGAATACAACACGTGGAGAGAAAGTTGAACAATTATCATACTAATCATTTCATATGGCAGTACCCTGCACACGCTTTATACTCTGCATCTTTACCTATTCTTAAATATTTGTTACTCACCTCCTTTATATATATACTAGCGACTTGCCCGTCAAAAATGATGGGGCAATAAAATTGTAAGCCAGGGAATGCTATTTGGGCCAGAAATTTATTTTTTCGGTGGTCCAAGACTCTTCGGCGCTCATTGCGAGCCTCGCGCTGAGCGCCTTCGGCGCTCATTGTGTGGCTCGCAATGAGTGCCTTTGGCGCTCATTGCGAGGCTGTTGGTTGTTGTATTTTTTTTTCTGATAGCCACTTTTGCTGTTATTGTTTTGTCGGTGGTGATCTTTTTTTGCGCTTATTGCAAGGCTTTGTGTGCTATGAGCAGCGTTGGCGCTCATTGTCACGCGGTGAATGGGTTTTGTGTTTATTGTGTGTGTTTTTTTTTGTTTTTGTGTATATTTGTTTTTGTATGGTAATGAAATAATTAATACATTTATAAAGAAATATACTTTACCTATTTGGAAGTAATATATGCAGGAAGCATTGTGCTGAAGAGCTGACAATCTGTTTTGAGGTTCCTGCAGCATATTATGTAGGTTTGCACTTTTGTGGAGCTGAGGTGTAAGTGTCAGCAATGTGTGCAGTGTGTAGTGTAAATAGGCTGCGTGCGCGAGGGAAAGCCATTAGGGTAGCTGTGTAGTTCCGCATTGTGTAAGTTAGTGTTGTAAAATGGCGGCGAATGTGTATGTGGTACGCGGCTGTGTATGATGAAGCGTCCTTGGTAAGAGTGTATCTTGTACCTCGTACAGCTTTTTTGAAAATCCGTATGTGCTTGGTGGTGTTTTGCGTCTTTAGGGTCCTGTAGCCTCGCTTTCGTTTTTTTTCCGGCTGCCATTTGTTCTCTCGTTTTCGTGTGTCTAAACTCAGGAATTTGGACTTAAATTGAGGTGTAACTTCACTTGCAGAGGTCCTGGGTGCCCCCCTTGCGGGTAAGCTTTTTATGTATTTTTTGTGTGCATTTATTGTGTTTTTAATATTTCAGGTGCTCGCGGTTCGGCCGTTAAGGTCGTATTTTTGCAAGGTCGTAATGTTTTTTTTCTAAGTCCTGTGTCTCGTATTTTTTTATGCTAAGTCCATAAATTTTCCGTTCTAAGTCCTGCAGTTCGTTTATTTTTTTTGTGTAAGTCCGTATATAGTGATTGCGTGTTAGATCTATTTTGGTAAACTGCCGCTTGTGTGGGTGTTTATAACTGTGTGTGAGGCGCCGTAGAGCCTCCACCTCCGCAAATGCGGCCCCTCGCTTCGCGAGGGTCCGCATTTGCGCCCTGCAATGAGCCGAAGGTTGGAGGGATGCAGTTCTTGCGAGCTCGCAAAGCGTAATGAAGATTTGTAGTTTGACAACTATCATATGTGAGTCACATTATTGCAGTATACAAATAAGGAGGAAAATCAACAAAAATAGGCTGTTGCCGCCCTCTGCTGGTATTTCTGTAGACGGTTTTTATACTATAGTTATATTTATACAGTGTTTTAAAACATTTGATTTACAGAGGCATATTATAAAGCAACAGATAAAAGAGAATAGTCCAACTTACAAGGAGCATAATCAAGAGCACAGAACTGGCCTCTCACTGCACAACTGAGCGCCGTCATGGAAATCATGCAAACGTTGGAATTAATTTGTATTTATTTTTTGTTTTTTAAAATTTTCTAAAGAAGAAGACATGAACATTTTATTTTAGGAATTATTAATAATACTTGTTTTCCACCTTAATTTGAGTTTAAATCCTGGTCTTAATGATATATAGAATAGCAACATCTAGTCGTGTCTGACTCTCTGTGACCTCATGGAACGTAACACACCATGCTGGTCCACTTGGTATTCATGGCAGAGATACTGGAGTGGGTTGCCAGTTCTTTCTCCAGTGGGCCACAGCATACAGCTCCTGGTTTTCCTAGGTAATCTCCCATCCAAGTACTGACCAGGCACAACCCTGTATGGTTACAGGGTGTTGTGACCTCTTGGTTCTCTGAATTAAATTAAACCCAGGTTGCAGCATTGACAACACTGAATCCTAACCACTGGACCACCAGGGAACCCATAACATAGCATAGTACTGTTATCACTAATATAGGGCCTGATTCGTAAAATTTAAAATCACTCTTAATTTTTCTACATATTCAGCAAATATTACTTATTGGCACTAATGAATTCTTAAGTCAATAGAATGCATATAAACATTTATATAAAAAAAAAAAAAAAACTTATAAAAACTAAACCCATAGCCAAACTTATGAGTTCAAGGCATTTGCAAGTAGCTAATTGAATAAGGCTAATAGTTTGTAAAGTGTGTGTAATGCTCCAGGGGAGTGCATGTGCACTTTACAAACTATTTGTATGGATTTCCATACATGCCGCAGTGGGCATGTGCGGCACCAGCCGCGGATGCAACAGGGGGGGGGGGGGGGGGGGCGGAGGGACAGAGAAAGGGGGAAAGAGACACAGGGAAGGGAGGAGAGGGAAAAGAGACAAGGGAAAGGGGGAAAGGGACACAGAGGAGGGAGGAGGGGGAGAAAGGGGAAAGGACATAGGGGGAAGAGACACAGGGGAGGGGGGAGAGACACAGGGGAAAGGGGGAAAGAGACACAGGGGAAAGGGAAGAGAGACACAGGAGAAAAGGGGAAAGAGACACAGGGGAAAGGGGGAAAGGGACACAGAGGAGGGATGAGGGAGTAAAGGGGGAAGAAACATAGGGGGGAAGAGACAAAGGGGAGGGAGGGGGGAAGAGACACAGAGAAGGAGAAGGGGGGGGAAGACACAGGGGAGGGAGATGGGGAAGAGACAAATGGAAAGGGGGAAAGAGACACAAAGAAGGGAGGAGGGGGAAAGGGGGAAAGAGACGTGGGGGGAAGAGACAAAGGGGAGGGAGGAGGGAAAGAGACACAGGGAGGGAGAGGGGGGAATGAGACACAGAGAAGGGAGAGAGGGAAGAGACACAGGGGAGGCAGATGGGGAAGAGACACAGGGGAAGGAGAGGGCGGGAAAGAGACACGGGGGGGGGGAGACACATGTCATATTATACCGTCATTTAGGACGTGCAAACAACTAGTCTTATTATAGTATCTCTAGATGGTTTTTACAAGCAACCCATGAAGGCGCTCAATTTTGTAAAATGTATGTGGTAATTGTCCAATGCACTCAACCAGCTCAAGATGACCATGTTGTCTATAGACTTGTTCCACTACTATAGAAAGTACTAAGAACTTTTAAAAGTAAAATTCCCCCCAAATCCAGCTTGCTATTATATGAAAGAGTACACAGGGACATCACTGTAAAATGTTTAAAACTGCAGCTGTAGTTTGATCAGCTTTTAAACTGATTTTTGAATAAATCAGATTGCAGGGCTTACAGTTCCAATGGTGTATTGACAGAAATGGAATACAAGTTTTGCTTCTAATGGCAGCACCTTTCTCCTGAAATATGGACTGGTAATTAAAACTAGGCAAATGTCATTATTTTTAATTAGGCAATATTCTTTAGGTGGAGTCTTTCATAATAAAGACATTTCAATTTAGGTGGTACTTGCCTTTTAAAATGCATCATGATTACTTTTGACATGATACTTGAAATACATTCATAGCCAGATTTCTCATTAGGCTGTCAAGGTATCTGCCTAGGGGCACTTCCCTGTGTAGGGCGCCTCATTTCATACTTAGCATAAAAAAAGGAAATAATGCAGTTCACGACTTGCCACTAGGCAGTAGCCAATGTTCAGGCAACTTCAGCAGCCTGAATCAGAGTGAGAGCTATAATTGCATATATTCACATTACTGTAGTTTTTATCATCCAAAAGCAGATTGCTATGTAAAGTAATGCTATTGGGGGGGGGGGGGGGGGGCTCCATTGCTGCAGTTCACCTCAAAATATGAAAGTATCAATACCCCTGCCCCCCCCCCAATATAATATATATATATAAATAAATATTTATTATGTATAATGTAAATTATGGGTCAAAGCTTTCATGGGAAAGACATACTGCTCCAAATCTGATAATGCATGATTAAGTTTAATTTTGCTATATCTTGTGTCCCCTAATTATTTAATCTGTGGGGACTAGGGATTTGGGGGCCCCCCCCCCCCCCATCCCCCCAGTTCCTATGCCCCTGGCCCTGGTGCATTGCATCTACACCGGTGATAGCTCCGCCCATGTATCTGCCTTAGGGCCACATTCAATTGCGATTTGGTCAATTGAATAAGGCGCTATATAAGCACAGATCATTTTTTTACAGAAGTTTTTAGTTAGTGAAGACCTTGCTTTTGGATAGAAGTTCACAAACTAAAAACTTCTGTAACAAAAATATGCTCTGTGCTCTGTTGGCCAAATCACAATTGAATGAGCCCATAGTGAGAGAAGGACTTTGTGTAGAGGTGGAGTTGCATATTTTATATTATAGGGTGGGTGAAACAGTATTTATAGATCTATAATGAGAGGGAGGTAATATCTGTCCATAATGTTTCTGTTGGTGAGTTATGTGCATGTAAAATACAGAAACACAAGATTATTCATACATTTTGGGAATATAAAGGTCGCTGCCAATTTGTATGTTATATTTATATTAACTGATCTGTTTAATTTTTTCTGCTTCTGTAGTCATGCAGCAACTACACAACGGTGCAATATTTACTTATATTCTTTAAAAGCATATTTAAGTTTCCTGAGTTTTATGAGTGCACCTGGTAGAGGAGAATCAATAGTGTATGAAAACATTTTTTTGCATGAAAAAATACCAAAATAAAGATTATTATATTTACGCTAGAGTTTGCGAAATCTCCAAAGTTTGCAAGCAGGTGATTTTCAGAATTAACACCATAGAAATCCTTGCTTAAATTAGCAAAAAAATCATAGTTTGTTTTAGCCAATCAAAGGCAGCTAATACATTGTATCAATCAGTGACGGCAGTTTGTGATGTGTAGTCCCCTACACAAGTTTGCAAGGAAGAGCCCAGACATTGCTTTGTGGATCTCTGCACTGTGCTGCTGTTGCCTTGAAGGTTAGAATGGGGTTAAAAACTGTGCCCAAATTCAGTGTTTCTATTGGTAGGTACCAGGTGCCTATGTAAGCAGCTATGGGGCGTGGAAAACACATTTTATTTTTAAATAAAATGAATCTGAATTTGTATTGTCAGACCTTTTGTAATCTTACCTTAACTGATATATTTATTTTAATATAATCATTTTACATGACATGATTTCTACATATATATACATATATATATATATATATATATATATATATATATATATATATCCATTCTTAGAATTAAAGCATCTCACAAATTTAATTTTGCCATGGTGAAACATGTTCTGTGTAAACAGGTGGATTTAGGATGAACAATAGTTGATCAGCATATGTGTTTGAGTACACTCAGGTGTTCTTAAGATCGTTCATGTATGTCAACAAAGCATTGTATTCAAAATTTGGTTTAATCTAGGAAAATTATCTTATTTTGTTTCCCAAGGTAGTTAGTAATCTCAATATATATCTAGGAAAAAACCCTTAGATGAGGATTGACTATTTAAGACTGCCCTATTTAAAAAGAAAAGGGAAAACGAGAGAAAAGGAGAAAGGAGGAGGAAGGTGACCATAGATCTCAAGGCAGGCTCTTGAGAGCACAGCTTTATTTTTGGGTTTCTGCTATATTTTACTTTTCCTATAAAACTGATTTGAAGACAAGGATTTACACTCTACACTGAATTGGGTTTTGTCACTGATCTTTGGTAATGTATAGATTTGATTCCAGCTTTGTAATATGATTGATAATTATATGTTAGAAAATGTATCTGTGTAAACTTCTAATAGGAGATATAAAAGAAACCTTATTGGTAACCGCAAAATTAGTATACAGAATTAATTTTGCAATACACATTTTTTTTCCTGTTCAAGACAGATACATGGATTTATTTTGCTATTAAATCAATTATATTACAAAACACTTAACTATTACCAATATATATATATATATATATATATATATATATATATATATATATATATATACAGAGAGAGAGATATTCATCATTTTATTCTATCAATTATTAGATATTTATTTTCCTTCTTTAGATAGTAATTGACTATTTCCATATATGGTTTACTAAAGTATTATTCCTATGATTGCCATATAGTTCTACTGGGTGTATAAATATATATTCTGCTAATACATTAGTTTGGTATGCTATATCGATAAGATTGATTTTATTTTTGATTATTAACTACTAAATGGAGTTAATCATTAGTAGTATTTCATTGTTACTTTATCCTTTTTTATATTTTCCTAGAAGATTTCTGTTGATAGAGATGGTAGGATGGTTTATGTTTCATAATATTTAATCATATTAGTATTGTTTTCGATTTGATTGGGTTATTAACAGCTGAGAAAGATATATTACTGATTATTATCATTATTATCTTATAATCCTATTGTGTTTATTGTCAATAAAATAAGCTATTTTATTCTAAAGCTATATTTGTTTATAAATCGAAGTTCTACTCGAATAATTTATATTGATTATTTTGAATATCTTGATATAAATATTTTGACAGTATAGAATTACTCAATGTAATGTGTGTGTCTGATATAAGCAGCATGTGTTAGATTAGAAAAAGGTAAAAACAGGGAAACTTACATATATCTTTAATTTTACTGGGTTTACAATGGTATTTCTGGGCTGTGACTCACAAATTCACACTTGTATATGCTTCAGTTACCAATAAGGACTCTTGTGATTCCAGGCAAGCAGTTTTCGATTGGCTGAAATATTTGTCAATATGTGTCGATCATATTTCAGCCAATCAGAATTAAGTCTTTGAATTACTCCCTTCTCATTGATTATGATGGTTTAAAAATGTAATCAAGATGATTTCAATCAGTGCATTCTGAATGGTTAGACTTTTAACCAATCACATATGGCGCAAGAGTCATTAAAATACTCAATTCTGATTGGCTGAAATACCATTGACACATATTTCAGCAAATCAAAATCCACAAAAATAATATATAACGTGAAGGCATGGTCCATTAGTTGGAGCAAGAGCACCTCAGAGGAGGAGCTCGATTAAATATATATTTTTTTTAGAGCAGCAGTTTTTTTTAAGCGGAGACGAGGGGTAAAGATGAGGGCTTCGATCAAGCAAGAAGAGGATGGATTCTTCAATCAACATGGAAGTGCCTGCTTATCAATGGCTGAAGAGTGAACAACATGGGCATCAATGATTGTTGCTGAAGGACAGGTAAGTTATATTTCACCCCCTTACAGGTATATATTTTTTTATTTTATGTAGTCTTTTTTCTAAATGCAGTATTAGCGGCTATGCTATGAGAGTCATTATGAATCCTCCATGTGGTATTAGGGTCTATGGGGGTCCAATATAAACCCTTGTGGTAGTAGCAAGGGTGCCATGGGGGTTCTTTGGATCTTCATAATATGGGGGTTAATATTAGGTGCCATGGGGGTCCATAAGGACACCCGTGGTATAGGATTTAATAAGTGTTATCTTCTTCATAGGGATGGATTTGAGGCACCTAGGCTTCTCTGAGCCATTTTCTGCCTGGGAGAGACTTCTGAGGAAACTTCACCGATACCAGATATTATTGCATGAGGCATGTGACATCGATTTTTATAGTAGGTTGGGAGGTACTCAGGCTTAGGATCTTTATTTCCACCTATTCTGACTTTGTACAGTGGTCACACCACCATAAAGCCAAGCAGGGTTGGGCCTGGTCAGTACTTTAATAGGAGATCACCTAGAAATACAAGGAGATGTATGCTGTGGCCCACAGGAGAAGTAACTGGCAACCCACTCCTGGTGTTACAGTCCATGAGGTCATGGAGAGTCAGACACAACTGAACAACAGTTCTTATTTAAATACATTTTTGTAATTAGTATACTCATGAGAGCTTTTTGTAATGAGGTTCAGGGGGTGAATATAATATTATGAGATGTTTGGTTGTGAATATGCACAGATTCCACACAAGAACTGCTGGGTTTTGTTTTATTTATAGTCCTTATCAGAGTTGGTAGCTATATCCCTTACTTTATGTTATCTTACTTTAAAAATCCTTTTAAGAGATTTTCACCAAATTTTAGCTAAAAAAAGTACTGGAAAGGTTTTAAACATCTTACAGTCCCACTTGTGTAGTGAATATTGCTATATTGCAGAAGCATTAAGAAAACATAAATGTCTATCACTTTTCCTAGAGTGAGTGTATACTTTCAATTAATTACATTTTTTCAATGAATTCTGGAAAAGTAAAAAAAAAATCCACTTATTGTCTGCATGTAAAATATTCCACTTTTTAATTCTTTTAATAGCTTACACAAGTCTAGGGCTGAACCATATGCTCAATGCTAGGGGATGTTTCATATTGTAGACAAGGGACCTCATTGCCATATCCCAGATGTTTCATGAAACAACAAAAGAAAAAGAAATTTACGACTATTGCAGAAGCACTGAAGCACATACACACTATGCGTACCAATGGGACTCGGCTGCCTCTAAATCTGCACTCATAATGCAGAAGGAAAATGCAGAGAATAATGTCAAGGGAACTCTGCAAAAGCAATAGGACATCTCTGTGAAATCTCTGAAGGATAAATCTAACAGTTATTAAAGAAAAGTACCCTGTTATTGTAAGCATTGAACCTCGCATTGCAAGGAAACATGTAAGGGAGTTTCAAGAAGACATCTGTCATTTAGCACTGACAGTAACCTTACTACAGACAAGACATTCTAATCCCTGATGTGGAAATTAATTAACCCGTGGACATGGGCAGTTTCCTTCATTGTTAGTTTTACATCATTACAGTGCAGTAGAAGAACTCAAACTAGTCTTTTAGGGATTCTCCAGCCCAGTAGAAAATACATATTAATGAGCAGAGTATATATTTTTTCAACTGATATATTGCGTTATTGATAGAACAAGTTTACAATCATTTATATAACTTCACCCAGCCTGGTCAACCCCCTTGGATATTTTCAAATGCATTCAGTAGACTGCCATCCAATAAAAGATGGCAGCTCTTAAGTTAAGGACAACTGTCGGTTTTCAATATATATATATATATATATATATATATATATATATATATATATATATATATATATATATATATATATATATATATAGTCATGTAGTCGGTTCCCTCCAGTTTCTGGTGGTGTGGTCAAAGCTACGCCCACTTGGTCTGCTTAGAGGACCAACGGGAGATAATAACTGCTGAAATGAGGGCAGAGGATGGTGGGTGATGTGAACCGAATGTGCAAAAATTTGAAGTGAGGTCTGGCTATTTGAGGGGTGTGGGAGAGGGATCCCCTATGATCCCAGGTAATTACCTGTTTAGTTGTAGTCTGCTCCCTCTCCCCAAGTAACTAGTGGTGTAACTAAAGCTATGCCCAATTTGCCTGCCTAGAGGGTCAAAAACCGGCTTTGTGGCTACTGACTGAGTCTCTTAAAAGCTTCTCTGATTTCAGACCTTCCAACAAACTGCTGTAGTTCGTCTTCCATTACCCCATTGCTTTTATTACATGGACAGAGATTTTATTCTTGGAAGCAGTTGAAGCAGCTAAAATCGAAATAAGTGGCGTGAGTATGAGAAAGTCATCAATCTGGTGAGGATAAGCCAAATGTAGTAATAAAAGTTGTTGTGGATAGTGGCTGGCTTGAGATACTGAGAAAGAGGTGAAAGTAGATTTTGTTTAGGAGCGTCTCATATAGAGATCATATTGTAGTAATGCAACAAGTGGGATCTAGAATGGGGTTGTAGATAATACAGACACACATTTTTTGGAGTGCAGTTGGAGTGTACAGTAGTCATCAAAACACGTGCTGTCTTGATTAGTGAGGTATCGTGTGAGTTGATGAAATGGTGAATTCAATGCATCTTAAAAAACTGTAGAAAGCAAGTTTGGTGGTGTGATATGAGTGATGTTTTGGTATAAATGGGTTATTGGATAGGAACCTTATGATTTGTTTTATGTTATAGGGAGCCTAGATGTTTTAGGCATTTGAGAATTTCATTCTAGGCCTTTTAGAAATAATTTGGTGGATGGAGCTGATAGGTACGACTTGCTAATGAAAGCTAGAGCCTTGAGTTGGAAGTTAGACAGTCAGTCATTGTTTGCTCGGCTTCGAAAATTAGCATTGATAAATGGCTAACTGGTGGTTGAAGGATGGTGAACCTCGGAGGGATTGATGTGTAGTCCTGAGGAGAAAATTAAGGAGAATGAGGGATTGATTCTTGATAGAAGGAGTAAAGGTAAAACCTGAGAGATTGGAGTGCAAACTCTCTGAGAAGGGATACAGTGATCGGGTCAGATGATTTAAACCTGAAGATGGTGTTCATGTTACAGATCGGTTGGCTAATCTACTTTGAATCCCAAAGTTGGGCAGTCAGCCAGGATGACATGTTGTGGGGTGGTATTGATGCCAATATAGGAAGGCCATTGTGATGTGATCATTTCCTCCCTTTATGATGCTTTGAAATGAGCATCGGTCATAAATACTAATAGACATGGTGAGGTTGCTGAAGTTTTCACTACAAAAAAAGGGATCTTCTATTCCATTTGCAAAGGAAGATGGTCCAGAGTGATAAGTCTTTGATGGACTGTTCACTTAGAATTATGATATATTGTTGGTAAGTTGTTTTTGTCATGTCAGTAAGTAAATTGCTAAAAAAAAAAATCTTCCTTATGGGAGAATTTTTATGGCATAGTTGAGATATCCCAATAGTACAGTATCTGGAGTTCCTTGACAGTACAAGTTTAGGAGAGGGTAATGGAATTGATATATTCCTGGAGTCATTCTAACTTATTGGCTGATAATCGTGATTCCATCCTTTCCATGTCAAGAATTAACCCTAGTAAATTCCAAAGTTGGACCTTCATTCCTGTCATGGAGAGTTTGGGGCCTCTATGAATAGAAAATCATCCAAATAGTGGCTAACATTTGGACGCTTTTGGTTGTTAAAGGGCCACTTAATTCAGCAAAATTTGGACCACTTCACAGTAAAGATGGACTAAAAGCATGTGAAAATACTTTTAGATTTTTTTAAAATTTACACTTAGAAATCAAATAAATTAAATCTTTGTTTACATGTGTCACTGACAGTTTACAGGTTAACCCTTATCAAAGCAATATGTGCAGTGCATTGAATGCTGGAATCACCTAAACAGGTCAGTTTTGGGTTGACTTTTCAGTGCATTCTAGAGTGAAGGGAAAAACTGCAATCACTGTCTTCACCACTCTGCTCAGCTGTCTGTTTTTACCGATACAACAGCCAGTAGGCAGAAAAAAACTTTGTTATGTAAACTGACTTAAAACTTTAGATTTTTAACTGTCATTAATGTAATTTAAAAAAATGATTAGTTTTTTAACACATAATCATGAAGAACACTTATAGTGAGGTAAGCAGAATTCAGCCTATAGCCTTGGCAAAGTAGTTGTAGAGCTTCAAGCTGCTCTTAGACCCAAAGGTTGCTCCATTTGAGGCCAAAGAGATACCATAAGCTGGGATGGATGGGCAGTTGTCTGAATATGTCCTTTATATCACACATAGAAGGGCAGCATCAGTAGTGGTTATGGCATCATCAATCCTTGCGTACTGTTGTGAGAACTCTTTTGGTGGAATAAAAAAAAATTAATAATGCTGGGTATGACCTGATTATGTGGAGCTGATAGATCTATTATGAGGTGGAATTTAGGAGAGTACTTTCTTGTGGCGATTCCAATTTGGTTTAACCTTCAAATGTGGAATGGAGATGATGCAAATGGTCCAATAGATAGCCTTTCTCAATCTCTGTTGTTAGGAGATTTCCCACTACTTCAGGCCTTCAAATCAGTGGGTAGATTATCACTAACAAAGGAAACCTGAGACAATGTTTATACTCCAGTGTAAAACCCTTCTTTAAACCCGGTGGTGAAAAATGTGACTAGGTGCTGTGACAGATTGGTGGCCAAATATATGGAGAGACTTGGAAGGTTGATGACTAATTCTTGATTTGGGTGTATTATCATGGGGAAAATGGTTTTAGAGTGTGCCTTGTGGCATACTACACATATGCGTAGTAAGCGTCAGCCTCCAAATGGATACCCTGTGAACGTCTGCCAAGGTGATCTTTGCTCAGCGGAGCTAATGGTGATGTGTCTAAGAGAGAAATGATGGGGTGGTAGGGTTGCTTTTAGGTCCATGAGGAATGGTGTAGGGGCAAAAGGTGGATACTGACAGTGCTGGCATAAGAATAACTTTATGCCAGCGAAATGATGGCAGAAAAGGTCATGGTCAAAGGTTTACAAGTTCACCCTATAGTTGTATTAGCAAAGGACAGCAGTGGCCTTATCAGAGGAGGAGCAATGGTAATCAAAATACCCCAAACCACAGTAGTAAATGGCCAAATCTATGATTAGGTGCATATAATCATCCATTTCCTGATATCGCTGTTGGAAAGTGATGCATAGGACATCAATGCTGAAACCCAGGACGAATTTTTGACAGTAAGTTTACAGTTCAACCTTGGATCTTTGAATTTAAGTCTTGTGAAATTGTGGCTTCATTTGGCAAAAGCAGAGGAAGAAAGTGAGGTTATATCATAACTGTTTATATTATAGCAGATTTTTGATTGCAGAGTCAAAAATAATGGATTATGTCATTTTTTGTATGAGCCCCAATGGGTTTTTCACATTTAGGATACTGGATTCTGGCTGCCCTTGCAAAGCTTTAAATCCTAAAACAGTTAAAATGGCAGAGAAGGCATTACTCGTCTGATTGCCTTCCATTACTGCAACTCAAAAGATGTTGTACTAAAGGCTTTCTGAAGATTTTAGCTGATATAAAAAGTAGATCTGGAGGATTGAATAGGTCACAGAGGGCTTTTGAGCTAAAAGAAATGTTTACTCACCTGAAATTTGATAACATACACTGCATGAAAACTCGAAGGAGCCAGAACCCCTACAGAGAAGCCTTATCCAAGTTAATAGAGATCTTCTAATGCAGTTCTGTGGCTAACATCATTAAAGGCAACATATAGGCCATAAAAAAACAAGAAAGGTGACATTATCTTATGCAAGATTTTTAGAACTCATTTTTATCAAAGATTTTCTGACAGTATTTTAAAATCACAGCCATGTTTAAGAATTATATTCCCATATCCATATTTATATATTCATATTTCAATGAAGCGTATATAATGGTCCAGATGTATATCAGAATTGCCTCTAGGCTAAGGCTCTTAACACCCCCCCCCCCCCCCCTTCACGCCACTTAACATTACAGTTTGTGTTAAGTAGCCCAGGAAAGTTGGCCCAATGGACTACAGCATGCCAGACAATTCTATTGTTGCCTCTATGGTTGTGCTTATCCATCAGATTTTCTTAGAAAAAATAGTGGCTTGCCGGTTTCTTCTCTAGTGGACATTTATCTTTTTGCTATGACGTGCCTGTTTTGAGTGATGCTGCATGGTATAGCTCACAGCTTCATTAGGGTACACAAGCCCCTTCATCGTGCCAATGTAGCTATCTCCACAAGGGGTGGACAAATTATGTATATGTAAAAAAACATTTACATAGAAGTTATAGTGCTTGTTTTGTATATAATTATGTTGCTGCCCAAAACTCCCAAGGGGCCGTGAAAACATTGTATTTAAGGTTCTCTGTTAACAAAACTTTTATTTATACAGTGAAGGGAAAAAGCATTTGACACCCTGCTGATTTTGAACGTTTGTCCACTGACAAAGAAATGATCAGAGTATAATTTTAATGATAGGTGTATTTTAACAGTGAGAGACAGAATAACAAAAAAAAAACAAAAAAAAAAACAAAAAAAAACACATGTCAAAAAAGTTATAAATTGATTTGCAGGTCAGTGAGGGAAATAAGTATTTGATCCCCTATCAATCAGCAAGTTTTCTGGCTCCCGGATGTCTTTTATACAGGTAACAAGCTGCAATCTCAGCTCATTATCTGTATAAAAGACACCTGTCCGCAAAAGCAATCAATCAATCAGATTCCAAACTCTCGAACATGGCCAAGACCAAATTGCTCTCCAAGTATGTTGACAAGATTGTAGACCTACACAAGGCTGGAATGGGCTACAGGACCTTCGCCAAGCAGCTTGGCGAAAAGGTAACAACAGTTGGTGCGATTATTCGCAAATGTAAGAAACACAAAATAACTGCCAGTCTCTCTTGGTCTGATGCTCCATGCAAGAACTCACCTTGTGGAGTTTCAATGATCATGAGAAGGGTGAGGAATCAGCCCAGAACTACATGGGAGGATCTTGTTAATGATTTCAAGGCATTTGGGACCATAGTCACCAATAAAACAATTGGCAACACACTACGCCTTGAAGGACTGAAATCCTGCAGCGCATGCAAGGTCCCCCTGCTCAAGAAAGCACATGTACATGCCCGTCTGAAGTTTGCTAATGAACATCTGAATGATTCAGAGAACTGGGTGAAAGCGTTGTGGTCAGATGAGACCAAAACTCAACTCACCGTATTTGGAGGAGGAGGAATGCTGCCTATAACCCCAAGAACACCATCCCCACCGTCAAACATGGAGGTGGAAACATTATGCTTTGGGGGTGTTTTTCTGCTAAGGGGACAGGACAACTGCACCGCATGAAAGGGACGATGGACGGGGCCATGTATGGTCTTGGGTGAGAACCTCCTTCCCTCAGCCAGGGCATTGAAAATAGATCGTGGATGGTTATTTCAGCATGACAATGACCCAAAATACACAGCCAAGGCAGCAAAGGAGTGGCTCAAGAAGAAGCACATTAAGATCCTGGAGTAGCGTAGCCAGTCTCCAGACCTTAATCCCGTAGAAAATCTGTGGAGGAAGAGTAAGGTTCAAGTTGCCAAATATTAGCCTCAAAACCTTAATGACTTGGAGAGGATCTACAAAGAGGAGTGGGACAAAATCCCTCCTGAGATTTGTGCAAACCTGGTGGCCAACTACAAGAAACGTCTGACCTCTGTGATTGCCAAAAGGGGTTTTGCCACCCAGTACTAAGACAAAGGGGTCAAATACTTATTTCCCTCATTGACCTGTAATTAAATGTATAACTTTTTTGACATGCGTTTTTCTGGATTTTTTTTGTTATTCTGTACTGATCATTTTTTTGTCAGTGAACAAAATCAGCAGGGGATCAAATACTCCCCCCCCCCACACACACACTGTAGATACACACAATAAATATGTTATGGTAGGTAGAGAGGTGATTGAAAACCTCTACCATATTTCCAAGAAGGAAATAACAGATAATAACAGATAATTTTGAGAATGCCAAAAGACGTGTTTTTCTAACAAAACTTCTCAGCAAAAAGTGTTTTTACTGTAGCTAGGGATTCTGGGTTTTGACATGCAAATGAGGCTCAGTATGAATCATCTTTTGTCTCGACTCACTAACATGGGTATTTATGACTACACACTGTTAATAATTATATATATATATATATATTGTGTTTATTTGTCTATCTATCTACCTATCTATCTAGCTGTCTATACAGTGGTAGACACAATATCTAAGACTTAGGAGCCTGGAAGATTTTACAAAAGTTTACTTCAGAAAATCATTTCATAAGACATTTACGCTAGTAGGTAAAGAGAATCTCTGTGCTTTAGGGTCACTGTGGATAGTTATACCCATCCGATCCAAAGACCTAATGAGTGTGAGTTTCAGAGCGTGCCAGTCTTGGCTGGCCCCGTATACTGATAAATATATATACAGTGGATATAAAAAGTCTAAACACCCCTGTTAAAATGTCAGGTTTCTGTGCTGTAAAAAAATGAGACAAAGATAAATAATTTCAGAACTTTTTCCACCTTTAATGTGACCTATTTGCTTACAGCACTCAGTCTTTTTGGGTATGAGTCTATCAGCATGACACATTTTGACTTGGCAAGATTTGCCCACTCTTCTTTGCAAAAACACTCCAAATCTTTCAGATTGCGAGGGCATCTCCTGTGCACAGCCCTCTTCAGATCACCCCACAGATTTTCAATTGGATTCAGGTCTGGGCTCTGGCTGGGCCATTGCAAAACTTTAATCTTCTTCTGGTGAAGCCATTCCTTTGTTGATTTGGATGTATGCTTTGGGTCGTTGTCATGCTGAAAGATGAAGTTCCTCTTCATGTTCAGCTTTCTAGCAGAAGCCTGAAGGTTTTGTGCCAATATTGACTGGTATTTGGAACTGTTCATAATTCCCTCTATCTTAACTAAGGCCCCAGTTCCAGCTGAAGAAAAACAGCCCCAAAGCATGATGCTGCCACCACCATCCTTCACTGTGGGTATGGTGTTCTTTTGGTGATGTGCAGTGTTATTTTTGAGCCAAACATATCTTTTGGAATTATGGCCAAAAAGTTCAACCTTGGTTTCATCAGACCATAACACCTTTTCCCACATGCTTTTGGGAGACTTCAGATGTGTTTTTGCAAACTGTAGCCTGGCTTGGATGTTTTTCTTCGTAAGAAAAGGCTTTCGTCTTGCCACTCTACCCCATAGCCCAGACATGTGAAGAATACGGGAGATTGTTGTCACATGTACCACACAGCCAGTACTTGCCAGATATTCCTGCAGCTCCTTTAATGTTTCTGTAGGCCTCTTGGTAGCCTCCCAGACCAGTTTTCTTCTCGTCTTTTCATCAATTTTGGAGGGAGCTCCAGTTCTTGGTAATGTCACTGTTGTGCCATATTTTCTCCACTTGATGATGACTGACTTCACTGTGTTCCATGGTATATCTAATGCCTTGGAAATTATTTTGTACCCTTCTCCTGACTGAAACCTTTTAACAATGAGATACCTCTGATGCTTTGGAAGCTCTCTGTGGAACATGGCTTTTGCTGTGGGATGCGACTAAGAAACTTTCAGGAAAGACCAACTAGAGCAGCTGAACTTTATTTGGGGTTAACAAGATTCACTTTAAATGATGGCAGGTGTATGCTGACTCCTATTTAACACGATTTGGAATGTGATTGCTTAATTCTGAACACAGCTACATCCCCAGTTATAAGAGGGTGTGCAGACTTCTGCAACCACATTATTTTTATTTTTTATTTTTCTTCCCTCCACCTAAAATATTTCAGTTTGTTTTTCAATTGAGTTGTACAGTTTATAGGTCACATTAAAGGTGGAAAAAAATCTGAAATGATTTATCTTTGTCTCATTTTTTTACAGCACAGAAACCTGACATTTTAACAGGGGTGTGTAGACTTTTTATATCCCCTGTATATATATTTTTTACATATATGTGTACAGTACAAACAATTAATTGTATAAACAATTATGTTTTGATTGTACATAAAAAAATGGTAGTTTTATGTATTTAATTGGATATATTTATAAAGATTACTAGTACTTTAGTGCCATCTACTGTCTATAATCAGAATGTCTAGTTCTTTATTGGGATTACCTTTCATATACTGTATATACACAAATGTTTATAATATAATTTAATTTTTGTATTTATTTATAGACATTTAATTGTAATTATTATTGTGATGTCTAGATTAAGAGGTAGTATGTTACTGGTACAATTATATTTTGTCCTATACCATGTATGGTTTTCTTTTTTGACAGCTTTATCAGTTTAAAAAAAACTTCTTCAGATTGTATTGATTTTAAGGCCACTTAAGGTGCAAGTTTCAAACCTACCGAGCCCTTAAAGGACCTCTCTGGCACCTACATTTTAACCCATATCACATGGATGCCTAACAAACCCTGTGGCACACAACATTAACCCTATACCACGGGGTCCTGTAAGGACCCTTTTTGCATCTAAACATTAATCTAGCCATGAGCGTCTTGTAAGGACCTCTGTGGCACTAAAACGGTGCCTTACGCATGGAAGTCAATTTAAATGCCATAGAGGTCCTAAAATAACTTAATACTTAACTCTTAATACCATGGGAATGTATATAGACCCCCATGGTATTCTACAATTAACCCCTAATACCATGGAGGTCCATAGGACCTCCATGGTATCCTAACATTAATTCATTGCTACAACAAGGGCCATTTGAGAGTCCCAGAAGAAGCAACATTGAAGAGGATGTGAATCTTCATTCAGCACTGATAGATGGCTTCATCCACTGCAGAAGACTGAGGACAAAGGCATTGATGATCATAGCTGAAAGGGTAATAAGGATAGGTAAGTATGGTAAGTCAAAAGCTAATATGCTATCATAACTGTCCATAACAAAGCCTTAAATGTAAACACTAAAAAGTTATATGTTCCTTGTTCTACATATACTGTATTTCTATCTGAAGTATAACTACAAGGCTCCTGTAAGAAATCTAGCCTATTCCTACGTGTCCCCCTAAAGCCTTGTGGATGCTTGTCGTATGCCTAAACCCTATGTGCAAATTGAACCACCTGTAGCACCAGCTAAACCCTTTAATAGAAATGTTACTTTATACATACAGACATTGATAGAATTAAAGAAATTAGTGAAGGGCTAAATAATAAAAATGGTATAAGAGGTGTTAATAACCCCTCCGCCTATAGCCCACTACCTCAGCTATCATATGACACTGGGTGTCCCCCAGGTCTGCCCTCAACACCTACGGGACAATCAGTAACCCCTCTCCCTCATCCTTTTTTGCTTTGGGGTGGGGGGGCATTAACTCCTCATTAATTGAATTAACTTCACCCAACACTATATAAACTGCCCAAAAAGGATCCCAATGGACCCCCGCATTCCCTATTTACTTTGTATAGATCCTCATGCTCCCAAAATGAACCCATGGATGAAAAGTGAAAAATGTTTTCTTGTTAGTGAGACACCCTGGAAGTGCACATGTGAGGCAGGAAATGAGTGATAAGGTAAATCACAAAACAGCCTGTAATTCTATTTTCAGATAGACTCAAACATTTTCGAATAAATTTAACTGGGTTTGTTACATATTTCACAAGAATGTTTTTTCCTCAACTACAGTAATATTTTCACATCCTCTAGTGGTCTTTTTAAACGGGAACATACCTCCTTATATTTAAAAACAAACACTTTTATATACCCGACAAGTAATTAATTAATGTAATAAATATCAAAGCATATTTATAAGATATATATTATTTACACAAATTAAACAATGTTCTAATAAGTTAATGTTTAGGGAGCACTAAATAACCAATTATATTTGCGGCAAAAAATATATATACTTTGCATTGATTCTTCCTAAAACTATGCTTATGTTTTTAAATATGAGGTGTCTTCTGAAATACTAATTTTCCACACCACTAAATGACTGCTGTGGAATTTTTATTTTATATATGACCTTTTGAGCAATTTAACTTGATGATGGGCAAAATTGCTTTAGAAAAAAATAAAAATAAACACAGCCTTTGCATTTTGTTACTTTTCTACCAAAAAGTCTTTACTGTAGCTTAGTTTATTTATCCTTTAAATGGTGCCACTTGTCCAATCTTTTTATGTAATTTTTTTAATTTAAAGGGATTTGGCCATTTTTTGTTTTCTATAAAATGTTTTAAATAGATTTATTTATGTAAATTACCCACTTACATTTAACAAGCCAACAGACTAACAGCCTGTCATATTCTGAAACTTCCTACTTTGTTCCTTGAACAGTATAGTATATTGGTTATGTGTTAATATGCTAGAATATTTCTTCTAATGAGATCATAAGGTGTGATGTATATGGTTCAAGTTTAAATAAGGATTAGTATCTTTGGATAATTTCTGTAACATACTCAATATATTTAGGAGAAAAAAACCACTAGACATGCATGTTAATGTTAATTAATGTGCTAATTTTATGTTATTCCATGATAAAAGTTCAAATCGGATAAATTAAATATGTCTTGATAAACTGTCTAAAAAGATATCAAGCCATACACATTTACGTTGTTTTGTGTTATGATGCTACAATACATAATTGATTCTCTAGTTCCCTCTAGTGACTGAATGATATTATTGAACATAGTTAAAAATGCTATGACAATATAGTGTTTCCAGAGGAAAGTTGTGTATTAAAACATTTATAATGAATGTAATACTTTATTATGATATGAAAAGAATTGTAATTAAAAAATAATGGTTTAATCCAATGTTTTGACCATCACATATATATTTGTCGTAATTGTGAATGTTGGTCACGCAATGACAGGATTGTGCATGCGCAAAGAGCACCAAAGGCACTCATCACGAGGCCCAAAAGTTACGGGTTTGATGAAGTCTGCAATGAGCGTCTTTGGCACTCATTGTGGGCCTCGTGATGAGCGCCTTTGGCTGCTCATTGCAGCACTGGGGAGCTACATTTCATTGATGGAACCATGAATGCAACATGTACTGTGACATACTGAAGCAGAGTATGATCCCCTCCCTTTGTAAACTGGGCCACAGGGCAGTATTTCAACATGATAACGACCCTAAACACACCTCCAAGATGATCACTGCCTTGCTAAAGAAGCTGAAGGTAAGGGTGACGGACTGGCCAAGCATGTCACTAAACCCAATTGAGCATCTGTGGGGCATCCAGAAACGGAAGGTGGGGGAGTGCAAGGTCTGTAACATCCACCAGCTCTGTGATTTCATCATGGAGAAGTGGAAGAGCTCTCCAGTGGCAACCTTTGAAGCTCTGGTGAACTCCATGCCCATGAGGGTTAAGGCAGTGCTGGAAAATAATGGTGACACTTTGGGCCCAATTTGGACATTTCCACTTAGGGGTGTACTCACTTTTGTTGCCAATGGTTTATACATTAATGGTTGTGTGTTGAGGTTTTTTGAGGGGACAGAAAATGTACACAGTTATACAGGCTGTACACTTACTACTTTACATTGTAGTAGAGTGTCATTTCCTCAATGTTGTCATATGAAAATATATAATAAAATATTTTCGAAAATGTGAGGGGTGTACTCACTTTTGTGAGATACTGTAACTGTGTAACATGTCACAGCCGGTATTCTAAAGAGCAGGTTCCTCTGAATAATCACTCCATTTGTATCACTTTAAACAGGAGTAGAGGTCCCTTCTCCTGAGAACATACAATCTAAAGGAGGCTGTATTATGTCTCAGTCAATTACACTGTATATAGCATTGCTTAAAATGTTAGCAGTTTATATATAAGTTTATTTTATGTTGATAATAATAATAATAATAATTAGTAATTCCTAATATGGTTATTTCTATTTGTGTGTGTCGTTACAGAAAAGCTAAACATTGAAAAACGTTTTATACATTTATTATAATATCTACAATGTTAGAAAAAAGCTTTATAATAATATGCTTACGGTTTTTAACCATATACTAACATTCAAGCCAACAGCAGAACAAGGCAGAAATCCACAGCAGCAATGAGCTCATCCTTGCTTCCTTGTGGTGGGGACTATCCACATCCCATGATACTTTGCAGAAGCTGACTTCCCTGAGATCACAACAATGTTATATCTGCCTGTGATTGGCCAAAACAAATTATGAATGTTATGCTAATTTAGCTTGGATTTTTAAGGGGCATGTCTAGTCATAATCAACTGCCAGAAAAGCTAAAGACATTTTCAGTCGTCAGGGTAACTTTATTAATGTTTATTTTTGGATTTGTTCATGCAAAAACATGTTAGCATATACGACTGATATATCTATCAGATGCAGTCATAATTCATGAAACCTCAATATGCATTTAACAGATATATAATTTTTTTCCAAAATCCTTTATATCCTAAAATCTATAATCACATCCAATATAATGTACATTTTATGGATTCTCAACCTGTATGCTTCGACTCACAAGGAGGTGTCACATCTTAATAGGTTGCCTTGGTTCTCAACCTTAATCCTTGAGTTCAGGTTGAGTACCAAAAAGGTTGAGTACCAAACTCTCATAAGGAGTAATGTAAATTGGTTTTAGCAAATGTGATGAGTACCAAGGTAATGCAATGAGTAACAAGGTTTTTTGCTCACCCAGACACGTTAACTATTGAAAATGTTGAGTTTCAAGGAGGTTGAGAACCAAGGTATCACTGTATCTCTCACTATACCAGTGCCGCTCCGGATTACGTGCAAAGTGATAACTCAAATGTTGACTTTTTGGCCTCATAGCTGCAAAAAAACACACAGGGCCTCATTCAATTGTGATTTGGCCAATTGAATAGGGCTCTATATAAGCACATAGCATATTTTTTTACAGAAGTTTTTCGTTAGTGAACTTCTATCCAAAAGCAAGGTCTTCACTAATGAAAAACTTCTGTAAACAAATATGTTCTGTGCTTATATAGAGCCCTATTCAATCAGCCAAATCGCAATTGAATGAGGCCCATAGAAAGCCCCACTCTTTTGCATCCTACAGTTGCAGCTGCTCTGCACTCTTTTTTTCCTTTGTCTTATTTTGTCCATGTGTCTCCCTACTTCATCAGGTCAGATATATACCATAGTGAATATTATTTGTGTATCTGGCCTGATGGAGTAAGGAGGCACTTGAGCTGATAAAGGCAAAGGAGGAGCGGGGAAATGGACAGGTGGAATAAGAAAGTATTTCCTAAATTAAATGGATTGTTGATAGTAGGAAAGATTGGAGGGTGAAAGAGGGGAATAAGATAAAATGAAAAGGAGGATGGATTGCACCTTAATGATGAGGGAGCTTTTGTGCTAGGGGATAGGAGGGTACTGGAATGGCTGGGGGAGTTTTTAAACTAGTAGGTGGTGGGGGGATGAGCTAGAAGTTATGGGGTAGTAAGTGTAGAGGGGGTAAGGAACTTATTAACTAGTCATGGGGAAGGAGATGGGGGAGGGGGAGTACAGTCAATAGGGAGATATTGCTAAGTAACTCAAGTACAGTGGCAGGCACTTCAGAACTACAGACTCATAACAAAGTGTATGATTGTTAATGCCAGAAGCTTGGCAGGAAAAATGGGAGAGTTAGAATTATTAGCAGTTAATGAGAAATGGGATTTAATAGGCATTACTGAAACGTGGTGGGATGAATCTCATGACTGGACTGTTAATCTGGATGGTTATAACCTATTTAGGAAAGATAGAGGCAATGATAAAAGAGGTTTGTCTGTATGTTAAGCCTGAATTTAAGCCTATAGTCAGAGAAGATATTTATGTTGGAACTAGCGGTAATGTTGAATGTTTGTTTATAGAGTTAAATAGCGGAGGAGCAAATTCTAAAAGAATATTAGTAGGAGTATGCTGTAAAGTCCCAAATATAACTGAAAGCGAGGAAATACAATTATTGTTACAGATTGGAAATGCAACTAAGCATGGGCAAGTTCTAATAATGGGAGATTTTAATTACCCTGAAATAAACTGGATAAATAAGACCAGCAGTTCATCTAAGGTGAGCAGGTTCTTGAGTACACTCAGGGATCATTATCTGGCCCAGGTTATACAAGAGCCTACTAGAAATGAAGCTATCTAATAATAACAAATAATATTGATATAGTATCAAATGTTGGAATAGGGCAACCTTTGGGAAACAGTGATCACAACACAGTCTCATTTGAGATTGAATTAAAAAAACATAACTGTAAGGGGGCAACAAAAACTCTTAATTTTAAAAGGGCAGATTTTAACGGTCTAAGGGCAGCAATACAAAGTATAGACTGGGACAGAGAACTGGAAACACTGAACATAAATGGACAACATTTAAATCCTTACTAAATATACATACACATCGGCATATACCATGTGGACATAAAAGGAATATGAGTAAATTACAACCCATGTGGCTTAGCAATGAATTAAAGATGAAGACAAGGAGTAAAAAACAGGAATTTAAATTATACAAACAAGAGGGGACAGAGACTGCTTTACGGGAATACAAGGAAATCAACAAGGCTTGCAAAAGGGCTATTAGACTGGCTAAAATCGAAAATTAAAAGTTAGATGCAAAGGAGAGTAAGACTAACCCTAAAATATTTTTGTATATATTAATGGGAAGAAGGCCAGGAAGGAAGCTATAGGAACATTACAATGTGACACAGGCCGTCTGATTAATAGTGACCAGGAAAAGGCGGATGAGCTAAATAGGGTTTTTTCTTCGGTATACACAAGGGAGGTGTCAGTGGTTGGGTCACTGCAACATAATGGGGCTACACTACCTTCACCAAATAACTGGTTAATGCAGAAAGAAATCCAAAAGAGGTTGGAAAAAATAAATGTTAATAAAGCCCTGGGTCCTGATGGAATACATCCAAGGGTACTGAGGGAACTGGGTTCTGTAATAGCCAAAACATTATATCTAGTTTTTCAGAATTCACTCAACACAGGGTCTCTGCCAGATGACTGAAGGAAGGTAGAGGTGATACCTATATATAAGAAGGGAGCAAGAGCAAATCCGGGGAATTATAGACCAGTGAGCCTCACTTCGGTAGTGGGAAAGCTTTTAGAAGGGTTAATAAGGGATATTATACATGAATATATCTATTGCAGATCAGAGGAGATCTTAAAAGGTTGAACTTGATGGACTGAAAGTCTTTTTCAACCTCAATTACTATGTAACTTTGTACTATGTAAGGGAACTTTTTGTGCCAAGCTTTTTTCAACTGACAAGGGGACATCCTATGAGATTAGAAGTAAAACGATTTCACCTTAAAGAAAGAAAAGGATTCTTCACAGTAAGGGTTGTTATTCTGTGGAATTCTCTACCAAAGGAGGTGGTGACAGTGGATTCGATAGATAACTTTAAACAGGGATAGGGTATATTTTTAAATAAAAAGGGCATTATGGGCTATCCTGGATAAAGAGGGAGTATTGATCCAGGGATGAATCCGATCACCAGTGTCTGGGGTCAGGAAGGAGTTTTATTTTATTTTTCCTGTGGAGACATTTGGCAAAGTTTCTCTGTTTTTTTTCTTCTGTTTGCTTTCCTCTGGATCAGTTAACAACTAATCCGCTTATTGCAGATCAGAAGAGATCCAAAAAGGTTGAACTTGATGGACTAAAGTCTTTTTTCAGCCTAAATACTATCAGCCTTATTAAATTGCGATTCAGTAAATTTTAAAGGGCTTTATTTAAGCACACAGCATATTTTTTTACAGATTTTAGTTAGTGAACTTCTATCCAAAAGCAAGGTCTTCACTAACTAAAAACTTCTGTAAAAAAATATGCTATGTGCTTAAATAGAGACCTTTTAAATTTGCTGAATCGCAATTTAATAAGGCTGTATGTAACTACTATGTAACTATGTAACTATGTAATAGAGTTGAAGCTAGTGAACAGCAGGCCTCGATTCAAAACATTTGTTGGGGGGCAACATTTTCTTTTTGTGTTGACACCCCATGCCACGTTCTAGTGTCATACATATTATATTATATTATACACTACAAAAAAATTGTAATAAAAAAAATAAAAAATATATATTTCACTGAAGCTCTGCCACTAGATGGAGAAATAGAATATAAAATAAAAATAAGTTAGAAGATACAGTTACGGTCATGGCTAAATGATTATAGAGTGATTAGGGCTAAAGATTTTAGGGGAGAAAATAGGTAAGAAGGGAAAGTTTCTACATAAGGAATGCAAACATAATAATCATTACTACAATGTAATAATGAAGGGTTAATGAATTGAATGTTTTAGTTCACAGGTGTATTTAATCTCCTTGTTTTTCCTATGGAGCACAATGCAAGGGACATTTAGTCTGACTACTGTGTATAAACAAAAAGAATGGAGGCACAGTCTCTTTTAGCTCACTTGTACCATTCACAGGGAGAAATATCATGTAGTATATCAGTCTGATCTCACTCAGAAGAGTGTTCCAGTCCCAAAATAATAGGCAATTCTACCCTAAACAGGCGAAACGGCAAACCCCAGACGCGTTTCGGCCTCGTCCGTGAGGTGCAGCTGTACTCCCTAATGCACAATGAGCAAGGCGTCCACATCTGGTTCTCACTATCACCCATAAGATGGGAAAATCTAAACAAAAAGAGTAGAGGTGCACATCTGAAAACGAGCAATACCTTGGTACCTGTTTCGGTTTCTTCTGTTCAGGGTAGAATTACCCTGAGAATCAATTGAGAATCTTTGGCAACACATGAAAATTCACCAAATGTCCCCATCCAACCTGACATCACTTAAACACTTTTTAGCAAAGAAGAATGGACAATGATATAATCAGTTTATTAAAAATATACAGAACTGATGCGTCCAGCCTCATCACTCCTCTGGGGCCTCAGCTTTTTTTTAATGGGTAAGATAGTTGCAAAAATATTATACCTATGAGTGAGCACTATTTAGATTTGCACTCCCGTTTATTTGAGAGCTTTAACGAGACATGGAGGATTCCTTGTTTTTTATACTACAATAAACGTCTTAAGTGTTTATTTGCATATTTAAAATGTTATTAACAAATGCTTAAAAACTCTGTTTTTACTCACTGTAACCTTGCAAACAATCCCTGCAATAGTCCACACCCTGTAGCTCATAATTACAATGTTTTTATAGCACTATATGTACTAGCCGATGAAAGACTGTGAGCCCTATTCTATTGCCCAATTAGTAAATGTATACACACCTAAAATTACTCTTAATATTGTCACATGTTCTATTAGCTACTCACAATCCAATTACGAGTTCCCCGCCCACAATCACTACGAGCAAGCGAAAACTCACAAAAGAGGCCTAAAACTCCATTGGTTTTAGCACAGCTCGAACATTATGAGCAATAACTAATTAAAGTTACACAAAATAGATATTTTATTATACACGTAGCGCTAGCTCGTAAATAAAATCTAACCCACAATTGAAAAAAGTATCAAGTTTCTGCCAAAAATATTACGAGTTCTAAATAAAAGGGATTTATCAAACACTTAGAGCTTTAACATCAATTAAAAACACAATACTGTACTTCAAAAGCATGGGAAGGAGTGGAAACACATTGAAATTAATTGTCTCATACCCAAAAATATGCAATTAAAATTATTTTTGTAACTGTTATTTCTGAGTAATATTGATCCTGGGGCTCAAGGGGTTAATACATATCAAACCCACATGGACTAGAACAGATGATCTAATGCATTTTATAGAGTGCTTGAATGTGAGCCCGATTGGCAAATATTACTTACTATCGACTTGCCCAAAAAACGACGGCAATAAAATTGTAAGGCAGGTAATGCTGTTTGCCACAGAGAGTAAGTGTTTCTCGGTTGGTATATTTTTTGTTATCAGAGGCGCTTTTGCGCTTATTGTAAGATCCGCGCTGGTCTTCTTTTGGCGCTTATTGCAAGCCTCTCCCCTGGTGTACTTTGTGTCCTATGAGCACAGTTGGCGCTCCTTGTGAAGAGCGCAGGGAAGGTCTTTGTGGTTTATTGCGATACTGTGGTGTGTTTTTTTGTTTGTTTTCTGTATATTTGTTTTTTTATGATAATTAATTAATGTAATGTAAATTAATATACTTTACCTATTTGTAATTAATATATGCAGCAAGGAATGTGCTGAAGAGCTAACAATCTGTTTTGATGTTCCTGCAGCATACAATGTAGATTTGCACTGTTGTTGAGATGAGGTGTAAGTGTCAGCAATGTGTGCAGTGTGTAGTGTAAATAGGCTGCGTGCGCAAGGGGAAACCGTTTGTGTAGCTATGTATTTCCACATTCTGTAAGTTAGTGTTGTAAAATGGCGGCGAATGTATATGTGGTACACGGGTGTGGATGCGTCTTTGCTAATGGTGTATGTTGTACCTCGTAGGGTTTTTGTTAAAGTTGTATGTACTTGGCGGTGTTTTGCGGCTTTAGGGGTCGTGTAGACTAGTTTTCGTTTTTTTTTCAGCTGCCATTTTTCATCTTGCTTAGGGGATTTTCGAGTGTCTAAACTCTGTAAATTGGACTGAAATTGAGGTGTAACCTGACTTCCAGACGTCCTGGGTGTCCCCCCTTGCTGTGGATAAGGTTTTTATTTTATTTTTATGTGTATTTTGTGTTTTTTTTATTTTTTCCGCTGTCGACCGTTAAGGTATTTTTACGAGTTTGTAATTTCTTTTTTCTTAATCCTGTGGCTTGTATTTTTTTTGTGTAAGTCCGAAAAAAAAAAATTCTAAGTCCCGCGGCTCATATTTTTTTGTGTAAGTCCGTATTTAGTCGTTGCGTGTTTTTTTTTTTTACAAAGTCCCGCTTTTGTGGCTGTTTGTAACGGCTTGTAAGGTGCCGTAGAGCCTTCACCTCCACAAATGCGGCCCCTCGCTTCACGAGGGGCTGCATTTCCGGTCCAAAAGTCGTAGGGTACCGGCACTCATCTCCATCAGCGCAAGGAGCGCCTTTGGAGCTCCTAGCCAGCAACTGTGGCCCTCGCTTTGCAAGTGCCGCAGTTGTGATGGGCTCGCTATGCGAGCCCGCAAGCGTTAGCAACAACCCGTATAGCTGAGAACTATATACAGTATGTGATTGGCTCTACTTAATTATTTGCTTCTGATTGCAATTACGTGTAACTTCCATGTTTTACTGACATATGATGATAGTCTCATTTACTATTGGCTGTGTCTAAAACGGAAATTATGGGCTTGCTTAAATATTGTCAAATCAAATGATCACACACCAAGTTTAGATTTGAGGAGGTGAATTGCAATCTGGAGTCAACAGAATGCAACTAAACATTTTGAGAGAAAAAAACGCAGCTAAAATTACGAGTTTGAGGCATTTGCAAACTTCTAATAGAATAGGGCCCTGTGTCAGCAGCATATTAGTAACATGGTGCTGAGACACTGTGGGTGATTGGCTAGTGCATCAAGGACTATAGAAAAATTGTATGCATGGGTATTCGGGGAGCAGACTTTCTCATATGTAGTGTGGCACCATGTTAGGATGTTCTATGTATTGTCATAGAAGGGTCTCTCTGTGCAGCACATCCACACTTGATTACCACTGCTACAGGTTGTTCATTCCCTGCATCAACAACTACTGATGCTGCTGGTGTTTCTCTCTTTCACTCGCCCACTTACTCACCTCCCAATCTCTCTCTCTTTCCCTCATCTCTCACTCTCTCTCTGATGACAGCTGCAGCTCTGTCTGCTGATCTGTGGTGAGGGGCGGGGGCAGAGCAGTCACAGCAGACCAGGAAGCAGGTGTGTTGGTAGCATCCTAGCAGTGACTTGGGGGTTGATATCAGTGCTCTCCTATTGGCTGAGGAAGACACAGCAGGTGAGTAATGGCTTACAATTAGTCCCAGAATGCTCCAAGCTGATTGGGGGGGGATAAGGTGCCTGTGTATACACCCCTGGAGACGTCAGCATAATCATTAGAGGATTTTTAGATATTAATAAAAGTAAAACATTTTATGAAATGTGCTGCATGTGTAAGGATTGGAGAAATATAATAATCCATGAAACTTAGATATGCCTTTAAAATAGTTAAACTTACACATTTACTAGTTTTATATTACATTAGCAATCTATATTAATGTCATGTGTAAGAATAGATGTTGTAGAAAAGGCACATTTTTATAAAAAATAGATTGGCCATTCCTTTTTTTAGGTGTTCCAATGCTTATTTATCAGCTATGCATATATGCCACTATAGGATAGAAGTTCACCCTCACGCCCACAAAAATACAATTGTGCATTTAAAATGTTTTCTGGAGACCATTAAAGTAGTACAAAAAAAAACATAATTCAAATATTAGCAACACACACGTGATGATAATATCCTCTAAATTTAAACACAAGTTCAAAAGGGTTAACAATGTAACAAATCACCAAATTTACTTAAGATCACAAAGATTTATTGGGTCTCTATATGCCTTAATTCTCTGAGTTTGTAAAGGGCTATAACTATTATACACGAAGATCTATTACAATTATATGCAAATTATGGCAAATCAGAAAGTCCACAATAATAGTAGGGCATGTCCATCAATGGAAAGATGGATTTTTCTTCCTTGCATCAGAAAGAGGGTATTTGCTAACGTGTTATACATGTTTTTCTTCTTTTTTTTTTATAAGTCTCAGAGCACACAAACAAATTTATATGTTTAATTGCTCTTCAGGGCTTGCTCCATCCACTTCCTGCGAGCCAAAATGAATTTTAAGCTGGTTTTAAATAATTGTTTTCATGCATATTTAAGTTTCATGGATAATGAATGCATATAATCAGTAGTGTATGAAAAAAAAATTTGCCTGAAAAAAATCCCAAAATAAACATGAATAAACTCACCCTGATGTTTGCTAGATCTCTTTAGTTTGCAAGCAGTTGATTTTGTGAGTTAACACCCCTGTTAATCCCTGCTAAAATTTGCATAAAATTCATAATTTGTTTTAGTCAATCACAGGCAGCTAATACCTTGTATCTATCTGTAAAGCCAGTTTCTGCACCAAAGAATCATGGGACACGTAGTCCTGTTTTTACCCGGGAACAGGAAATAAGGAGGAGCCCACACATTGCTGTGTGGATTTCTGCATTGAGCTGCTGCTGGTTTGAAGGTTAGTAAAGAGTTAAAATCCATACCCAAATGCAGTGTTTCTATTAGTAGGTACACTGTGCCTATGTAAGCAGTTTGGGGGATTGGAAAACAAATGTTATTATTAAATAAAATAAATCTGTATGTGTATAGAATGACTCCATGTAATGTGTGTGTCTGCTATAAGCAGCCCGTGTTAGATTAGAGAGAGGGGAAAACAGGAAAACTTCCATATCTTAAAAGCATGTTCTTCTAAAAGTATCTAAAAGTGTTAATGTTAAGTAGTCAATAGGGTATGCACCATAAAATCAGGTAAATTTCATCATGTTGTTGTTGTTCAGTCCTTCAGTTGTGTTTAACTCTTGGCGACCATATGGATGCAGCACAACATGCACATTTGTCTGTGATTCTGTTTGTGCTCCATATGGTTTTCTTGGCAAAGATACTGGAGTGGGTTGCCAGTTCCTTCTCCAGTTGACCACAACATGTTTGACCTCTCTGCTATGACCAGCCCATCTTGGCTCAAAGCCTCATTGAGGTCCACAAACCCCCTCACCACCACAAGGTAGCGATCCAGAAAGGGTATATCAAAAAATTCAATGGCCAATGAGGCACGTCTTATATTGAATATTGACACCAGGGCTGGATTTCTAAGGGAGAAGGGGGCCTCAATTACCTTAATTTAGTTTTATTATTTGTTTTTATTGACATCCTTTATATTCTCGGATTGTGCAACTTTGATGATTTTTCCAGGAGTGGGTCTTCTATAAAATTTAATATAATGTTTAAAAATCTAATGGTATGTAAGAATGGAAGCATGGACATTGCATGTTGCCTGTGTGTTTATTGTGCAATAGTGATGTCGCGAACCTAAAATTTTCGGTTCGCGAACCGCGAACGCGAACCGCCGCAAATGTTCGCGAACCGGCGAACATCGGCGAACCGCCATAGACTTCAATGGGCAGGCGAATTTTAAAACCCACAGGGACACTTTCTGGCCACAATAGTGATGAGAAAGTTGTTTCAACGGGACTAACACCTGGACTGTGACATGCCGGAGGGGGATCCATGGCAAAACTCCCATGGAAAATTACATAGTTGATGCAGAGTCTGGTTTTAAGCCATAAAGGGCATAAATTACCTAACATTCCTAAATTGTTTGGAATAACGTGCTTTAAAACATCAGGTATGATGTTGTATCAATCAGGTAGTGTAAGGGTTAGGCCCGCTTCACAGTGACAGACCAAACTCCCCGTTTAACGCACCGCAAACAACCACAAACAGTCCATTTGCACAACCACAAACTCCCCATTTGCACAAGGTTGGATACCAAGCTAGCCATGTCCCGTTCCTTGTCCTCACTGATGTCATTGAAGGTCTCTTCCTCCACCCAGCCACCAAGGGTCCCCGAAAGGTGACAACAAGCCCCCTGGGACGCCTGCTGTGTTTGGTCTTCCACCTCCTCAAAGCCACCTTCCTCCTCTGACTCCTCTTCTTCAGACTCCTCTCACTGCATTGCCTCTCTCTGCATTATTATAAGGTGTGTTAAGTAGTACTACTCTTATCAGTTTAAAACCTGTTACAGCACATATCAGGAGGCGTGTATAAGGCCTGGATTTTTAGAACCAGGAGATGGAAAAAGATGCTTTGTTGGTCGTATCACTTCAATTTTGGGGCACGGCATGTGCAGTCAAAGGTGCCACCAGATAGGAGTGACGTGTTTGTAAGTACTACTCTTATCAGTTTAATACTTGTTACGTCACCTATCAGGGGGCGTGTATAAGGCCTGGATTTTTAGAACCAGGAGATGGAAAAAGATGCTTTGTTGGTCGTATCACTTCAATTTTGGGGCACGGCACGTGCAGTCAAAGGTGCCACCAGATAGGAGTGACATGTTTGTAAGTACTACTCTTATCAGTTTAATACTTGTTATGTTACCTATCAGGGGGCGTGTATAAGGCCTGGATTTTTAGAACCAGGAGATGGAAAAAGATGCTTTGTTGGTCGTATCACTTCAATTTTGGGGCACGGCACGTGCAGTCAAAGGTGCCACCAGATAGGAGTGACGTGTTTGTAAGTACTACTCTTATCAGTTTAATACTTGTTACGTTACCTATCAGGGGGCGTGTATAAGGCCAGGATTTTTAGAACCAGGAGATGGAAAAAGATGCTTTGTTGGTCGTATCACTTCAATTTTGGGGCACGGCACGTGCAATCAAAGGTGCCACCAGATTGGAGTGGCGGGTTTGTAAGTACTACTCTTATCAGTTTAATACTTGTTACGTTACCTATCAGGGGGCGTGTATAAGGCCTGGATTTTTAGAACCAGGAGATGGAAAAAGATGCTTTGTTGGTCGTATCACTTCAATTTTGGGGCATGGCACGTGCAGTCAAAGGTGCCACCAGATTGGAGTGACGTGTTTGTAAGTACTACTCTTATCAGTTTAATACTTGTTACGTCACCTATCAGGGGGCGTGTATACGGCCTGGATTTTTAGAACCAGGAGATGGAAAAAGATGCTTTGTTGGTCGTATCACTTCAATTTTGGGGCACGGCACGTGCAGTCAAAGGTGCCACCAGATAGGAGTGACGTGTTTGTAAGTACTACTCTTATCAGTTTAATACTTGTTACGTCACCTATCAAGGGGCGTGTATAAGGCCTGGATTTTTAGAACCAGGAGATGGAAAAAGATGCTTTGTTGGTCGTATCACTTCAATTTTGGGGCACGGCACGTGCAGTCAAAGGTGCCACCAGATAGGAGTGACGTGTTTGTAAGTACTACTCTTATCAGTTTAATACTTGTTACGTCACCTATCAAGGGGCGTGTATAAGGCCTGGATTTTTAGAACCAGGAGATGGAAAAAGATGCTTTGTTGGTCGTATCACTTCAATTTTGGGGCACGGCACGTGCAATCAAAGGTGCCACCAGATAGGAGTGGCGTGTTTGTAAGTACTACTCTTATCAGTTTAATACTTGTTACGTTACCTATCAGGGGGCGTGTATAAGGCCTGGATTTTTAGAACCAGGAGATGGAAAAAGATGCTTTGTTGGTCGTATCACTTCAATTTTGGGGCACGGCACGTGCAGTCAAAGGTGCCACCAGATAGGAGTGACGTGTTTGTAAGTACTACTCTTATCAGTTTAATACTTGTTACGTTACCTATCAGGGGGCGTGTATAAGGCCTGGATTTTTAGAACCAGGAGATAAAAAAAAAAAGCTTTGTTGGTCGTATCACTTCAATTTTGGGGCACGGCACGTGCAGTCAAAGGTGCCACCAGATAGGAGTCACGTGTTTGTAAGTACTACTCTTATCAGTTTAATACTTGTTACGTCACCTATCAGGGGGCGTGTATAAGGCCTGGAGTTTTAGAACCAGGAGATGGAAAAAGATGCTTTGTTGGTCGTATCACTTCAATTTTGGGCCCCTTTCTGACATTAGCTTCTTACGCTCAAACATGTCCTTTACAGGCACCTGACTATGGGCAGATGAGCAGGAACTGCTCAAGGCGAGAGACGGAGTGGCGGATGGTTGAGAGGGGGCAAGGAGGACAGCAGTGGTTGATGTGGCTTATGATGCTGCACCAGGAGGAGGATGGCGGCTTTGAGTTTGTGTGCTGCTTGTACTCATGTGTTGGTCTGGAGTCACCCAAATATTAGGTCTCAACCTGTAGAGGATAAGGGAACCAGGCTACTCTAGACCTCATTCATCATTACAGGTTTTGACAGATCGGTACTATGCGTCCAAGCTACTGTGACAACAGATATGAGTGGCACTGTGCACTTGCAGAAGTTGGTAGAGTAGACACTGTAGGTCTGACACACACGCTTGCAGACAACTAACTACTATGCAATCTATTACAGTAACATTTTTTTAAATGTACACTACTGTTACACCAGATATGAGTGGTGTGTTAAGTAGTACTACTCCTATCAGTTTAATCCCTGTTATGTGCCTTTTTTGGGGGTTTGGTTGTTGAAGCCACAGTGCAGCACCAGAGGCCAGAAAAATTAGGCATGTACACATGCCTGAAAAATTAGGTATTGTTGATCTTGCAGCGAGCAGATAAGAAGGTAGGCCTGATTCAACGCCCCATCCCTGCATATCCACACTCAGAGATTGAGGGGGCGACCCTTACAAGGCCACGGGCCGGAGATATAAAGGGGGGCCTTCCCAAATAAGCACACAAGCGGGGACAAAGGTAGTGAAGGGGACATAGAGGCCCATGGACTGACGGTCGCCATCTTGGCAGGAAAAGGGCTCAGCAATTAAGCCAAACTGACCCAGCACAGGCAGCTACTTGAGTCAAACGGTGTACAATTACACCTTAATAAAGCTGAAACATGCAGCAGCAGGGATTCTAAATGGCCACACAGGGACAAGGAGGCTAACAGCCCCCACAGTCTCTGCACCACTCTTTTTAACAGATAACCCAAGGGGCTAACCAGGGACCTTGCCCACAAAAAAAAAAGCAGAATTTTATTGGAGGAATTATTAGTGTCTTTACCCCCCAAGAGAGGACATAATATACGGTATCTTTAGACTACCTGATGGCCAAACCTCCTTTAGCCCCAATGCTATCCAAGATACATTTCAAAACTTTGATCAGACCATATATTCATCCCAATCCCGCTGCAGCGGATCTGACATAGAGTCCTTCCTACTACAGCAAGAAGTCCACAAAATACCTGTACCTCAATTGGACAGCTTGAACCTAGACATATCCCAAGAGGAAGTTAAATCTACAATCCAAGATCTTAAATTTGGCAAGTCCCCAGGGCCAGACGGTTTTACTCATCTGTACTATAAGAAATTTGAGCCCTTGCTTACCCCCACACCTAACATCTTTGTTTAACGCTATACTAAATGGAGAATCTATGCCCCCTTAATTGAATCAGGCCGACCTCATAGTCTTTCCAAAAGAGGGTAGGGACCCGAATCTCAAACTGTATTACAAGGCAGCGTAGCTGGCTTTCATTCCTCTGGCGCATTCTCCAAAACACATCAGCCGCTCTGGGTATTTATGGAAAATGTAAGCATGTCACCTTATACATGGGATACAGTAATATGGATTCCAGGCCTGTATACTTTTTTGAGAAACTTGAAAAACCCATTGATTAAGCACTCATTAAAAATATGGACGGAGATGAACTGGACACAAAAACTGGACACTCGGGTATCAGATCTTACCCCTATCGTACCCAATCCCCACTTTAAGATACATCTTCCGGAAAGCTCTCTCAGTTGGTGGAAGTCTCAGAACCTACTAAGGGTTGGTCCATGGTGGCATGACGACAAAATAATGACCTTTGAGTGGGTGAGAGATAGATACAATTTACCCCTGGCTGAACACTATAATTTTTGCAGGATACATCATTTTATATATACGATAAGTGGTAGGGGAACCCCCCAAAGAAACACCTGCCTACTCAAAAAATGTAGGGATTCCCCCTTTCAGCCTGGTATTATTAGCCTCATGTATGAACTATTTAATGAAAACTCATGGGCAAACAAACCAGACTATACCAAAGCCTGGGAGAGGGATTTGGGCACCGAGTTGGCAGACAGCACATGGGATAAAAGTTGGCAAGGCTTAAGTAGGGGATCTTTAAATTATAGTCTGCTTGAGACTTCAATAAAGGTCCTACACAGGACATATATTACTCCTTTTAAGCTAATAAATGGGATCCAAAACGGAGCAGCTCATGTTTTAGGAACAGTGGTAATGAGGCTACATTTATTCATGTCTGGTGGGAGTGTTCGACAGTCATAAGACTATGGGAAGAAACATGCTTACTAGCTTCTAAAATGTTTAAGATTGACCTAATAAAATATTTTTTTAAAGAAAAAATACACATAGCTAGTAGTTGGAAAACCCCAAATTAAAACTTTCAGGAATTAATAAAAAAAATCAACTATTTACTGCTCAACGAGAGATTTAACCATGTAGTCTTGGATAGAATCACCCAGTTCCAGACAATTTGGGATCCCTGGATAACATCCCCATTTAGTGCCCCCCTAATATAATAAAACATTTGTTAATGGTTGAAGCGACTCGGGGGGAAGGACCGGAGTGGGGGAGCCCTGGAGGAGACCCTTCAGAAGCAACTGGCGGCAAAATCATCCGAGGAAAGGAGAGGTCGCCTACTGAAGCCTGCCCTAGGGTAACCCAAGGGCGATTGAGCAGGTTAGATATTGTAAATAATAAGCTACTGCTGGAGTGATGATAGATAATAGGACTTTACTATTGTCTGTTTTACCATGTCTTAGGTTTCTCTTAAAAATTGCAATCACAATAAAAAAAAAAAGAAAATGTATTAACCAAAAAAGTAAAAAAAAGAAGGCCTAGCCACCTAATTTTAACAAAATGTCTTCATTGTAAATATGTATTTTTGCACAACTTTTGTGTTATGCAAGACTGTTCAATATGCTTTCTTTTCCATTACATGCCGTACGCCTTCTGGCATAAAGATTGAAATTAAAAAATTAGATATTGTTGCAGCCGCTGCTGTTGCAGCGGCCAGAAAAATTGACCTTTGTTCCCCAGGCAGAAAGTGCCATAAAACATTGCCTCTTCTTGAACCCTAGTTGGTGGCGGATAATTCACGCAAGTCATCCGGCATTCACAGATAACATACAGCATCGTGTGGACCATTTATAGCCGAAGGCAGCTCATCTCATCAGGCCTTTTTCAGTCGAATGTATCGCCCAGTGTCATTCCCTTCGGGATCCATCCCTCATTCATCTTTATAAAGGTGAGGCAATCTAGACTTTTTTGCCCTAGGCGACTTCTCTTCTCGGTGACAAAACCTCCTGCTGCAATGAAGGTCCTTTCTGACAGGACACTTGAAGTGGGGCAGGCCAGAAGTTCAATTGCAAATTGGGATAGCTCAGGCCACAGGTCTACCCTGCATACCCAGTAGTCAAGGGGTTCATCGCTCCTCAGAGTGTCGATATCTGCATTTAAGGCGAGGTAGTCTGCTACCTGTCGGTCAAGTCGTTCTCTGAGGGTGGATCCCGAAGGGCTGATGCGATGCGTAGGACTGAAAAAGGTTTGCTGTGACATCACCCTTATATGCTGTGTAAAGCATACTTGTTAATTTGTTTTGGACCTGCTGCATCCTTTCTGACTTGCGGTAATTTGGTAACAAATCAGGCACTTTCTGCTTATACCGGGGGTCTAGTAGCGTGCACACCCAGTACAGGTCGTTCCCCTTCAGCCTTTTTATACGAGTGTCCTGCGACAGGCACGACAGCATGAAAGACCCCATTTGCACAAGGTTGGATGCCGAGCTAGTCATGTCCCGTTCCTCGTCCTCAGTGATCTCGCTGAAGATATGTTCTTCCCCCCAGCCACGTACAACACCACGGGTACCAGATAGGTGACAACGAGCACCCTGGGATGCCTGTTGTGATTGGTCTTCCTCCTCCCCCTCAAAGCCACATTCCTCCTCTGACTCCTCTTCCTCACAATCCTCTTCCAGCGTTGCCGCAGGTCCAGCATGCGATGCTGATAAGGCTGTTTATGGTGGTGATGGTGACCACAACTCTTCCTCGTCACGCTCATCTACGGCCTGATCCAGCACTCTTCGCAGGGCACGCTCCAGGAATAAAACAAATGGTATGATGTTGCTGATGGTGCCTTCGGTGCGACTGACAAGGTTTGTCACCTCCTCAAAAGGACGCATGAGCCTACAGGCATTGCGCATGAGCCTACAGGCATTGCGCATGAGCGTCAAGTAACGTGGCAAAAAAATCCCCAGCTCCGCAGAGGCTGTCCTAGCACCCCGGTCATACAAATACTCGTTAATGGCTTTTTCTTGTTGGAGCAGGCGGTCGAACATTAGGAGTGTTGAATTCCAACGTGTGGGGCTGTCACAAATCAAGCGCCTCACTGGCAGGTTGTTTCGCCGCTGGATATCTGAAAAGTGCGCCATGGCCGTGTAGGAACGTTTAAAATGGCCACACGCCTTTCTGGCCTGCTTCAGGACGTCCTGTAAGCCTGGATACTTATGGACAAAGCGTTGTACGATCAGATTACACACATGTGCCATGCACGGCACATGCGTCAACTTGCCCAAATTCAATGCCGCCAACAAATTTCTTCCGTTGTCACAAACCACTTTGCCAATCTCTAGTTGGTGCGAAGTCAGCCATTGATCCACCTGTGCGTTCAGGGCGGACAGGAGTGCTGGCCCGGTGTGACTCTCTGCTTTGAGGCAAGTCAACCCCAAGACGGCATGACACTGCCGTATCCGGGGTGTGGAATAGTATCTGGGGAGCTGGGGGGGTGCCGTTGATGTGGAGCAAGACGCAGCAGCAGAAGAGGACTCAGCTGAGGAGGTTATGGAAGAGGATGGAGTAGGAGGAGTAGAGGAGGTGGCAGCAGGCCTGCCTGCAAGTCGTGGCGGTGTCACCAACTCCTCTGCAGAGCCACGCATTCCATGCTTGGCAGGCGTCAGCAGGTTTGCCCAATGCGCAGTGTAGGTGATATACCTGCCCTGACCATGCTTTGCAGACCAGGTATCAGTGGTCAGATGGACCCTTGCCCCAACACTGTGTGCCAGAGATGCCATTACTTCCTTTTGCACAATCAAGTACAGGTTGGGGATTGCCTTTTGGGCAAAGAAATTTCGGCCGGGTACCTTCCACTGCGGTATCCCAATCGCTAAAAACTTTTTGAACGCCTCAGACTCCACCAGCTTGTATGGTAAAAGCTGGCGGGCCAAGAGTTCAGACAAGCCAGCTGTCAGACGCCGGGCAAGGGGGTGACTTTGTGGCATTGGCTTCTTACGCTCAAACATGCCCTTGACAGACACCTGACTGTGGGGAGATGAGCAGGAACAGCAAGAGGCGAGAGACAGAGTGGTGGAGAGTTGAGAGGGGGCAAGGAGGACAGCAGTGGTTGATGTGGATGAAGATGCTGGACCAGGAGGAGGATGGCGGCTTTGAGTTTGTGTGCTGCTTGTACTCGTGTTGATCCCATTGGCGTTTGTGATGTGACATCATGTGCCTGTGCCTGTGTTGGACTTCCCACGACTCAGTTTCTTTTGGCACAGGTTGCAAATGGCATCGCTGTTGTCAGAGGCAGACACACAAAAAAAATGCCACACTGCTGAGCTTGGCGGTGACGGCATTCTGGTGGTGGCAACAGCATGCGTTGATTGGCGTGCTGTCTGGCTGACCCCGGGTGCTGATGCATGCTGTCTGACTGTGCCACTAGCTCGTTGCGATGACCTCCCTCTACTTCCAACTCGTCTCCTCCTCCTCTCTGTCTCCCCATCTGAACTTTCCCCCTGTTCTTCTTCTCTTCTAGCAGGCACCCACGTGACATCCACGGACGCATTGTCATCATCATCACCCGCCTCACTTGTATATGACAACTGAACAAAGGAAGCAGCAGCGGGTACATCATCATCATCATCATCACATCGTACGTACATGTGTGTAATGCTGCCTGACTGAGACATATCCCTGTTATCTACATTCTCTGGCAATAATGGTTGCGCATCACTCATTTCTTCAAATTGATGTGTAAATAACTCTTCTGACTGATCAATTGAATTGGCTGTGGTACTAGTGTTGGTGGTGGAGGCAGGCGGGTGAGTGGTAACTTGAGAGGTGCCCGAAGCTAAGCTGGAGGAGGATGGTGCGTCAATGTTCCAAGCGGAAGCTGTAGAAGATTGGGTGTCCTGTGTTAGCCAGTCAACTACGTCTTCTGAACTTTTCAAGTTCAGGGTAACTGGCCTCTGAACACTGGGCATTATTGTAGGGCCAAAGGGAATCACAGCACCACGACCACGACGGCCTCTGCGGGGTGTCCTGCCTCTGCCTGTCATTTTTTTTTTAAATGTGGACTGTTGGTACCCCAAATAGATTGGATTGGTTGAACTTGGCACAGTACTTGTAAGCAGGACACACACTATGGGTAGCGGTCAAGCAAATTAACTTTGATTGACGGTTATGCAAATGCACTTAGATTTAAGAAAATAAAAGTTTGGGTTTTTTAAATGTGGACTGTTGGTACCCCAACTAGACTGGATTGGTTGAACTTGGCACAGTACTTGTAAGCAGGACACACACTATGGGTAGCGGTCAAGCAAATGAATTTTGATTGACGGTCAGGCAAATGCACTTAGATTTAAGAAAATAAAAGTTTGGGTTTTTTAAATGTGGACTGTTGCTACCCCAACTAGACTGGATTGGTTGAACTTGGCACAGTACTTGTAAGCAGGACACACACTATGGGTAGCGGTCAAGCAAATGAACTTTGATTGACAGTCAGGCAAATGCACTTAGATTTAAGAAAATAAAAGTTTGGGTTTTTTAAATGTGGACTGTTGGTACCCCAACTAGACTGGATTGGTTGAACTTGGCACAGTACTTGTAAGCAGGACACACACTATGGGTAGCGGTCAAGCAAGTGAACTTTGATTGACAGTCAGGCAAATGCACTTAGATTTAAGAAAATAAAAGTTTGGGTTTTTTAAATGTGGACTGTTGGTACCCCAACTAGACTGGATTGGTTGAACTTGGCACAGTACTTGTAAGCAGGACACATACTATGGGTAGCGGTCAAGCAAATGAACTTTGATTGACAGTCAGGCAAATGCACTTAGATTTAAGAAAATAAAAGTTTGGGTTTTTTAAATGTGGACTGTAGGTACCCCAACTAGACTGGATTGGTTGAACTTGGCACAGTACTTGTAAGCAGGACACACACTATGGGTAGCGGTCAAGCAAATGAACTTTGATTGACGGTTATGCAAATGCACTTAGATTTAAGAAAATAAAAGTTTGGGTTTTTTAAAAGTAGACAACTAGTAAACAATATTATATTGTATGCGTTGTGCACACACAGTATAAGCTGTGAGCCTGACACACACACTTGCAAGCAGGGGCTAGCAGAGAGACAGGCAAATGAAGTTAGATTACACAGAAAAAAAACGAAGAAAAAAAAAGTGATGTTATAGCCCTAAAAAGGGCTTTTTGGGGTGCTGTGTTTACAGCAGAGATCTGATGAGTCCTTCAGCACTGCACTGGACAATGAATAAACTTGCCTAGCTATGGTTTTCCCTATTGATGCAGTATCACCTACACTCTACCTCCTCTCAGTAAGACTGCAAGTTAGTTCTAATTCCAAAATGGCTGCTGTCCATGAGGTAGAAGGGTGTGGAAGGGAGTGTATGCTGCTGATTGGCTGGAATGTGTCTGCTGACTGTGACATGCAGGGTCAAAGTTTGCTCAATGATAAAGTATTGGGGGCGGGTCGAATCTCGCATATGTTCGCTCTTCGCCGCGAACGCGAACATGCTATGTTCGCCGGAAACAATCCGCCGGCGAACTATTCGCGACATCTCTATTGTGCAACTATTGCCTCTTTTTGTGTCTTCCAGTGTCACACAGAAGCTGGAGCAGCTCCCTCTCACTACTATTACCACCATACAATAAGATATATCATAATCATTTCAAATATTCTTCACATATATATGAATATCTCCTTATTGCTGTTGATATATGTATGTCAATAAAATGTATATATGGAAGTTTCATGTGTTTATAATGCAATAAATATGTGTTAGTTATTCCTGCTCTGTAATATGAAACCATCTTTTGTCATACAGTCATTTTTCTGACTCTCTGTGACCTCATGGACCGTAACACACCAGAACATCTTTACATCCACACTGATCCACTTGATATCCATGGCAGAGATACTGGGGTGCCAGTTCCTTCTCCAGTGGGCTACAGCATACAGCTCCTAGTATTCCTAGGTGGTCCAGTACTGACCAGGCCCAACCATGACTTGGAATTGAACTCTATCTTTCTACACTCCAGAGAAGAGTCTATATTTAGTTGGAAAGATGTTGCATATGTGTTAGAGACTGTCTTCCTCTTCTCTCCCTGTTTACCAACCAATCTTTTTCTGGCATTGGAGGTCCTAGAGAATGAGAAGACAACTGAGGTTAGATCATTAAATCCAGCCTTTGTAGCAGTTTCTTTCCTGAGTCCAAATCCTTGAGTTGTTGGAGGAGAACAGTAGTTTAAATGAGAAGCCCCATCTTTGTTGTTCGTAGTGTAGCTAAGAGAGACCTCTCTAACTTACAGCCCCATTAAATTCGGGCTATGTGGTAAATCGTAGCTTGTAACGTAGCTCGCAAGACTTCAAGCTATTAAATTGGCCTCTTAAAGCAACCAACAGACAATGTGCGGGTTAAAACGCAGCAAGACTGGAAAAAGCCTACAGGAAGTAGACCGGGGAACTTCGCGGCCGCAAATCCTTTGTTCTCTCAAGCCCGCAACCGCTACATTTGCTATTAAATTGCATCGAGATCACTGGCGTTCAAACTCGTAACTTGCAAATGGTGCCAAGAAGCCAATGAGTGCTAGAGAAGACCCGCAAGGGGGGTAAAGTCCAATCTGTAGCACTTTAAATGCAAATATCACCACACTACAGTACTTTTATTAAAAGGGAAAGTGATGTTAGGTCTTAGAATTAATAGCACAACATTCTCAAGCCCGCTAATCAGCCCAAACAAATACTTTATTTCATGTTCAAGTTTTGTGTTATATCGATCCCGGCAATCAATGTGTTAATACATATACTGTAACTCACATGTGATAGAATATCATATTTACGGCTTTATGAATACTGCATCATATCTGGACTGTGGGTCCGATCGTAACTCGTAACTGAACCCTGTAGGACATAGAATTCCCACCTACATTTTTCAGTGACTTAAATCTGACGATTTCTGTTTATATTGGCTCCATCCCAACTCATGACTACGGTTTTGACTAATTGATCACTTTCACGGACGCACATCCGATGAGCAAAAAATGGTTTACCGGTTTGCCTCTCAAGCCCGTAACTCGCAGCCTGTTCTAATTTAGTAGCACCGTAAAACTCTTTGAGCTCACAGCCGTTGCGGGTCTCACGTGGTACATACAAGCTTCTAATTTAATGTGGCTGTTAGTTGGTGAAAGATCCATGAAGTTTTGTATAATGTTTTCCTCATAATTTAACACTTATTTATGTCTGGCAGATTGTAGAACTGCTTCTTTAGCAGGAGAAAAGGCACATATATATATATACATATATATATATATATATATATATATATATATATATATATATATGGGTTTATATATATATATGGGTTTATTCAATCTTGTTCTCAATAGTAAGTTGTTTAAATGAATCTTCCAATATTTGAATGGTTAATGGCATTTTAATAATAAGTCCTGCTTGTTAGACTCTTTTTTGGAGGGTTGTTGATACTTTTGGGGCATTTTTTGACAGCACCTCAGGAATTGACATATAAAGAGGAAAATGACTTAATGACTTTAGTGTCTGAGCCATAACATTTGCAGTCTAAAACTACTCCATGAAGAAGTGAGCCATACAAAGAGCTTTGCTTTACCCCAAACATTTCCAAAGCTGTCACAGGTATCTGTCATAAGGAGATCAGTGAAGTAGATTAGTGACAGCTCTGCTTTATTTGATATGTAAGGATCTATTGTGCAGGCTCAGAACATCTCCACTCTAATAATAGTTGTTTGTAACTGTTCAATCTTCATCAGTTCAAATAAGGACATGTGAACTGGTTATAGAAACATGGATTTGATGGCACATAAGAACCAAAAGGACCATCTTTCCTGCACATTCTAAAAGATGGGTTTAGTATAGCCTCGGGACAGCATTGTTCTTAACCAAAGCATGATAAAATTCCTTAAATATGTTTAGTCTACCACTTCAACTCAAAGGTTGCACCACTTTCCTACTAGCCTTTGTTACACTACCACTAAAAGAAGATTTCAGGCCTTGTTCTACATGGATTGAATCACGTACATTAACGCAGAGTGTTTCATGGTGGTCTTGAACTCGTGACTTTGCTTGTATATGTGTAGTTGGCTACCATTGTACTATTCAGCTCTTAGCTGGGTGGCTAGATAAGTAAAGGTTGGATAAGCTTCAATTAAGTAGCTGATGTAGGATTTAAAATGCAATATTTACTTTCTCTAGTTGAACAGTAGGTTATAAGTAACTAGTCAATTGCCCGTCATAAATGATAATATTTGATGTGTCTTTTCCCCCTCCTCTCACCTCCCCTGTGTCTCTTCCACCTGCTCCCTCCCCTGTGTCTCCTTCCCCACCTCTCACTCCCATGTGTCTCTTCTCCCTCTCTCTCTCCCTTGTGTCTCTTCTCCCCCTCTCTCCCCTGTGTCCCTTTCCCCCTCTCATTCCCCTGTGTCTCTACTCCCCTCTCCCTCCCCTGTGGTCTATTAACCTCCCAATTCCCTCCCCTGTGTCCCTTTCCCCCTCTCCCTCCCCTTTGTCTCCCCACCCTCTCCCTCCACTGTGTCTCCCCCTCCCTCCCCTCTCCCTGTCCTATGTCTCTTTCCCCATCCCCTGTGTATCTTCCCCCTCTCCCTTCCCTGTGTCTTTCCCCCTCTCCCTCCCCTGTGTCCCTTCCCCCCTCTCCTGTGTCTTTCCCACCCTTCTCCCTCACCTGGGTCCATTCCCCCCGTGTCTCTCCCACACCTATTTCTCTCCCACTCCCCCCCATGCCTACCCTTGCAAGTTTCGTCGCCCATTGTGGGCCTCGCAATGAGCGCCTTCTGCGCATGCGCAACCTGCAACTTTGCGAGCGCTACACACAGACTCAGTTCAACAACCATATTAGTGATTAACTACATGGTACTGTGGTCAGCTAACAGCAATATGTAACAAGCAGGAACTTAGAAAGATACAGCATATCAAGTTTATCTTTATATTCAGTGATAGAGACTCCCAACAGGAAAACAGAGAATAAAGGCAGCTGTCATAGTTCAGGAAATAGAGAATTAGGGCCTTATTCAATTGCAATTTGGCCAATTGAATAGGGCTCGAAATAAGCACAGAGCATGTTTTTTTTTACAGAAGTTTTTTTAGTTAGTGAAGCCCTCGCTTTTGGATAGAAGTTCACTAACTAAAAACTTCTGTAAAAAAATATGCTATGTGCTAATTTAGAGCCCTATTCAATTGGCCGAATCGCAATTGAATGAGGCCCTTAGTGTGGAAGCAGGTACAGTACTTAACCCTAAGTCTCCCAGTATGGTGGAAAAAATACAGGATTCTAGAACACCATGTGATAGTTTTAAAGCACAAAAGCTGCAACCTATTATTTGTGTTATTATATACAATAAATCCCAAATAATGTTAAATAGTACAACTACAAAGTAATACCCTGATGCTTATTGAGCTGGATTAAACCAAGGATAAACACTGCAATATGTAAAATATCCACTAGAGAGCAACAGAGTCCACTTATACTACGTTATGTACTACAAGTTTTTATCTTTGATGACACAATTGATAACTAGCATACTTTAACTATCTAGATTGCTTATTTTTCATGAACAATCTCTTTAAGGCAATCAAAACAGGGTTCCGTTTAGACATTTCCATAATACTAATTACTTTTGTGACAAATAACTACAAGCAATAAAAGCACTGCCTCCTGAAAATAGGGCCAATAAAAGGTTAAATAGCTACACTTGCTGTGGTGTCTTTTTTGTGACATAATTAACGGATTTTCTAGTCTTTTATTCACCCTTTCTTTTTTTTCCTTAAGCATGTACTTTTATAACTTTTTACCATTTTCTCTCTTTTTCCACTTTGTTCTTTTTCTTCTTTTTATAGATAGTTTGCCTTTTTTTTATTATATCCTTGTTAATAAACTTGGTTGGTGCTTTGTACCACTGCACCTATCGCTTATTAGCCTGGCTGACTCAGGCCCTCATTCAATTGCGATTTGGCCAATTGAATAGGGCTCTATATAAGCACATAGCATATTTTATTAAAATAAGTTTTTAGTTAGTAAGAACCTTGCTTTTGGATAGATGCTTACTAACTAAAAACTTCTTTAAAAATATATGTTATGTGCTTATTTAGAGCCCTATTCAATTGGCCAAATCGCAATTGAATGAGGCCCTCAGTGTGGGGCTGTCAGCTAAAGGACCATTGTACTGAATTTACAAGTAAAGCTCATATGTGCCCCTGTACAGCGCTATGGAATATGTTGGCGCAAAATAAAGATAATAATAATAATAATATTAATAAAATGTTTGCTGCACATATGATATTAAAAACAATATTCAGGGTCCTTTCCCTCTTCACCATGGCAAAATCTGACAGCTGCAGTTCCGCCTCCGGCTAACAGATGGAGCTGCCAATTTCAGCATATAAGACGCGCAGACAGAAGAGGCCTTGAGCTATAAAAGGCGTCCCTGAGGCCGAGTGCCCACGCCAAACATAGCGATGGCCTCGCTGTAGATTCAGCGCCATCGAGTTGCCACGTCGGAGAGGAAAATAGTTATTTGCCTTCCCTGGAACTTGATGGTGCCCGAAAACTCACAGTGCCCTCTGGAGGATGGCACATATAACTGCAGCTGTCAGTGCTACAGAAGAAATGCGCAGGCAAAGAGGGATAGATCCGTATGCAGTTTAAAATAAATAAAAATTAAAAGTCCTATCCTCTTATGGTAGCACAGCACAAGGCAGCAGCAGTGGCGGCGAACATCCGCTAGATGGCGCTGCCGATATTCCACTGCCATATCATAGAGTCAAGGCTTAGGTAAACTTTTAGGGTCGGGGTTAGGGTGAGGGTTAGGGTTAGGCTAACATTATAAGCTTAGCACTTCTCTCACATATGCAAAATATCGACAGTGCCATCTAGCGGTTGGAGGCCACACTGCAGCGGTGGACCTATCCCGACACCATAACAGGATAGATCCAAATTACCTTTTTTCAGCTATTAAGATATCATATTTCCCTTCAAACAGAGCAGTGTATCTATCTATGTCCATATACAAACTTCCCATTACCATCTGGATATATCTTTTAAGCAAATTAAGTTTGTGTAGTTTTATAACAAAAAGTTTATGTTCATTCACATTTTTTATAATACTTTTTATGGCGATTATAAATATGTATATAATGGAAAAAAAAAAATCAAGTTCAGCACTGTATAATTGTTGTATTTGTATGGCCTTATTGTCTTAGAGACACAGTTATCACAATCATTCACTGTGACATAACTAGATTTAGTAAAACAGTTTGCATATTTTATGAGGGATACATAAAACTGCAATTGTAATATAGTAATTAAGTGATTGACGCAGAATCGCTTTCATCTTTGTTAGGTCTCCTCTGTTCTTTTATATTATGTGAATTGCTAATCAGTCCAAAGAAAAGCAAACAAAAACCCAATCAAAACATTGCCAATTGCCTCATAATACTGGCAATCAGGTTACTCCCTGGATCCCTCAAGTTGTGACCTCTTATCAACTGAAAACCTCTTGTCAACTGAAAAAAAAAGTTCACCTGACAAAGGCTTATATTGCAGTGTATGCATTTATATAAGGTAATCATATCCCTTCTTCAATGTCATTGCTTCTAGAGAAAATAAGTCTAATTTGTTAGTATTTTTTTCTATCTTAATCATTCAATTCCCTTATTAATATTGTTGCCCTTCTATGTTCCATTTCCACATCTATAGTGTCCTTTTGTAAGTGGAGCCCAAATTGTACGCTATATTTCAAATGAGGGCGTCCCATGCATTTATAAAGTGACAGAATTATATTTTTTTCCTCTTTTTCTTACCCCTTTCAATGCATGCTAATATTTGAATTAGCTTTGCAGCTGCTGCCTGACATTGAGCACTGTTATATAGGTGGTAGTCCACAATTTGTCCTAAATCCTTTTTTATATGTGATACCCCTAGATTTGATGCATTTTTATTATAAATTGCTTATTTTATTCCCAAAACTTTACTTAGCTTTACATGTATCCCTTCTGCCATTTAGCTGCCCATTCTAATTTACATAAATCCTATTGAGTGCATAATATATATATAATCGCTTTGCAGAATTTAGTGTCATTAGCATATATGGAGACTATCCTTTTCTATTTCCAAATCATTTATACATATGTTAAAACGATGAGGACTTCAAACTAAACCCCACTTGACACATTAGTCCAATCTTAGTATCAATCTTTAGCTAGCCATGCACAGATATTTACAATAGTCTTCCATGTGGCACTGTATCAAAAGCCTTCACAAAATCCAATCCACCAGCTGAGCTACCTTTGTCCAAGTGCCTACTTATCTCCCCATAGGAATTAATTAGATGAATTTGATATGACCTATCCCTCATACATCCGTGTCACAGTGAGGCTTACCAGTCCATAGCTCCTTGGATTTATTCCGGTCCCCTTCTTAAATAAGGGTATACCATCTGCTTTTGTCCAGTTCCGTGCTACTGAGCCATTTATTTTTCACACCTTTTTTTATCTCTTCCAAAGATAACCAATTTTTGTTGCAATGTACCTACTATTTGTACCTCCTTTGTACACATAAAAGAAAATGTATTTACCGCACCTAACGCTTCCTGGTCACTATTAATCAGTCTACTTGTCTCACACGTTAAAGTTCAAGACATTTTTCCATTACCATATTTAAAAATGTTTTAGAGTTAGTCTTAATTAATTGTTCATTTTCTATTTTAGCCAACCTGATAGTTTTTCCAAGAATTGTTATACACACAAAGTTGCCTCTGTTCCCTCATACTTGTCTAATGTGGGTCCCCTTTTATTAATTGTCTTCATTTTTGAATAATTATCAAGCCACAAGGGTTATGAATAATTTCTTTTACTTTTATTTCACTAGGTATGAAGTTCATCTCATACTGCAAGAACAGATGTCATGTATGTGAGGACCCAATAATCTTCATAATCATTTGTGTCATATGTTATGGTTTTTCGGACATGTTTTACGTTTGAAGGTCCATAATTGATTGATCTTGACCCCCCTTTCTTTAAGAAATCCACACAATACACTGAAAAGAACTCACAAATACTTTATTTTAGCTCTTGACATGTCCAGCTATTTATGAGTATGTCAACTCTGCGGTGAGTGACCCTTTTGTAGTTACTTTCCTACGTGCAGTGCTGCAGAGAATAACAATGTTTAACATACTATATTTAAAACCCTCTGTAGAAACTGTGTTTGTTCTAGAGAAAACAGTGGAAATATAAGTGACACATTTGAGATAAGTAATATTTGTTCAGTCCTCTGGTGAACGTTACTACACACAATCACTTTTGGATAAATATTTTTCAGGATCGCTGTCATTGATCCCATTTTACATTATGCACACTACACTGTTGCTAAATAATGCATTAGGTGAAAGATAGTAAATGCTTATACAAAATGTTCAGTTATAAGATAGTTTTATGTTTAGTCAACCACACCTAACACGACTTTGTGAGATCACGTTTCACACACGTACACTTTCAAGAAGTTGTATGAAGCAATGCGTATTGTCCATAACAAGTTGGCCAAGAGCCTTCTAACTGGATATACCTTCAACTCTAATTGTTTTCATATCATGTTCCATAAACCCACCGAATAATCCAGGAGAACAGGTTTAAATGTTGATATAAGAAACTAAATACAATCAATACTCTTTACAAAAATACATTTTAGCCAATTTTTAAATAAAATAAAAAGAGGTTGCCACACAGTGAATTCCATTATTGGCATCATAACAGTAAATTACCATAAAACCTTTATACAAAACAAGCAACCTTGATCTTTCCACATAGATTTACTCCCTTTTTCTGGAACAAAAGGTAACTGAGGTTTGAATTTTATATTATATGTTAGACTGAAAAACTTGAAATGGTAATTAGCAAAAGCTTTTTAGATAGGTTTTGTTCAAAACAGTCTTTAATGTCTAGCTAGGTTTTGGTTTACGGGAGGCAAACATTTGTTTTTTTCCTAACCTGATCCTAAACAGATCCATTAAGGCAAACTTAGAGGCCTACTTCATTAATGTGAATTTATGATAGTATTAAATGTAAGTGCAATTAATGATAACTATCCTAGGTGATAATTCAGGAAAGCAATAAAGAACACAAGAAAAAGTGCATATAATAGTTCATAAATTAAACATTGTAATTGCGATTCAGCAAATTTAAAAGGGCTCTATTTAAGCACATAGCATATTTTTTTTTACAGAAGTTTTTAGTTAGTGAACTTCTATCCAAAAGCAAGGTATTCACTAACTAAAAACTTCTGTAAAAAAATATCTGCTTAAATAGAGCCCTTTTAAATTTACAGAATCGCAATTTAATAAGGCTGTGTATTTTGTTAAAAAAAAACATTGTACCCATTAGCAACACTATCATCCACATTTTATTGCTATCCCTTCAAGCCTTTGATCTTTAACAGCCGCAAGTGTTGTGGCCACAAAAATCACAAATCGCTATTCAATTGCTCCGATTTTCCTGCGCTAACGGCTCAGTCAAGCGTGCAAATGACAAAAATCGAAAGACAGGTTACTGGGACCAAGGAGGTCTCCCAAAGGGCTTACTTACGAATCAGAGCACTTTAAATGCAAATATAAATTCAATACAGCAAACTACTGTAAATGATGGGAAACACAATGGGTGACATTAGAAGTAAAAGCACAACATTCTCAAGCTTGCACATCGCCAAAATATAATACTTTATTTAATGCTTATTTTCTGTCCAAAGTCCTACGGGCTTCAACCTCCAAGCCCGTAGGACTTTGGAATCCAACCTCCGTTTTTTTCAAAGTCCTACGTGTTGAATAACGAGTTACGGGCTAGGAGGTCATTCAAGCTCATAGGACTTTGGACTGAAACATGAACATAAGAATGTTGTGCTTTTAATTCTAATGTCACCCATTGTGTTCCCCATCATTTACAGTGCTGGATTGAATTTATATTTGCATTTAAAGTGCTCCCATCTTACGGGCTTGAACCACGAGTTATGGGTTTGCGTCCACAAATGCTACTGCCGTGAGCATGGTTTTCGATTCTCGCTACTGGCGCCTTACTTTCCGGGCCCGGCCAATCGGATAGCAGAGTAAAAGTAGACCTACTGGAGCCCACAACTCGATTGCAGGAAATTGGCTACTTGCGATCTGGTTATGGCTGAATTAAATGAGGCTGTATATATTTTATAAAGCATACCATAAATATGGATCTTAAGTAGACCTTTAATCAATTAAAAAGGAAATAACAAACTTGATATAAATATGTTTAAATAAATATGTAGTATTTTGTTAAGATCATTAATTAATTAACTTGTGTTGTAGGCCTGGAGGTCATGGAGATTTACTTACCAAGTCCAAATAACTAATTTCCAGTTTATTTATTTTTTATATTTTCAGATATACAACTTCTAAACAGCCTACATCTCTAGAAAAGTATATTTTTATTTTTACTATTTGAATATAACAAATATGTGAATAGGATGCTTGAAAGTATGTGTAAACAAATTAGTAGTAGACAAAGAGATAATGCCTGCTTATAGATCCATAATTAGATCTCATCCAGAATAAATCAAATTATATAAGGAAAAACATAATGACCAGAATATGTACAGCTTAGAAGTCAGAAGGAAGAGGGGGGATAAGATACAAACCTTCAAATATATCAGATGATTTAATCATTTATTGGATAAACAAGGCTATCCTGATTCTTAGTTGAGTCAACATTTTAAATAAATAGAAACGGCATACCAGATAGGCCTTATCTGCCCTCAAATCTATGTTTCTGTTTGATTTAGAATACATATTTGGTTTCACGGCAATCCCTTCTGAAGGCAGCTTTTCCAACAGTAATGTATTTCATTAGCAAAAAGCAAGACTGGTAGCCTTTGGCATTATGCAAAATGTCATGGCCCTCTGTAACCTATCCTTCGAAATTTAGAATTTTATGACTCATTTTTAAATATGACCAAATGTTGTCTCTTATGGAGATTAGACAGCAGCCACTTTCACATCCTCCTAACCTCTCTCGCTCTCCATAGTATCTGACATCCAATCTCTCTTTCCATACCCACTCACCTTTGTTTTGTCTGCATCCATATTGACTCTCCACCACGCACTCCATAACCACTAACCTTTACTCTCACTTTCCATTTCCCTCCATCTCCTCTCTTTTCAAGCCCACTCAGTGCCACAAACCCTTTCTCCATATTCACTATACACTTTTATTAACTTTCCACTCATCACCATGCTCTGTATATATTTATTTACCTGCATGCTCATTCTCTCGTTCTCAGTACCAGCTCATCACTGAAATATTTTGATAATGAGTACAATGTACAATGTTGATAAGTGTCCATAAACTGTCCGATAAACATCATACACCGTGTCAACATAATTTTCTAGAGCCCAAAGGTCATATTAGTGATTTTGTCCACCCTCCTTCCCTTTGTAAGGGGATGCCTCTGCATCACAGTGTCTTTAGGGACCTCTGTAACAAACCTTCTGATTGCTCAACAACATGCATTAGTTTTCTGGGTATTCTGACTAATTTAATAATAACTTCACAGATTAACATTTTCATATGCAATACCAGAACTGGGAGAGCATAAATCTGGTGAGCAGTCTAACAGCCTCATTCTATTGCTGTGATTTTGGGAGGTCGCAGGTTATTTGTTATTCAAATGCCTTCCGTTTGGGGGCTCCTATTGGGTTACTTGCTGCGAGCTTCGATCCATTGAGAAATCGCAAGTTACTTCTCTCCGAGCCTTTGATCTTTCACAGCCCAAAGAGTTGCGGCCGCTAAAATCACAAGTCGCTATTCAATTGCTCCGATTTTCCTGCGCTAACCACACCATCAAGCCCGCAAATGGCAAAAATCGAACCAAAAATGACAGGGACCAAGGAGGTCTCGCAAAGGGCTTACTTACAAATCAGAGCACTTTAAAAGCAAATATAAATTCAATCCAGCACTGTAAATGATGGGGAACACAATGGGTGACATTAGAATGGAGGTTAAAGCCCGTAGGACAGAAATTAAACATTAAATAAAGTATTATTTTTTGATTATGTGCTAGCTTGAGAATGTTGTGCTTTTAATTCTAATGTCAACCATTGTGTTCTCAGTCATTTACAGTGCTGTATTTAATTTATATTTGCATTCAAAGTGCTCCGATCTTACAGGCTTAAACCACGAGTTACAGGCTTGCGTCCGCGATCAGGTTCAAGCCCGCAAATGCTACTGCCGAGAGCATGGTTTCCAATTCTTGCGACCGACGCCTAACTTTCTGTCCCGGCCAAGTGAATAGCAGAGTAAAAGAAGACCTACTGGTGCCTGCAACTCAATCGCAGAAAATCGACTATCTGGGATGGAGTTACGGCCCCAAATTAAATGAGGCTGTAAGTTTTAAGTGAGGGTATGAGCTCTTTGGCAATTCTGGTTGGGATGTACTAAACATTTACATATGCATCTCTGTACTAATTCTGTACTTGCTTACATAGGGCCTCATTCCATTGCGATTTGGCCAATTGAAAACTTAGAGGCCTACTCCATTAATGTGAATTTATGATAGTATTAAATGTAAGTGCAATTAATGATAACTATCCTAGGTGATAATTCAGGAAAGTAATAAAGAACACAAGAAAAAGTGCATATAATAGTTCATAAATTAAACATTGTAATTGCGATTCAGCAAATTTAAAAGGGCTCTATATAAGCACAGAGCATATTTTTTTACCGAAGTTTTTAGTTAGTGAACTTCTATCCAAATGCAAGGTCTTCACTAACTAAAAACTTCTGTAAAAAAAGATATACTTTGTGCTTATATAGAGCCCTATTCAATTGAATGAGGCCCATACTGTATATTCGAAACATGGACTTTTTACAATCACATCTAGTAAACAGATAATTAATCTTTCCTTTGGTGCAAAGTTTCAGGACAGTTACAAAAGTATATGGGACCTATGGATTGTCTATCACGCAAAAGGTGTTAAAGTAACATGGAAATAATTGTATTCTGTGTTACATCCAAACAATACTTCAAGTCCAGTTTGTGACTTCTATCAATGCTAATTTATAAAGTTGTTTCCTTGGCACTTGTTCAATCTCTCTCCATGATTTAAATTTTCCTGACCATTTTAAGTGACCAGATCAAATATTCATAACCAAAGTTTTTAATTAACTGCTCCACTTCACCTGTGCAAAAAACATCCAGCGAAAACTGAAAAACAAAAATATCAAATGAAAAAATAACTCTGGATGAATATTACATGTTGGCCAAAAACACAGATGGCCTTAATAGGATAAATATGTTTTTGGCCAACATGTAATATTCACGCTTACCAGATTTACAGCCTTATTAAATTGCGATTCGGCCAATTGAATAGGGCTCTATATAAGCACAGAGCATATTTTTACTAATACAGTAGCCTTTGAAAACCAGAACTCTCAAGCAACCAGAAAAAATTGAATACTGTACTTTAAATAAAAATGTAAATTTACAGGGCTCAACAAATGCCAGGAGCCAGGTTTTCATGCCACACAATGCATACAGGCACCTAGATTGCATCCACTGTATGTCTGCAATTCAATGTTACCTGGAAGCAGATAGTCATGAGTGACTGAGCCAGTGCTGTGTTCGCGTTACATTCCCCAGGGTCAGCACCGCAACCTCTAGTCAAACATACCTATGTGTGTAAGTGAGGAGTGAAAGCTGCTGCTGCTAGAACAGCACTCACTCACAAAAATACTTAGCAGAGCACCCTTTGCGCAGCTAATCTAGGCCTCTTTTAATAGTAACGCTCAAGCAACCAGAAACTACATTTATCCGGCATCTACCAATCCCCATGGATGCCGGATAACTTAGAGCAGTGTTTCTCAACTCCCGTCCTCAAGTCCCACCAACAGTTCACATTTTATGTATGTCCCTGCTTGAGCACAGGTGAGCTAATCAGAGGCTTTGCAGGTGGCAAAACAGAATTACAGAGCCTCTGAGGACTGGAGTTGAGAAACACTGACTTAGAGTCTACTGTATTCCATATTTTTCTAACACTGAATAAAAATACTAATAATTAACATGATCAATCACCTTTTCCTGATCTAGGCTCACCTTATATCCACTTTAACTCCTCATTTTGCTTGTTCAAACATCTCTTGCACTGAACTAAGAAAGTTTGCAATCTGTCTCCTCAGTATACCGCAGGACTGTTCAGATCTTATCAATGAGCCAAAGAACCCAAAGGACCACACAGAATCTTAGCACACAATGACACATCACTGTCATTATATCAACAATCATACTGGATTTGGTAGATTTTTTAAATATAAACCCAACTCCATAACTCTTATAATGTTCAAAAGACCAGAAAGATGGGCTTTTCTCCTGCAAAAAGAAAACATCAAAATTATACCATTCAAACTTGAAAAAGCCCCAGTCCTTGTTCTTTTGCTCTCTCTACTGTTCACACGTAAGGTAACAACACTAAACGGTACAGGACACGCACACATTGTATTTGTTCTACACATAGTGATAATAAATGAGTGCACAGCTTTTAGACTTACTCTTTCTCTTCACTTTTGGGGAGTTCTCCGATAGTAAAATTATTTTATTGGACGGTTCAGTCATATAAACATCTAAAGTTTTTCCTGGTACAGTCCCTTCCTGCTGAGAGATCTGACTATCATATAAATCCAGGTCAGAGTTATTCATTATATCTCCCCCGCTTTTTTACCTAATGCTTCATATTTATTTTATTTTCTTAACTTGACCACCTTGGTGACCCTGTTAAGATTTAGGAAGGTTTTTTTTTTATTCCTCCTCATCATGCTACTGGAATGGCTGCTAGTTACTTCTCCAGTGGCCCATGATTATGATTGTTATGTCCTGCCCATGTTGGGTGACCCTATATGGCATAGCTCACAGCTTCATTGAAGTACACAAGCACCTTCACCACAACAAGGTAGTGACCCAGAAGGGGACACATAAACTAGATTTATATTAATTAAACAAAAGAACATTAAAAAAACACAGAAACAGATCAAAATGTTTTAGACCTGCCTGACTTACTAATAAATTGAGAGAAGTGTAAGGAAGGATTCCTGTTAATTAAATTTCCCAGTAACACATTAGGACAGAGGAAGAGAAATCCCACCTGTCACAATTGTTTTTTTTTTATTAGAAAAATACTAATATACAGAAAATACCCCAAAATAAAATTGTATAGCAAACATACAAGGCATCTATATAGGAAGGGTATTAATGAGGGTTGATCTTACTTTGATTGGTTATCCAGCTCTAATTAATAATATTTGCCCTGATGTTTAATCAAAGAGTTTCATCCTCTCATATAAAATAATTTGTGCAATAATGGCCCCAGATACCCCAACTGTCAGAGAAATCTCTATGCCCAAATTCTCTATATCTTTATGCAGCTCTCTGTTTCTGTTTACCACTGTTACAATCCCCCCTATAAAAGGAGCCCTAGCTTGTTTCCAGTATTTAACAATTAACCACTTGGTTGCTAATGCCACGTGAATGATAAAGCCTTTCTCTTTCAAATTCGACTTTTCTGGAAAAGTATGGAATAAAGCAATCTCAAAAGTTGATAATTTTTTTTTTTATTACATATCTTTGTAAAAATTAATGTAAAACAGCTATTCTATAGGTTTTTAATTAGGGGGCATTCCCACCAAATATGTTTATAGGATGTCTGTTGGTCGCATAATCTCCATCATAATCCTAGATTTGCATCCTTCTTTATTATTGCTATTTTACCTGGCACTAAGTTTTCTCAAAATGATTGATGTTTAATACGTTTATATGTCAAATCAAAGGCTTTTTTCCAGTGGAATTGAAATATTAAACTTTTTTTTCCCATTTAGTCATTCCTCTAGTTTTGTCTAACTTGTCTTCTTTTTTAAAATGTTGTAGCATTTTGATATTAGATGTTTACCATCACAAAATGGAGCTCATTTTTCGAATTGTGACAAGTCCCTATCTTGAACTATTCTGTATTTACATTTGTTAATCCTATTTTTTTATATTTCATATTCCAGCCATTTTGTATTGGGTAAACCAAATTCCAAACTCAGATTTTCAAAAGATTTAAAATTCCCATTATCATATAAATGACCCAGTAAGCTGATGTTCCACCTACACCGATCCCAATTGAACGGTAGCGACAAAGTCTGATTTAACCAGCTCATAGGTAAACTTGGTGAGGGCTGCACTACTAATTGATGTTTCTTATTCCATTTAAACCATTTCTCTAAGCCCGTTTTGATTATAATAAACAGGACATTTTTAATATCATAGGTCGTTTTATCTTGCTCTGTCACAATCTTTATATAATTGTTCTACACAATTTACCACTTATTTTTCATACAAATAAAAAATAATATACTAAATGCATGATAAGCGTCTTTGTACTACTATTGCCCATTAATAGCTTTAAAAAGAATAAATAAAAAAAAAAAAGGCAAAATTATTGATTAGTGTATACTGTATATCATAACGTGCGGTTATAGGATTATATTTGTCAACCAAAGTAAAACGCAATGAGTGAGTTTATAGATATAGGCTTATTAGTCAAACAGGATAAAAGTTTATCCCTTTTAGATAAATATGCTGACTACAAAAATGGAAATAGGTTATTTTTGACTCTGCTTGACTCCATTTTCCAATTCTGTTATACAGTCTGAAAAATATTGCATTTGTTTCCTATTTGGAATAAAAGTTTAAGTCTCACTTCAGATCATGTGACAGTAGTAGATTAATATACTCTCCTTTAGGATGTATTCTCGTAGAATCCAAAAAAAGAAAATAAAAATGTAAAGCTTAAATGGCCACAAAAGGTAGAGCTATGAATATATGACCCAATCTACCATGTAGCTATTGTAATTTAAAGAAACTCCAAGGACTGTCAAGAAAACACACATATGAAATCTGAGAACAGAAAGGCCTTTTCTTAAGGCACTGAGTAGATCTGTGACATATAGAGTTATGCATAATGCTTGGGCTACAGTCTTGCTGTATAGTGATCGATGATATATGTCCTGGGTTCTGAGGCGTTATTGACATTACTTGAGGTCTAATTGTGGTTTGATGGAAGAAGTGGTGGGGAGTAATTTCATTAGACACATTTTGTTGGAACTGACCGATATTATTCATTAGCAATAACATGCAATATAAACGTAATACAATATTGGCCTTTTTTCAATTATTTTTGGATTGAGAGTAGTAATTTACTGTGTGTTTCTATGTTGTATATATTAAACATAAAAAATCTAGGAAAAACTAGTGAGGTAAATGGAAGACAGAAAATAATGGATTATTATATACAACCACTCCCTTATTTTATTTACGCTTCATTAGGGCTAAATAGCTGTTTATTGAAAATTGCAATGACTATTTTCTATGGGGAAATCTGAGAGCTCTGGCTCAGCTAAGTACTTTGAAGGTCTTGCTAGCCATAGTGAAAATGTCCCTATGCTTGTTTGTGACCCTTTATCATGGTATCTGAACATTAATATGGCTCAAGATAAACACTCTATTAAATAATCAACAATGACACCTTTCTGTGCCTTAATGGCTAAGATAGTGTAAGCAATGGAAAGCAGCCGAACCATAAATTATTGAATAAAAATAATATCATTCATCAGTTTATGACCAGCAGTTAGATAAAACGCTCACTGAATATTGATTCATGGATCATTACATGATTGCCTCTTGGATATAGTCTTTCAAGTTTTTTTTTTGTAGGGTACCTAAGAGTAAAGAGCACATATGAATGTCTTTATAAAAACTCAAAGCCAGAGCCGCTCAATCTGAGAATGAACAACATCTCAGTAAGTTTGTTCTTACATTGTTAGTGAGGTGTAGCTGAACTCCCTAAGGTACAGTGATCAAAGAGTCCACGCCTGAAGAACCTTATCACCCTTGGGTGGGACAAAACCCCTAAGAGTCATTTGCATATGCAACAACAAAGGGCCATATTCTATTAGCTACTTGCAAATGCCTCCAACTCCAAAAAAATAAAAAAAGTTTAGAATGATTCTATTGACTCCAGTTTGCAAGTTCCAACTGCCAGGCTGAACTTGTAAACCCTGCTTTTTAAGTCTGATTTCAGGGGACATGATCATATGATGTGACAATATTTAAGAACGTTTGTAATATACTTCTTAAACACTTGCAATACTTTTTAGCACAAAGCCAATAGTAAATGAGACCGTCATCATGACGTCAGTAAAACATGGAGTTTATACTTAAACTTCACTTGGCAACTATGAATTAATTAGTGTCGTTAAGTAAATTTTGCATTCAGACTCGCAATCCAGCAATGAAGAAATCAATAAAATTCTTTAAAGCAACTGTTCTAGCCACAAGCCTCCAGCAACCATCTTGAAATCTCTCCTCTGGCTTTTGCTCACACTGTCACAAGGTATCTTCTGTACAGCCATCTCAATGATTCACCTTTTACTCTACTGTATCCTCCTGTTACATTAATTATGAATATCCATATCTGATATAATTTTTGTTCACATAGTAACTTTATTTCTACTTTGTTAAATTGTAAGCTTTCATGCTGTATTTCTTCACCACCATCTCACCACCCCCTTCACACCTTCATATCTGTCTGCACCAAATGCTCCTTTCAAATGCTTAAATACTGGGCTAGTTACAAACTATATCTCACTACCTCTTCTTTGTTTCAGCCTCCAGCAACCATCTTTAAATCTCTCCTCTGGCTTTTGCTCACCCTGCTTTCGCTTCTTTTCCTGGCTCCCACACTTTCTTTCCTCCAACATTCCCAATCTGATACTTGGTGACTTCAACATTGCCATTGGCACCCCCACCTCCCCAGCAGCCGCCAAACCACTTGCACCCACCTCTTTCCTCGGCCTCTCACAACTTACAGATTCTTCAACTCACCATGCTGGACACTCTCTTGACCTTATTTTCACTAATATTAGCCCTACCTCCAACCCAGTCATCCACCCTCTCCCACTATCCGACCATCACCTCCTTACATTCAACCTCATCACATCTTCCTCTCATCACTATTCTTCAACCCCAGCCACAATAATCCACAGAAACCTGCTAGAAGTCGACCCTACACAGCTCTCCACTGTGCTCCAACCTCTTCTCAGCACTATCACCAACCTCAACTGCCCTGACACTGCCACCTCACACTTCAACTCTACTCTCTCTTCCACCCTTGACACCCTTGTCCCCATAACTACACGCAAACACCCTCGATCTCATCCACAACCATGGCACACTACACACACACATTACATTCAGAAGTCCTCCCGCACTGCTGAACGACTATGGAGGAAATCACTCTCCACAGCAGATTTCCTTCACTACAAGTTTATGCTACGTTCCTACTCCTCTGCCCTCAACCTGGCCAAACAGCATTACTTTACTTCACTAATATCAACTCTGTCCTCCAACCCCAAATATCTGTTTGCCACTTTCAATACTTTCCTCCACCCACCACCTCCGACCCATCCCTTCCTGTCTCAAGGCTGAAGACTTTGCCAACCATTTTACACATAAAATTAAATCGATCCACAATGAACTCTCCTCTCATCGTGGCTCACACACTCCACCCTCTCAACTAACCAACAACACCCAATCTACTCCCCTCCCCATTCTCACAGCCACTTTGAACTACTTTACCCCTGCAACAGAGGATGAAGTCTCCATCCTAATATTATCCTCTCACCTCACTACCTGTCCTTTGGATCCTATTCAATCTCAGCTCATCCCTCCCCTCTCTACTACACTAATCCAAGCTCTCCCATACATCTTCAACCTTTCCCTAAACACTGGCACATTTCCATCATCTCTAAAACATGCCATAATAACACCCACTCTCAAGAAACCCTCATCCGATTCTGATGTTGCATCTAACTATCGCCCTATCTCTCTACTTCCACTGGCTTCCAAACTGTTGGAGCGGCTCGTCTATAACCACCTTACCAGTTTCATCTCCTCTAACTCTCTTCTGTACATCTTCCAATCCGGCTTTCGGCCCCAACACTCCACTGAGACAGCCCTCATAAAAGTCACCAATGACTTGCTCACCACCAAGTCTAAAGGCCCCTTTTCCATTTTGCTTCTTCTGGATCTCTCTGCTGCCTTTGACATAGTTGACCATCCACTTCTACTCCACATTGTCTCCTCCCTCGGCACTCGAGACACTGCTCTCTCGTGGTTCTCATCATACCTCCAAGAACGTTCATTTAGCGTCTCCTTCTCCGGCACTTCTTCTTCTCCTCACCCCCTGTCTATTGGTGTATGCCAAGGATCAGTCCTAGTCGCCCTCCTCTTCTCCATCTACACATCCTCACTCGGCTCCCTAATAAACTCTTTTGGGTTCCAGTACCATCTCTATGCAGATGACACCCAAGTCTACCTCTCAGCACCAGATCTATCCCCCTCTCTTCTAGCACACGTCTCCGACTGCCTCTCTAGTATGACCTCTTAGATGTCCGCCCTCCATCTAAAACTCACCATGTCTAAGACTGAACTCTTGATCTTCCCACCCTCTACTACATCTTCAATTTCTCACATCTCTCTCTCTGTCAACAATGCCATCATCACTCCCACCTCCCAAGCCCGTTGTCTCTGGGTTCTACTGGACCCTGCCCTCTCTTTCATCCCACACATACAGGCTCTAACCAAATCTTGTCTTCTACATCTAAAAAACATATACAAAAAACGCCATTACCTTACACAAGACACTACTAAGATTCTAATACACTCTCTCTTCATCTCTCGTCTTGACTATTGCACCTCTCTCCTTGTTGGCCTGTTCATCACTCGCCTCTCCCCACTTCAATCCATAATGAATGCCTCCACCAGACTCATCTTCCGTACACATCGTTCAGTGTCGGCAGCTCCTCTTTGTCAATCACTTCACTGGCTTCCCTTAGCCTCCAGAATAAAATTTAAAATCTTGACCCTAACTTATAAAGCCCTCAACAACAGCGCACCCCCATACATCTCTGCTCTCATCTCCAAATACTCTCACACACGCCCTCTTCGTTCTGTTAACGACCTTCTTCTTTCTACCACTCTTGTCACCTCCTCTCACTCCCGCCTCCAGGACTTTTCTCGTGCTGCCCCTATTCTCTGGAACTCCTTGCCTCGCTTCACCAGACTATCCTCCTGCCTTAAATCCTTCAAAACTTCAATAAAAATGCACCTCTTTAAAGAAGCCTATAACCTTCCTCCCTAACATGCTCAGCACTACTCTCTCCCTACTGTACCACATACAAACTTCAACCTTTAGATTGTAAGTCTGCAAGTTTCAATCCTGCAAGGTGCTTTAGGGAAAGCGCTATGGACACTGGATTCCAAGCTCAAAGACAGGGCCCTCCATTCATTGCAATGTGTGAATCTTGAACTTGTCATTGCCTGTAACTTAACTCATGTATAGCGCTACGAAATATGTTGGTGCGTTACAAATAAACAATAATAATAACAGGGAGGGACAGGGGGAACAGACACAGGGGAGTGGGGAACAGACACAGGGGAGGGAGGGGGTGGAGAGACATGGGGGGGAGAGACACAGGGGGACAGGGGGGAGGAGACAGGAGGGAGAGAAGGGGGGAAATGGGACACAAGGGAGGAAATAGACAGAGGGAGAGACTTGCAATGAGTGTCAAAGGCGCTCATTGTGAGGCCCCTGATGAGCGCCAGAGGTGCTTATCGTGAGGCCAATAAAGTAGAGGGGGGGAGGCTCCCATTATGTGGCAAACCACATTGCCAGGCTTCAAATTTTATTGCCGTCCTTTTTGGCAGGCAAGTTGCTAATATATATATATATTCAGTACAGTACAGCAATAACAAGAATCCACTCAAAATAATATTTACAGACATAGACCCAATATATACAGGGAATGCTCCTATTACTGAATCATATCTAAAAATATTGGCAAGATAGACTGAAACAATTATCAAACCCAATCCCAATACTATCAAAATAATTAAACTAAATTGTGCTCCAAGTCTCTAAAACAGCTGTGTTTATTGATTGTTATTATTAGGTTTAGATTAATTTACATAACTTACACTTTCTGTAGTAAGACAGATAGACCCCCCCACCCCACCCCTTGTATTTTTTTCAACAGTTATCAGAAGCAGTTTTTCTGTGTAAGTGTTCATCTACAGTTGATGCAAAGGAGATACAGAAACTCCAGAAAGACAGATTACCAACCACAATAGTTACTCTTCGCATCTCACCTCAAGAATGTGATTGATGGTCCAATATTTGTCACAACAGAAATGCATGTTATGGAGGGTCTGCCCACTCCATTTCTGCAATAGAAGCATAAAAGCTTAATAACAAGTTAAATCAATTGACACTGTTTCATATGTGATTGGACTTGGATAATAAAAATCATGAATAAGCAAATAAGGTGAAAAATAATGTAAGACAGGAAAAAAGATAAACAAAAGTATGTAAAATGTAGTAGAGAGATTTCAATGTGACAAAAAAGAAAGAGAATGACAACATATAAGTAGAAATAGGAGAATAGAGGCAGTAGAAGAGTGACTTGAGAAGATAAATAAATTGTGGAATACGTAGCATTGTATACACAATGTACTGACCTCCAATAGTTTTTAAATATGACCTCACACAATTACTATCCTGACAACAAAACCACCAGGAAATCTAATGTTTGCAGCATGGAATGTCCACCTATGTATCATGAAAATGTCAGTTGCCCTAGCACTAGAAAACAGACAACTGGCTTGCAAACAAAGTATAAGATAACAGCATTGTCTTCAGGATCTAGAGTGACAAGTCTTTTAAATCTATAACTCCAAATGTTTGCTTTGAAATTCTAAAATAGTAAAGCACAATATTCAGGGGAAAGCCCATCCATTGCCATTTCCTTCTTGAGCTATAAATTGATATGCAAGTCTATTGAGAAACCATCTACCAATAGGCACAGAGATTTTACATATTCTTTGTAAGAGTATATATACTGAACCAAAACCTACATCATTTGAAAGGTAGTGTAAAAGTGGCACAATGGCTCCCTGGAACATTTTTGCATTCATTTTTGTCTTCCATGTACTCTGTGCGACAAGTGATTCAATGGTCACACTTATTGATGGTGGATATGACGATATCATAATTGCAATAAATCCAGCAGTAAAAGAAAATGCCAAAATTATTGAAAATATTCAGGTAAGATCAGATAGGAAATGTATATCTTCTAAATGTTTAAAAATAATATGTCAACACTAGTAATCAAAAAAGGTAACATTGATTGTATATCAGTAATGTATCTGACAACATCAAGACTTAACATGCAAGAAAACTCTTGAATAGATTTTATATCAAATCTTTTTATGATATACTGAAACCAAAGTTGACCAAGTCAGTCTTAAACTAAAGTCTTCTTGTTATGTTTTTCTGACAGTTGCTTGTATTTTTTAATTATAAAAAGGTAAGAAAAGTCTCAGTTTTCTATGATCACATATCTAATGGGGCCAATGGGCCAGTTAAGATAAGCCTACAAAATTTTGACACAAATTACAATTTATAAAAGGTTTAGCAGAAGGCTTTCACTGGCATAAATATATGAAGTAGCATCATTATGAAGCAATACAATGGTAGATAAATTAAACATTAACACTTCACTGTCCATATTATAATTATTATTACTATTATTATTATTTGCTATTATTTGACAATCATCTGGCTTTAGTGTGAAATAATATATTACTAGATACTTTAATTAACCTACTTTGTCATTATATCTGACTCCCAAGAACATGGTGAAAGACGCGTCACAATATTTATTTTATGCTACAAAGAAGAGGCTCTTCATAAGAAATGTAAAAATCCTAATTCCAGTGACTTGGAGTTCAAGAATGAATTATACAAAACCCAAAACAGAAACATATGACAAGGTAAGAAATATAGGAATTATGCTTCAACTATTTTTAGATAACTTTAAGAATGGAAAATAAATAAATAATGCTCTTTAAAATTCTGAATTTAGAAGCACAAATATTATTAACTTTTCTGCTGACCAAGAATTATACATTAGCAAAAATGCATATATCACTAATACAATATGATTCTTACGGCCAGTAAGGACATTGCATGAGTAGGTAATTGTCATGAACAAAAATAAGACTCTACTTATATATAGAAAAGGGATTATAACTTATTAGGTATACTTATTACACAGAGTTAAATGTGGGGATGTCAGGGGAAAACTGTATTTAATTATCCCCACTTTCAATGTTTTCTAGGAAGTATTTTTATCAAATGTGGTTGTTAGCAATCTGACAAATGGAATTATGGGAAGAGAGAATATGGACATACAGTGGGGGGGCGAAGTATTTGATCCCCTGGTGATTTTGAACGTTTGTCCACTGACAAAGAAATGATCACTGTATAATTTAATGGTAGGTGTATAGATGGAATAACAAAAAAAAAAAAACAAACAAGAAAAACGCATGTCAAAAAAGTTATAAATTGATTTGCAGGCCAGTGAGGGAAATAAGTATTTGATCCCCTATCAATCAGCAAGATTTCTGGCTCCCAGGTGTCTTTTATACAGGTAATGAACTGAGATTAGGAGCACTCTCTCAAAGGGAGTGCTCGTAATCTCAGCTTTTTACCTGTATAAAAGACACTTGTCCACAAAAGCAATCAATCAATAAGATTCCAAACCATGGCCAGGACCAAAGAGCTGTCCAAGGATGTCAGAGACAAGATTGTAGACCTACACAAGGCTGAAATGGGCTACAAGACCATCGCCAAGCAGCTTGGTAAGAAGGTGACAACAGTTGATGTGATTATTCGCAAATGAAAGAAACACAAAATGACTGCCAGTCTCCCTTTGTCTGATGCTCCATTCAAGATCTCACCTTGTGGAGTTTCAGTGATAATGAGTGGGGAATCAGCCCAGAACTACACAGGGGAGATCTTGTTAATGATCTCAAGGCAGCTGGGACCATAGTCACCAAGAAAACAATTGGTAACACACTACGCCGCGAAGGACTGAAATCCTGCAGCGCCCGCAAGGTCCCCCTGCTCAAGAAAGCACATGTACAGGCCCGTCTGAAGTTTGCCAATGAACATCTGAATGATTCAGAAGAGAACTGGGTGTAAGTATTGTAGTCACATGAGACCAAAATCGAGCTCTTTGGCATCAACTCAACTCGCCCTGTTTGGAAGAGGAAGAATGCTGCCTATAACCCCAAGAACACCATCCCCACTGTCCAAATTGGAGGTGGAAACATTATGCTTTGGGGGTGTTTTTTTCTAAGGGGAAAGGACAACTGCACCACATCAAAGGTACGATGGACGGGGCCATGTACCATCAAATCTTGGGTGAGAACCTCCTTCCCTCAGCCAGGGCATTGAAAACGGGTCGGGATGGGTATTCCAGCATGACAGTGACCCAAAACACACAGCCAAGGCAACAAAGGAGTGGCTCAATAAGAAGCAAATTAAGGTCCTGGCGTGACCTAGCCAGTCTCCAGACCCTAATCCCATAAAAAAAATCTGTGGAGGGAGCTGAAGGTTTGAGTTGCCAAACATCAGCCTCGAAACCTTAATGACTTGGAGAGGATCTGCAAAGAGGAGTGGGACAAAATCTCTCCTGAGATGTGTGCAAACCTGGTTGCCAGCTACAAGAAACGTCTGACCTCTGTGATTGCCAACAAGGGTTCTGCCACAAAGTACTAAGTCGAAGGGGTAAACTTATTTCCCTCATTGACCTGCAAATCAATTTATAACTTTTTTGACATGCATTTTTCTTTTTTTTTTTTGTTATTCTGTCTCTCGCTGTTAAAATACACCTACCATTAAAATTATAGACTTCTTATTTCTTTGTCAGTGGACAAACATTCAAAATCAGCAGGGGATCAAATACTCCCCACCCACTTTATCTACAAAGCTTAAATGGACATTGCAGTGATCAAATAATACATTTTAAGGTGCTTTTTCATAACTAATTACCAATAAAATCAGCCTTTGGAGAAAGTAAACTCAATATATATTTTAAAACTTAGATATAAATGTGAAGCTGCAGCTTCCAGGAGATCTGCCACTCCCTGTTTGGTGCCAAGAGTGAAAAAAGGATCTGCACAAAAGGCTGTTTCATTTTTTTTTTCTGACTGGTCTAGATTTTCCTGCAATAGCCACTGCATGGAAGAAGGCAGACAAAGGCTCCTATCAGGACAAAATGATTTTCCATTCCCAAACACCTGATAGGGGTGGTGAGAATCAGATCTGCAGAAATTTAAAACACAACATTTCATATATATGTGAAGTAGCCATTAATGTCCAGTAATCTAGATGAATAATCATTTCAGTATATAGTAATACCATTTTTATTGGGCAGACGCTTTACTTAGAATGACAAGATTTCGAGAGGTAGGTCAAACCTCTTGATTGTCCTTCACTTATATAAAAATATACCATAGTTATATATATATATATTTCAAAGCTATTATCACTTTCTGTTTTGTAAACATAAATAATACTAATTTAGAAGCATTTGTTTTTGTGAAAACATTTAAAACAAAAACTATAATTTTTTCAAATTTTGATTGTGTTACACATTTTTGTAAAAAGAGTCATGAAATACTACTGCACACCTACTGTGTTTGGGTTTTAGGTGTAGAATTCACAAAGTAGGAGTGGTGGTTATTAGTTCAATATTGATACTTTACATTGCAGATTTAGCCATGTCAATCAATCTTTTGTCAGTAAACCTAAGGTGTGGGCCCTTAGCAAAGGAGGCACAAAAGAACACCAGGGTGTCATAAAAATATATTTTTTGTCAAAATCTGATATTTTTCAAATATCACATTTACAATATTACATATTACATTTACAATTTTAAATTTACTGATAAAAAAAATAAAATCTTTATAAAAAAAGCTAACTTGTGTGAGAAACAAAAAATGTAAGTCTACTAATACTATGCAATTACATTTGTTAACATTTCTTCAGGCAGATGTTATCATTGCTGAACCTTTCATAAAGTATGGAAATGACCCATATACTTTACAATATGGAGGCTGTGGGGAACCAGGAAAATATATTCATTTGACTCCTGACTTCTTGGTGGATAACACACTGATTAATGTATATGGACCAAGAGGTACATGATGTATTTCTTCCATTTATTAACTGTGATAATTATTCCTAAAATGCCCATCAATCTTAACTGTTGTAAAAATAAGCATATGAATAATATACTTAGACATATTTATTAATAAATTACATTAGGTTTCAGTTGGGTTAACTTAGTATAGTATTCACCAATCTTGCACTTTAAAAATGGCGATCAGAATTCCCCAGTTTCAGAGGACAGTCACCTGATTGAGAAAAATAATGCTTATTTTTTTATTATAATTGTAGGTAGAGTGTTTGTTCATGAATGGGCTCACCTTCGATGGGGAGTGTTTGATGAGTACAACAATGAGGTACCTTACTATGTTTCTGGCAAGGGTAACGTGGAAGCAACAAGGTAATATATTATTCTGTTATATGCTTTTTTTTTGTGTTTGCTGCTTTTAATTTAGAGTTAAAAATATAAAAAATGTTTAAGTAACCAGAATATTAATGCTATCCCTACTCCTATTGTCTGTGATTACAATAAAACTCTTATTGTTATATATGAAATTACTCTCTTTTCAATCACGTGCCAAGCCCTTTTTCTCTCCATTTTAATAACTTCACCTATCTCTCATCAATCCTTTAGTGTGTAAGCTTGCGAACTCTCAGTCATGCAATGATCTTTGTTAGCTAAAGTGCAGGGTCGGATTATCACCTACTTTTGTATGTGTTGGTAAAATGATGTATTGTCAGCGCTAAGAAGTGTGTTGGAGCTATCATAAGAGATAATAATAATAAGGTCAAGCTTTATTTTTACATATCAAATTACAGATACTATAAAAATAATAGTATGCTACTCTGTATGGCCTCTTTTCCATGGCTCCCAAAAACTGAGGCAGCTGCCTCGCAACTACTTGAGTTTTGAATAGCACCAGACTTAGGGCCATATTAAATTTGAAGCACGTAGCGGCACCGGTACACCTGCAAAGCCTGCGGGCTTGAAATTCGCCGGAGTTACAGAGCTATTACATTCAACCATGCCGAGACCAACGGGCTGGAGGAGGTTCGATTTCAATCCCTTATGGGTTTGAAGTACGAGTTACGATCGGACCCACATTCTAGAAATAATGCAATATGAAACAATCAGTAAATATGATATCCTAGTCCATGCAAGTTCCACTATACTTATTAACACATTGATTGCCAGGCTCGCTATAACACGGAAATTAAACATTAAAAAAAGTATTTTATATTGCAAATTTGCGAGCTTGAGAATGTTGTGCTATTAATTTTAATACCTAACATCACTTTTCCTTTAATTGAAAATACAGTAGTGTGTTTATATTTGCATTTACAGTGCTATGGATAGGACATTAACCCCCTTGCGAGTCCTCTCTAGTACCAGTTTGCTTTTTGGCTCCATTTGCGGGTTACGGGCTTGATCGCCAGTGGATTCGTAGCAATTTCATAGCGATTTATGAACATTTATGGGATTGGCAGATCAAAAGGTTTTGCAGCAATGGAGTTCAGATTTTGACAGCCCGTAGGGTTTTTCCACCTGTTACTGCAGATAGTTTGCTGGTAGCTGTACAAGGACAATTTAATAGCCGTAAGTCTAGCAGGCTCTGTTACGGGCTATGGGTTTTCACGTTGGGGGAATTTAATAGGGCTGTTATTCTATAGCTCTTGGAGAAAAAGAAACTTGTAAAAATGACTGACTCTCACCGAGGCGGAGCTTTCTAGCTCTATCGTGTTCTTGCAGTCTGCTCGCAAGAGTGTCCGAATCTCATTAGTCTACACTAAAACGCTACAGAATGGTACCCACTAACTTGACCACTGTTCACTAGCCCTAACATCCTCCCTTATTACTTTCTATCGATAAAATCCCTCATGACACCTAACCTTAACAACTGTACAATGGGGGTGAACCCCAATGTTACCCTACCTATCACCACATATTGGACCCCCATGGACCTTAAACCTCCATAAGGACCCCATATGATCCATAACACTAAACACACAAAAAAACAAAAAAAAAACAAGTGAAAATAAAAACAGAATTTTGCCTGCAATGGGCAAAACACACATTACCTATCTGTTGATATCCTCCAGAGATGATCTGCTGAGTCCTTGTTCTCACTCTCTGGATAAGTGGGCACTTCTGTTGATTGAAGATTTGGTCCTCTTCTGTCTTTACCTAAATCCTACAACATCATGCCAAGTTGATTAAACTTTAGTACCAATGGACTGTTAACATTTTTTTGTAGCTTTGTAGCATGTATTGTTATTCAGTTGTGTATAGAAGTGGGGGTAAAAAAATGTCACTCAATATTTTTGCACGTTTTGAACATAGGGAAAAAACAGAACTACAATAGTATTTCTCTTTTAAAATAATTTAACTTTATGCACATTTCCCATAGAATCTGAATAAGGGTTATAGTATTATATAGTTGTAGATATATTGCTCTATGTTCTTAATGAGACTGTAACACTACACTGATGAATGCTTGGAGGCTGGATCATATATATCTTTCTTTTAGATGTTCTTTGGCCATTAAGGGAACAAACACAAAACAACAGTGCACTGGAGCTTCCTGTAAGAAACTGTCTTGCCTCTATGACTCTAAAACGGGCCTATATGAAGATGGGTGTGTTTTTGTGCCTGAGAAGAATCAATTTGTCAAGGACTCTATTATGTACATGCAGGCGCTGACCACTGTGAGTAATATACCTTACCTTCTCCAAGCAGCTACTGTTTGTTTTGTGTCTAACAATAGTTATTGGACAACAAATACATTAAATAAATCTCCTGTTATTAGATTAACTGAAAAATACAACCGTTATATTACGTAAAAATTGTTTAAACTATGTTGAAACTAACAGGAAGTGCCACTTTGTGCACAGAGCATACTGTAGTATTTAAGTCTCATTGGCAGATACGTACGACTTATGCATCTGAAGTTCTATACGTTGGCTAATAAAACAAACCTTGGCTATTATATATTAAAAAAAGAAAACACACAATGTGCCTCCCCTTTTTTCCTGTTCTTTCTCAATGCAGGCTGACTTGTTACACAGCTGTGACCTACTGTAAATCCACACCTACAGGGTTGGAATTTCACCCTTCCATTATCTCCTGCGCTCAAATAAACTTCCTATCCCTGTCTGCTTGTTAGTAGCATGAGACAGTGGTAGTATGAATCCCCTCTCCTGTCAGCTCCCATGAGGGAGAACATGAAGAAATGAGGAGGCTTCTTAGAAATAAGTTGGCAATTTTATATCATTATTAAATTGATGAGGATACCATTAATTAACATTTAAAACATATTTTTGCTTTTAAACAAACTATTGTCTTGAATTATTTAACCCTAACAAATATATAGTGATATCCATGTGTTTTATTATTTTATTTACTTTTAAACCTTGCTGACCCTTTCAAATAAAGTAGATTCACATATAATTTCAATCCAAATTAACATCTGGCAATGTTAGAATCTCACCATACTAGAATACAAGACATGGAAAAAATAACTGCATAAATGTATATATCTATAAGCATGTACAGCATTATATTACAAAGTACATCCATCACATTTAAAACTCACAGGGAAAAAAAATTACTTCCCGAAGACAAGAGTTTCATTTAAGCAATTACAAAGATGAATGAATAAAAATTAATTTGTAGTGATATAATTACTGAAAATAGATTTTGTGAATACTGACCCTCCTTGCATAAATTAACCTATTTAGAGCCATCTTGTCACAACCTCAAATATTGGTCTAAGCCTAAATCCGTAAAAACAAATACTATATCTTATAGTGGCTCCTGCCAACAATTTTCTTCCGTTATGTCATCTATCAGAATTACCCAAAATATTAAGAATTATAGTCTACATATTTTTTATATATTTAATGATTTGAATATTAAGGTAAAAATATGAATAATTTGACTATTATTTTAAAAATATGTATTACTTGTGCATAGTTTAATTTCTGTTCATTAACAGCTTCTTGACTTATAATTTATTTTTCCCATCAGATATCTGATTTCTGTAATACAGACACCCACAATTATGAAGCTCCGACCTTGCAAAACAAAGTGTGTAATTATCGTAGTACGTGGGAGGTCATCATGAATTCCAGTGACATACAATCCACTCCTCCAAAGAATGACACCAATATTCCAGTACCATCATTCTCACTACTGCAGTATAGAGACAGAGTGGTTACATTAGTACTTGATGTTTCAGGAAGTATGGCAACTGTAAGTTTTATATAAATGTTTTTTTCCCCCTTGTGTATCTGTATAAAGCAAATGTATTAGTTATTCAGCAGAACTGGTAAATGCTTCATTGAAATTTGTGGATTCATAAGATACTTTTGATTATTGCTTAATAATTTCTAATTATTTTGTTATAATGGTAGTATATGTGTTAATAACATGCTAATATTAAAAAGACCAGTCAATTGCCCATCATAAATGATGGGATAATATTTGATGTGTCTCCCTCCCCTGTGTCCCGACTCCTCACTCCCCTGTGTCTCTTTCCCCTCCTCTCCCTCCCCTGTGTCTCTTCCTCCCTCTCCCTCCCCTTCGGCGCCCATAGCACACAATGGGTGGCATTGCTGCTCATTGCGAGCCTCGGCATGCGCTACGCGCATGCCAAACCTGCAAATTTGCGATTGTTACACAAACTCACAGTACGACAACTATATTAGTGATAATCTAGAAAATTAGTCTGTACCATCCACTAATGTTATTTTCTTGTATAGTCTGCCAGCCAATCAAATGTTTGCACACACATCTACAAATGTATAGAGATGTGACAGTGCCTTAAGTCAACAAACTGAAGGCCCGTCTTCTTGAATAAGCTATTGAAAATATACTATCTTTTCATAATAACAAATGATTAAAGAACATAAATGTTTGTAACCAAAAGAAAATACGTATTCCTATAATATATAAGGGATAGGAAACAAAATGAAAGGACCACTGACATTTTTAATTTATCAATATCACAAAATTTTGTATACTTATAAAGCACTAACAGGGGATTCAGTAAATATATAAAACAAACATGACAAAAATTAGCATTTTAGTATATATGGCATTGAGCTGTAAGAACTTAGAATCTTAACATGTTAAGGATATTAGAAACAAAAGAGATGGGCATTACTTGTTGGTGTTCCAGTGTGGCAGCAGGATCCATTCACAGGAGGCGTTCATTATCTTGTTTGAATACCTGATACCGGGGTTCAAATTTGTAGGCTTATCTGAATATATAAATTAAAAAAGAACATATGAAGCAGTGAACAATAGATTGTAAGCTGGTGAGCCTTGCAGAGGCATTTCAGATGGATTTGGGTGTATAAAGTCTAGTAAAACTGGACATAAATGCTGGACATAGGTGAGTGAAATAGTTTTTTTTGACTGTTTGCTGTGTAAGAAACGGTGTGAGAAGCCATCCAGGGGAAGATGTTGGATAGACCGCTAGTAACATGAGTTGGTAAGGAGGGAGATACGTTAGGGAGAAGATGTAGACTGGGTATCATTAACAAAGGGAAGATAATACAATCCAAGATAATGTATTAGTTTGCCAAGAGAGACAGTGTAGATTGAGAGGGTCCCAAATTAGAGCCTCGAGGCACCCCAACAGTAAGTGGTATAAATAATAAAGCTGTGCCTGAGAATGAGACATTAAAGGAGCAGTTAGATAACATTTGAACCAATAGAAGGTAGTGTTAGAGTATAAAAATTATTTTTGCAAAAGGAGGGGTTTCAGTGGTCCTTTAAATCAATGGGTAGTATGTGGCTTTTTGGAAATGCTATATAAATATATATGATTGACTAAACAAATATTGCTTAGTATATCATTTATCATGATCTAAACACATACAATTTTAAGATGTTCACTTCACGATATTAACAAGATCTCTATATATATAATTTAATTCTTAAATAAACAAGGAATTCTCTCAAATTGCTAGGCGCTATCAGCAGCTTGAAAATCAGAGAATTGTATTTATATTTTTAAAAATTATCAGTATTGCTATTGCTAGTATGACGCCTTGAAGCCATCCCACAAGAGGTGACATAAATAATGAGGGAGGCTAGGCTACAAATCTAATGAACTAATTCATGCAAGTAGTCAGTTAACTGAATGGAAAAGTTTTTCAAGGAGGTGTAAAACTGTAGCTGATCACGTTGTGTATCTTGTGTCAGGAAGTGAGAAGTGAAGTTCTAAAATACATTGCAAACAGTACAAAGAGTGATAATGTCAAGGTGTGCAGTGGGGGAACAAGTGACTGATTCTCAGGGCAATGCAGGTCCCCTATGTTTCTTATATGTACCCATTATAGATCATACCTCTGTCTTATCCTGTGAAGTCAATAAAAGATACTAGGCACGTGGATTTACACCCACACATATAACAGGTGGCAAGTGTATACCACTATGTACTCTGTCCAGATGAGATTTTGACTGAAAACTCTAAATCAAAAGAAATGTTTAACTCTACCAGTGCTTGTTTCTGTGCAACAATTCTTCAAAAGATTAGACCATAAAGAAACCCCCAAATAAAATGTCTCCATCACCATCAGTTGAACAGCACTTTTTAATAAGTAAACATTTTTCAATGCATTCAATCCTCTACCTGATGGTATAGAGCACAAGTGGTTACTTTCACGGATTGCAGGCATATCTAAAAAGCAATTTCAATAAATTCTTTGGCATTCATTACAGTACATTAGGATTTTTGCTATAAATTATACATACGGTAGAAACGTTTTAGCAAAACTCAGTGAATAATAGTAAAATTTTCTTTGATTTTCAGTATGACCGTATAAATCGACTTTATCAGGCAGCTACAGTATACCTTATGCAGATCGTTGAAACAGGGTCTCATGTTGGGATTGTCAGTTTCTCAAACATTGAAACAATTGTGTCATCTTTAGTGCAAATAAAGAACAACACACAGCGTGAACAGCTACAATCTCTTTTGCCAACTATTGCTGCGGGAGGAACAGATATTTGCAGAGGAATTCGAACTGGTATTCAGGTAATTTTCTTAGTCACTTTAAATATGTGTTACTAATATTTGGATTAGGTTTACAATTCATGTTGGCTATATTTCTGTTCACAAAACAATGATAAATTAAAAATTCTCCTTAATTCATTGTTCATTTAACATAAATCATAATAATAGTTTAAGTATAATTATATATTTGCATACTCTCTTTTGAAGTACACCTGGCTCTGGGCAAAATATTTTTTTAAAAAGTAAGAAAATAATCCCCATCTGGATCGCTACCTTGTGGTGGTGAAGGGCCTTGTGTACTTCAATTAAGCTGTGCGCTATGTAGGGTCACCCAAGATGGACAGGTCATTGCAGAGAGGTCAGACAAATCACAGTCCACTGGAGAAGAAACTGGCAACCCAGCAGGGTCCCTACATTAACCCCAGCATTTAAAATTCATATCTTCCACCTCACAGGTTCTTAAAGGACCTTAAAGGTTCTTAAAGGACCTGTGCTACAATTGTAATTAACTCCTGCCTAAAATTAACCCTCATCACTCATGGGGGTCTATACAGACCCGCCCTGAGCCTCTAATTAAACCCAACAGTCCGATAAGGGTCTATATAGACCCCTATGGGACAATAATTAACTCTGATATTAACACTATAAGTGCCATGAGGGTCCTCCAGGATCCTCATGACACTAAGTCTAAGCACTACCCTACACTACACTATTATCCACCCCAATAAACAAATACATTGAAATGAACACCCCTCGAAGTAATTAACCCTAATTAACACTCACCATACCTAATTAACCCTATCACTAACCACTTAACCCTATCAAGACCAGTTATCCCTATCTAGTCCTATTTGACCCTAACTGTACATAATTACCCCTAACTGTACCTATTTAACCCTAACTGTACCTCATTACCCCTAACTGTACCTAATTACCCCGAACTGTACCTATTTAACCCTTACTGTATCCAATAAACCCTAACTGTACTCAATTACTCCTGACTGTACCTATTTACCCCTAACTGTACCTAATTACCCCTAACTGTATACAATAAACCCTAACTGTACCTAATTACCACTAACTTACATATTTAACACTAACTGTATCCAATAAACCCTAACTGTACTTAATTACTCCTAACTGTACCTATTTAACCCTAACTGTACCCAATAAACCCTAACTGTACCTAATTACCACTAACTGTGACTATTTAACCCCAACTGTACCTGATTACCCCTAACTGTACCTATTTAATCCTAACGGTACCCAATAAACCCTAGTAGTACCCAATAAACCCATATCCTATTAACCCCATCCTATCCTATTAATCCCTATCCTATCAACTCCATCCTATCCTATTAACCCCTATCCTATTAACCCCCTATCCTATTAACCCCTACCCTATCCTATTAACCCCCCTTCTACCCTACCATATTAATCCCATACACTACCTACCTGATCCCCTAATATATTACCTAACACCCCAGTAAGTGCAAAACATTTTTTTCCTTAAATATCCCTATGAGCTGAAGTGTAATGCATTTGTAACTGTATGTTCAAATCTTTTTTGTCATTAATCCATTTATATACTGTACACCGCTTGTATAGCACTGCAGAAGAAAAACATTATCTTTATAGGCAGTGCTTTTATTTTCACATCCTTTTTTACTTTTTTTATAAATCTAATCATAAGCAATGATCAATATTATTCTATATTATAGAATAAGTTGTCTACATTCTACATTATAATGTAGTATACCGTAAGATAAACAAGGAAGCAATTTATGTAACAAAAATGGAATTTGCATTTTAAAATCTTTTATAAAATTACATTTTTCTATTTGTGATCAGAAGTGTTTATAATTCCCCATGACTACAAGCTTTTTTCATTTCTAAAATCTTCTAAAATCCATGGAAGCCCTATTAAAAATATTGTGTCTCTATTAAGAAAAAAATAAGATGTTTTTATCTAGGTGGTAATAGTTAGTATGCGTGCATTTCATTTCAGGTTAATAAAGTGCTTGATAATTCAACATATGGAACGGAAATTGTATTACTAACGGATGGAGAAGACAATTATGATACTAGTCTTTGCTTTCCTGATATACGAGAAAGTGGATCAATAATTCATGTAGTTGCTTTGGGACCAAATGCAGCAAAAGAATTGGAAAAGATAGCAAATATGACTGGTGAGCTAATAATTGATAGTAACAACAAAATCAAATATATTTATCACTAAAACGGACATCGCACTAAACATTTTCAAAACATTTTTTTTGGTAGGTGGATTAAAATATTTAGCTACAGATAATGTTGATACAAATGGTCTGATTGATGCTTTCAATGGAATCTCAGCAAGAAATGGGAACTTGTCACAACAAGCTATACAGGTGATATGCTGCAACCTCTATTTATTTTATTATAGGCACCCTGTTACAACAAAAAAGATATATGCAAAGTTGTGTACTACACCCTACTTTAGCATGTTCAGCCACATGGAGACAGATTAAAAAGATCAAATCTTTTATGAGAAAACATACACTGAAAATACGTTTTTTTTAACCTTATTCTGAAGCAGGGTTATTCTGTTGTTATTCTGAAATAGAGGACTGACCCACATCTTCAACTGTCTGAACACATATTTCTACAACTTCATCATGGCAGCACAGTAAAACACAAACGAAGTTAAGTACACTTTGCTACCATAGCTGACCAGCACTAATGAGGCTACAAGGATGTATTTTGGAACAGTTGGCGCATGTTCCAGTCTAAAGATCAGGGAAAACCAATTATTTATCATTACTGCTTAAAATTTATGAAAGTTTAACCATTATAATGGCTGTTTAATACTAACATGAGCACTACAAACAATAGGGCATAATTATCTAAATGGATAAAAGTGTGGATAAATTCGTTTTTCAAAAGTGAGTCTAATATCCCAACTTTACATGTTTACTACATAGTCTATTCTTCAAGAGAGATTAAAGTTTATCTCTGCTTGTAAACAAACTCCATATACTGTACATATTATATGTGGGGATATTATTTTTTCACTTTGATTAACACTATCTATCCAAGGAGAGCCTCAGGTATTCAACCCTTAACCCCACCCATTACACCATTTAATAACTATATCACAATAAGATTAGGCAGTGTGACTATAGCATGGTTTATCTCTTTGACATCTAAAAAGTCCTTCACAGATGAAGCACATGACTTTAGATATGCCACATCCTCATTTGCATGTCCTATTCTTTTTGATTTCTGCATCTTGGCAATGGAGATGTTGTTTTAATTGCTTAGTTGTTCTTTCAAAATGTATCAAGTTGGCTCCAATATAATCACAGGAAGCTGTCTGGATCATTGAAGACCCAAATGGTGCATCTCTTGTTTGACAAATATTTTTTATTTATTTTTATTTATTAATTTGAATTTATTTTTATTTTAACAGCTGGAAAGCACTGCCTTAAATCTTAAACCAAAGGAATGCTTGAATGGTACTGTTTTCATTGACAACACAGTGGGGAATAATACATTCTTTCTGGTCACCTGGCAAAGTCCAATTCCAGCGATCAATTTGCAAGATCCACTAGGGAAACTATATACTTCTACAAACTTTACAAGTGACACAACGTCTAAATCTTCTAGACTGGCAATTCCAGGAACAGCACAGGTAATGTAATTTGTAAGCTAAATGTGTGCTATTTTACATATATATCATATGCTTTCCATTTTACATATATATACTGCAATTTTCTTGTAAGTCTGCAATTGGGAAAAATTCCAGGAAAACTCATATTAGGATTTAGGATATAGCTACTTTGAAAATGTATATTATATTACATACTATGACATACTATTCCCCAATGTCATCATACAACAAATGACATAACCAATGACAGCATACATGTAGATATTCATGAAACAGACAATTTATTAAGGAAACTCAAAGAAACTAGGTTAAAGTTCATATACATTTTTACCCTCATACAGTTTAAACTATTTAAAGTCTTGGGTAATATTAAAATAACTAATGGATTTTTAATTTCAAGGTAGGACCATGGCGCTACAGTCTCTGCAATACATTTGCAGCAAATCAAGTCTTAGGTATAGTGGTGACCACCAAGGCGCTTGATGAAAATATACCTCCTATTATTGTAAACGCCTTCATGAATAGGAACATAAACGTTTTTCCCAGTCCAATGGTTGTCTATGCATCTGTGACTCAAGGGAATCTACCTGTGATGGGAGCAAAGGTGCTAGCAACTGTTGAACCACTGAGTGGAAGCCAAGTGACTCAAGAGCTTTTTGACAATGGAGCAGGTAATTATATGATTATTTTTAAAAATATCTTAATATGTTGTTTTTTTATTATAAAACAAAAATCAATCTATGGTATAAAATACAATTAACATTGCATTTGAATAATGGATGTCATGACCCAGAGAGTGAGGGGTCCTCTTTAAATCCAAAACTTTTCGCCTTCAGATACAGGGACACACCACTGCATTGTAAGGATTTGGGTATCTGCTTTTTAGTGAGCTTGAAAAGATAAAGAAAGTCAGTTCAACCCTGCAGTGGTATCTGGCCTTTGATCCTTTCTTCTTGGGACCCAAGAGAAATTCAGAAAAACAAGAGTTACAGTACTAGCTTATTAAAAAAATAAAGTTCTTTTCAAACATATATTTAACATACATTAACAAATCAACATTAGCCCCTTTGACTGACCAGTTGGTTTTGATTGACAGGCTTGAGTCCCTCTTGTCATTCCCCACCCTGTCACTAGGGCCTAAGAGACTGGTGGTGTTGTCTGCCTGGTCAGGCTTATCAGACTTTATGAGTAACTGGGGTCCAGAGACACAGTGTCTGTCAAATTACCTTTTGCTTTGATCCCACATGGGAGATTTGTGGGGTGGAGGGGTGGAGGGCTGCCATGGCAGTTCTGAAAAACCCAATACATCATTACATAATAATGTATAACTGACTTTTATTATCTGTCAGCAACATATGGTGAATATTACACAATATGTTGGGAGGTGGGAGTGAAGACATATACAAAGCAATACAGTCCAGGTTACATATGAAACATTACAAAACAACTCTGATCATAGTAGGACTGAATACTTACAGAAAAGGCTATTGGAGATCCACGGCACAACAAGGGCCTGAGATCCAACATTATAATGAAAAACAAACTGTCACAGTCTTAAAGCAATTCTCATAGTCATTGCAATACCCTTTGAAGTTGGTAGCCACATAGGCTAGTGAACCTCCACAATCAGCTTTTCCAAAGAAACCGAGTCCATGTGTCCAGGGGGCTGTGACAGTATGGTTTTGAGCCATTAAGGTCCCTTACTTGTGGGGTTCAAAGGAGTCACACCCTGGCCCCAAAAAAGAGGGTTGTGACAAAGGAATTAATATTTTAGCACTAAATTATTAACTCCTTACAAATCTAGTTCTTTCCCGAGATTTAGACCACTCATTCTTTAGTAAAGCTTTTCAGTATCTGCTTTTGCAGGCAACACAATCTTAGAACTGATTTCACACAAAATCAGGTTACTTACCTATTCTGTCCTATTACTTCTTTAAAAAGAGTTATTAATACATATTTTTTTATGAGTCTTCAAATTGTTAGTTTCCAAAACACCATGATAATTTGTTATCTCCTATTCACTAATTCCTTTTTAGGTGCTGATATTATAAAGAATGACGGAATCTACTCAAGGTATTTCACTAGTTTCACAGCAAACGGGAGATACAGTCTAAAAGTCAGAGTTGAAAGCAAAAAGAATACAAGCCGCCTGGCTCTGCCCAAAAGTCGCGCTTTCTATGTACCTGGTTATGTAGACAATGGTAGGAAATAATTAGATTATCTTGCTTTGTTATATAGTGTAAAGCATAAAACATTTTAAAAGTTCTTGTTGTTTTTTAACCATGCTTCTTCTAAAATACATTTATTCCATTTATTTTGTATAAAAACTATTGGATATTCTTAAAAGAACACTGTTTTAATTTTTTTTTGCATAATTTTTCAGATTTTTTTAGAAAGTAAAAACAAAAAAACACAGCTTTTAAATGTTTCACTTTTTATGTAATTGTCACTTCCATTCTTTTTTTTTTTTTTGCCTGCTTCTTGCAAGTTTTGTCTTAATAAACAAATTACATTTTCAATAGTGCTAATAAAGGCACCGGCAGTAGTTACTGCTGCATTATTATTGTGCAGATAGAACTTCCTCTCAGCATTCAAAGTCTCCTCCCACCTCAGGAAGTAGGCCCTGGAAACTAAAATGGCAAATTTCTTAGCAGGAATAGAACTGCATTAAAAGTAATTAATTGGATGCTGTATAAATATTTTTTTATATTCAAATAAACATATTGCCTTTCTTTGTGTGAATTTCTTGAAACAAATATTTTTAAAATTTATGATCACAGTGGCCTTTCCATTGTCATTTAAAGTATTCAAAATAGGGCATTTTGATAACATTTCTCAATTTTCTCTTTTTTTAAATTAATGTTTTTAAAAAACAATAAACTGATGAAATATATAATTGTCCTGGAGGGTTTGTTTCTGTTACCCAATATTATTAAGGTTTTTGTAGTCTTTTTTAATGTAACACTCTCTTTTGTAGTGTTTAAAACACGCCCTTTTAATTTTAAATGAAAAACTTTGTCTACTTCGAGAAATATATAAAAGCATATGTAAAACATGGCATTTTTGCATTGCAGGTGAAATTGTTTTGAACCCTTCAAGGCCTGTTGTTGATGATGTAAATCTTCCGCTTAATCTGGGACCATTCAGTAGAACTACTTCAGGTGGTTCTTTTGTGGTTTCTAATGTGCCATTGGGGCCCCTTCCAGATATGTATAAACCCGAGAAAATAACCGACTTGGAAGCAAGCATCAACAAAAATACAATTGTTTTGTTTTGGACCGCAACTGGAGATGATCTTGACCAGGGGAATGGTATGTCAACAGTTTGTAAATATTAACTAATTAAAAAATGTTGACTAATGGCAAAAAGAACAGAAGAGCAAACACTTGTGAATTGAAGTCTCAAAGAGGAAAAATTAGCAATAATGTGTAAAAGTACTATCTTACAGAAAAAGTGGTAGATGAATGGAACAGTCACCTAGTGTAAGTGGCAGGAACAATCAAAGTAGATGCATTAATATGGCTATTATGAGCCAAGAATTATAGGTAGATAGAACAGACAGACAGACTAGATATGGTTATTATCTCTTGGCAATTCTGTGCCACTTTGCCTTTCTTATGCTTTTCCATATGCAAATAGCCTTTCTTATGAATCAGCTTTTTCTCTGTTGCTTCGAAGTCTGAAATATTTAATTTTTTATTATATATATATATATATATATATATATATATATATATCATTGCACCACATATTTATAAGATTGAATATTATGTGGGCAGCTGTTTATTTTTTATAAATTGACTAAGAAGTGACATATGTCAATTTGCTTTTGCTAATCCTGAAACCCTCCAAGAGGTAGCTATACAGATAATAACATTTGAGATTTTGTCACGCAACCAATCTACTGAATGGAAACTCGGCTACAACAGGGTGAAACAAAACACTTTGGAATGAGTAACCTATGCCATCACTGCATGGGAGGAGTGATGTTCTTCATTTTTTTGCAAGTCTTTGGGCATGGAAATAAGAGACAGATTTTTAATGCATTTCTAATAGTTTATACCTCTTCTCTCTTTCTTGCATCCTTGGAATTCAATAAAAAATATGACAAAATGCGAGAACCATAGACCTATTGAAGAGTAACCTATCTATCCCTAATCTGATTAGCAACAGTTATATTTTTCAGCCATATACAGCAGATATAATTGCTTCCATTGGTGCAGCCCCATTTCAAATACAGCTATTCAGAGTGATACAAGTGCTCAAATTATCTTAATTCATAGAATATATAGAAATAAATCAATACAAATAGATTTTAATTACAATCCTGATGAATTGTTCCTCCCACTAATGATCAGTCAGAGGAGGTTTCCATTTTTGAGTGAAGGCCTCAAACCCATCTTTCCCGTCTTCAAGTCCCAGATTTTTCCCAGCCCTAACTAAAATATTTCTGGATCCGTTAATTCAGCATCAATTTAAAAAAAAAAAAAACAATGTACTTTTCCACTCTCATTTCAACACTGTGTTTGATTTTCGAATCTCAATTGGTTACTGAAGATAATTGAGAATATAGAATGTATAAAGTGTAATACAAATTCAGCACGTTGGCATTCAAGTAAACTATTAACCTGTCCATTGAACATAAACTAATTTATGTGACGTTTGTTTATTCATTTGCAGCTTTAAGATATGACTTAAGAATGAGCACCAATTTTGAAGATCTCAGAAACAACTTTGAGAATTCTACCCTGGTGAACATATCCAGCCTCACGCCACGGCAAGCTGGATCCAGTGAAACATTTATATTTGTGCCAAAAAATATTTCTATCAAAAATGGCACCATCCTTTACTTTGCTCTGGTTGCAGTTGATAAAGTATCCCAGAAATCAGACACTTCTAATATAGCACAGGCTACTTTCCGTCTTTCTACAACTCTAAGCGCTTCTACAACTCCTAAGCCAAATGCCAGCCCTGAGAAACTGTGCATAATGACATTGGTATTAATATGCTTATTGGTAACTGTAATATGCCAATCCTTGTTAACTGCATGGTGAATTGTCAAATGTATATAAGGCATTAAAAATACTAACTTGTATAAAACAAAAAGAAAACATGCAATATTTGTTAATGAACAGCATATATTTATATCTGATTTTTTTTAGTGTGTGCGTTAATCATATTATAATGCGTTAATAACATAATATATGACAATGTTTGAAGCTTTTGACATATTATTGAATTGATTATGCTACAATATTAAATACAAATTGCTATAAATGCTGCACAATAATTTATTTATTTATTTACATTTACTTTGTAATTGTTGCCCAAAGCACTTCACAAAGTTACAAAAGCAGTAGTCCAATGGTGATTGTACGAGAACAGTTTGTTGGAAGGGCAACATATAATACTTAATGTAATGGGACACTGTAGTCCCATATTTAAAATGTACTATTTTGAAGAGCTGCAAGTTAATAACAAAATAAAAATACAATACAGCCCCAATTTTTCTTTTAGCTTTTATAAACATTTTTACTGTGTTGGCTTCTAATAATCAACTTTCTTTGGTGGGGTAATAATTTTGCATGCAGAGGGGAAGCTTCTATCTGCAAAATGGCAGCTACCACTGCCAGTGATTTCATGTGGCCTAATTTATAAGGACACATACTTTATGACACCAGCAGAAAGGAGAGGCTAAGGAAGGGGAATCAAATACTGCAGTAAATATAAATGGCTACTGAAATATTGAAAGGTTGTGTTTTCTTTCTAAATTCATTTTCCCTCTTAGGAGGTTTATTTGTTTTTTTTTATTATTATTATTACTAATATCATTATTATTATCCTTTGTAACGAGCCAACATATTTCATAGTGCTACACAAGGGTTGCATTCAAAGAAAACTACTATATTAACACATGGCAAACAATGGAGACCTCTGTCTAGTTAAAAAAAAAAAAAAACATATGAAAAATTACCAGAGTGATCCTTTAAGTTAATTGTTTTAAAGATAAGTGAGTGGATTAATTATTGCTGTGGCTTTGCCATATAGTGTCAAGATGTAAAGAGGTTCATATATTATTACAACAGAACATATGCAGGCAGCAGTCATGTATGGCTATGTAGTAAAGTTAGGCAAGGTGTGAGAAAAATAGGGAATATTTATTAACTAGCGACTTGCCCTCAAAAATTACGGCACGATGGATTTTTATTTTTTTATAATAATTTTATTGAAAGGCATACGCAGCATTACAACATATTAAACAGTATTTACATCATACACGCTTCCTTTTCCTTGACAGAAAAGTATTTCACTTATTAAGCTGGCAAAGCCTTTCCATTTTATATTTTTGATTATTATTAAACAAGAACAGTATCTGTAAAAAAAAATATATATATACAGTTATATATATAAAACCAACCGTCAAATAAACTCGACAAATAAACACAGTTTATGTCAAGTGATAGGATCAGATTAGTGAGTAATCATGTATTCTGATGTGTGTATAATATTATACCTAGGTACCAAGATATAATGAGAGAAAATAATGCACAGAAGTCAGAGTGCCATCAGAATAATCTCTAAGTTTATTTGGGCGGGCAGCCCCTTATATAGCATAACACACGTCACAGCTAATAGCATTCAATAGAGTAAATACACCATCATAGCAGTTAAGCAAATGTCTTTTTCTGTCTAAATCAGCGAAACATTCCTTATCACAAATAACGGCTTCCTGCAAAAGGTTTCTCAGTCAGCAGTTGCAAGCGTAAAAAGGAAACAGGAAACAGATGCACAAGGGAATATTACCTAAACATTTCTACAGATAACCTTCTTGAACATTCTCGTAAGATACATGAAAAAACAAGATGATATACATTTATAATCATGATATTAGTCAATAAACTCATAATAAAGAAATTATTACCGAACAGTCGCTCCTTTTATAAATGTATTAGACAAAGGTCTCAAAGCAAGGTTCAGTTTAAATGGTAACATTGCCATTGACGGTCTGGCAGTGCAACATGCTATACCGTTACTCATTTCCATGGAGGCCACCGTATACAGCATCCATTCCAACCAAATGTTTTTTTCTGCATAACCAGTCTCAATTTCAAAAGTGTCAATCAGGCGGTCAGGTTCCAAATAGATGACCTGTGAGGGCACAGTCCTATTCACAGGGCTCACCTTGGTGAGATCAATAGTCTGTCTGGGCACCTCTTTTTGCAGTACCTGAATATGCAAATATTCCATGTTGTTACCTCTGCCTGAGGTGTAGATTCCAAGAGTATACTTAGTATACTTTTGTGGGTCCTGGAGGGTGATCCGGATGGGGTTGCATTGCTGATTTTGGCTGCAGGAGGATGGCTCCACACCCCGTGTCAGCTTTAAGCATCTCTTTGTACTTTTGCACTTCATGTGATTAGGTGGGGAGTAACCCCAGTCAGCTCCTGTATTCCATAAGGCCAGTTTCCAGCTAGGACATCTCTCATTTCCATACGGAGAGGCTATACACAAGTATACTGGCGCTTTTCTCACCCCTCCACTATGTCCTCCTCCAGAAAGTCCACATCTTAGTACTTGACATAGGTCTATTTGGTTGGTTCCTATCTGCCCTTCCTTGAACACTAGGGTCACTTGGCCAGTTAAATTGACTTCCATCATGTCTCTTTTCATTCTGTGCATCCACATCTCTCCAATAGATTGCGTCTGGTTGCCTCTGGGTCTTGTTACTTCTTCCCATATGATTATGGGTGCTACTATGCAAAGAGTTATCAAGATGAGGCATGTCAGTGAGATTCTTAGGCCACACCAGTTAGGTCTTTTGAACAAGTGCCAGGACATTTTCTTGGGCCAGTTGAGAACCCCAAAAACCCGCACCATTCGGTTCTTCACTGGGTTTGAGACGAGTTTCCCCCCCTTTGTAGCCCAGCCTGACTCGCAATGAGTCAGCTAGCAGGTTTTAGGAATCAACTGGCTCAAGCTCTGGCACTTTTACTCTCTTGCAGTGAGTCAGGTGTAATCAGGTGGCTTGTTCGGCAACTTTCAAGGCAGTGGGTGTTGACAGCAGAACTTGGTACGGTCCTTCCCACCTGGCCGATGCCCAATTTTTTCGCTTGATTACTTTAATTAGGACCCACTGGCCTGGTTGTACCAAGCAGGGTCCCTGCTGTTGCTGTGGATGAGAGAGAGATGGAGATAATATCTTTCTTACTTAACATTTTTCTCATATAGTCTGCTAAGTTTTCACTCATGTTCTCATCTTCTAAGATAAATGGTCTAAATTCTGGTAGTAGGAATGGTCTCCCATACAATATTTCAAACGGGGTTAACTTCTTCCTGCCTGGAAGCATGTGCATGTTTAGCATGACTAATGGTAAACAGTAAAGCCAATTTCTCCCTGTCGCTGCCATCGTTTTCCTCAATTTATTTTTAATGGTACCATTAGTTCTCTCCACTAATCCAGCTGACTGTGGGTGGTACACACAGTGGTTTTTCAACTCTATTTGTAATGCTTTACTCAAGTGGTCGATAAGTTTTTTCACAAAATGTGTGCCGTTATCGCTATATATTTCCACTGGTATACCAAACCTAGGAATTATTTGTGTCACTAAGGTTTTAGCCACTGTGATTGCGTCAGGGTGAGCACATCGTTTCGTTTCCACCCACCTAGAGTATACATCAATTATCACTAGGCAATATTTCTTCCCTTCACACTTTGTTAGTTCAATGAAATCCATACATATTGTCTGGAAGGGGTGTTGGTTCTGGGAATGTGCCTCTTATGGGGAGATAGTTACCCTGAGGGTTGTGTTGTGCACTAACAAGACACCCTGCACAAATTTATATTTTTAAAATAGATTCTGCTGACCATGTCTACCATACTCCCTCTTGAGACATGACTAATGCCATGGCTCAACATAGCTGCATATCTGAATAGTCATTTTGGTAAAACTGGTTTCCCTTCTATACTCTCATAAATATTATCAGCATTCAGTTTACTCCCTTTCTTCAACCAGTATGTTTTTTTCCTGTGAGGGTACGTCTGTCTGTATTTGCTGTTGAATACTCTTGTCAATTTGGTCTACGAGATACACAGATGTGTAGCTGTGTAAGAGAAAAATGTGTATGTTTACTTTGTCTCAGTTACTCAGTTCAGGCTTTTCCTATATATTTTTGTGCTCGGTGAGTACTGCACTCCGAGGTCATAGGGTAAGTACTCCCATGTTTTTTTATCTGTCTGAGCCTCTTCTACCATCCCTCCTACTTGTACCCACCTTCCACCAGCTGGCATAGCCAGTGATATGTGTGGCACTGTGTGTCCTGCATAGAGTAGCTGGTCTTGATCATTCAATTTTACTCCCATCCCTGTATACCCATTTTCTGTCCAGTATATGAAATCCAAGGTTATTCTGGTATTGGTGTGTTTGAAAAATGTTTTTCATAGTCCACATCCCTCCCCGGTGTAGTTTCAAATTTCATAGTGCAGTGTAATGACCCCGTGCTTTGTTTTACACTGGAAGATGGAGCTAGGTCATTAGCCATGGCTACCAAAGTGCTGGATACTTGTCCTGGCCCTTTCGACACCATGTCTAATGTGTAGAAGTAATGTGGTTCACCCATCCACTGCACTACATTTACATCGACAGGTATGCCCCCATGTATGCTTTCATGCCTTACTCTGTAGAAACCACTCTAATGTTGCATTTCAGCATCAGATCTCTACCCAAGAGATTTATCGGGCATCTAGGGGAGAGTATAAAAGGATGCTCAAATGTTTGGCCGTTGAACAATCTCCCTGTGAGTGGATATGATATAGGTTCGCTATTTGTCTGTCCTGCTGCTGACCTAACCAGTATGTTTTGTGACGACGTGTAACTAGTCCATGTGCCATCATCGCTCAATACTGACCTACATGCTCCTGTATCGCATACAAATGTTATCATTACCCCCTCTACATCTAGTTGAATGACTGGTTGTTCTGCTAGAGCCATTAAGTCTATACATGATTCTAAATTCAACACATCATTTATTTCTGGCAAGTTTGCATCATTATTACCATACTCATACAATTCAGATTCAAGCAATTCTTGTTCAGCAAATATTTGTAAAGGAAGGGTACAACCTGGTTCTAGTCATTTGTCGGTCTGGTCATAGTCATCCGCTCCCTCTTCCTCCTGGTACTTTCTGTTTCTGCAGGAACGTGCTAAGTGGCCGGCCTTGCCACATACGTAACAATTTCCATACAATTTTCCTCTGCTTCCACCTCGACCTCGTCCACATCCACCTCCTCTCCCTCCACGTTTTTGGTTATTTCCACCATCACCAGAAAAGAAAGCAAAAGTTATAGGTTGCGCTTTCCCATCAACAGAAGTCATCAAATACACCTCCTTTGGTTTACTATCTTGCTTTATCTGTTTCTTTTCATTTGCTCTCTTACACTGCTCTTCTGCATGTCTAGCATATTCTATGGTTTCCCTAAGGGGACATGTTTTGTAAGTAATTTGGTGTTGTATCACAAAGTCATTTATTTCTGGATGACATCCCCTGAGAAAAGCGTTTTTTAGTTGCTGAGCATATGGTCCAGCATCATCATATGGGTTAGGTCTGGCCACCCTGCTATGGCTGTCAAATACTACCCGAAACCTCCCCATATATTGTTCCACACTTTCATCATCTTTTTGTACACACTCGTTTATCTTAGTCCAGTCTGCGTGTTCCCTGTGTCTGTCAGCTATTCTGCCTATTAGAGCGTCTACTCGTTGGGTCAGTTCTTGTGATCCATATTGCAATGGCTCCCCCCTTGGGTCCAGTGGATTCCAGTCACCTTCACTAAGGATCCAATCGGACCTTAATATCTGCCTCAGACACCGTACAACCTCAACACCATTTAATTTAAAACTTTGCTGCAATCGCTGGAACTTAAGTCTGAAAATTCCCATATTGTCATTTGGGTGGGGGACTCCTGCTACAGCTCTCCTCACATCTGCATCTGTCCATGCTCGGTATACTAGCATTGTGGGTGGCAACACATTTCCCCCATCTACAAGCTCCCCCCCCTAGGATTGGGAACCTCAATTAAGGGATAAAATGGCACAGATGTTATTCCCTTACCTCCGTATTGATGATCTGGTGCCCGCATGGTTCTGGCGGGCCGTCCTTCATAAGGTGGTGGTGTTGGAGGAGGTGGATTTGGAGCGGTGGCGGCAAGCAGGTATTTGCGGGCATCATCAAATTCGTCCTCTACATCATCACTATAAGTGACCATATTCCAGGAGTTGGAGGGGCGGTCAGTCGTGGAAGTCTTTTCTGTGTACACATAAACATATCCTCTTTCGAAGGAGAGAGGTGGTTAACATTACATGTCCCTCCCCCCGTAGGCACCGTCATTGTTATACAGATTTGCCTTTTTGTTTTCATCTTCAACAATTTTTTTTTTTAGTATAAAAAATGTATTTACTTTTTCTTATTTTTATTTTTATTTCCTTAATTAAGTAACGTTGCGTTTACTTTTACTTTCGTATACTTCTTTGTGTATAGTAAAGCTCAATAAAGTTTGAACGTCTCCTATACCTTCCTTGTAATAAGGATTAATATTGCCAAGAAGTAGTGGATACAGGGCACTGATTCCAGCAGAGGTAGTATAGTAGATGCTGTGTATCCAGTGGGTGCGGTGAGCATTGTCATCACTTAAAAGGGGTTGTAATAACATGCCTTTGTCTCTCTTTACAGCAACCACACTTTCTCCCTTCTGCTATGTTCCCTTAAGGTTACAGACAGACATATTTCACATAAAAAAAACTAACACACACACACACACAGAGGGAAAAAATGGAAGCAGGAAAGGGGAGTGGTCTGCTATGTGGGGAGTTGGCCAGACCCTGCACATCTTCACATAATGCAGATCAGTCACCTCCCTGCCCAAAGGTCAAGCATTGAGTAAAGTTACAAAGACACAGAAACTTTATATATATACACAAATACACATAAGAAAACAATTCTAGAATACAGTGTTCACCATTCCCACACATAAGTGTGTTTTTACCAGACATAAGTTACAGATGCACACCAGAAACCCTTTGCATCTTAAACATTTCTGTAGAGATAACCTTGAAAACTGCAGGGTCTAGAAACCACACTCCTGGCAGTGCGATTTATGCCCTTGAGAGCCTATCCACCTATACATATACATATATATACACATATACATATATATATATACATATATATATACCCACATATATACATATCTTGAACTCCTTTAGTATCAATTAAAGTTAATAGATATACACAAAAAAATAATATCACAGGTACATGGAAATATACATAGCATTACATATACATACAACAACCAACAGACCTTTTATATATTTTCCAGAAATAATCTGTATATCTCCCACACCTTGGACCATCAGCCTTCTCCACACCCGAGTGTGGAAACCTGGTTCACATAGAGAGAGAGTCGTTCACGCTACCTCTCGCACGCTACACCTCAAACACCACCACATATACTCGGCACATCAAGGACCCATAAAGCCCGTAGCTTCTGATGGGAAGTCTTGTTGTGCAGTTCCCTTTAGTGTAAACTTTGCCACCCAACCTTCAGGGCCGACAGGTAAACCACTCAAAGTCCAACTTTACCATATACCGTGTGGTGCCTTTGTGGACGTATCCCTTACAAGTATAGCTCCCACCCAGGGCTTCATACACACAATCTTACAGAGTATTTTAGTAAGAAGTTATGAATACACAGAAACTGCAGACAAAATATTTCAACATTGTATAACCAAGTAAAGAATGAGAAAGATGGAAATTCAAGCAGTTAGATGCCTGTAGTGCTCAACTGCCACAAATTTTGGTTTGTGCGTCTTCCATAAACACAGGCAAGTCACAGGATTAGCCCTTCGGAGACTAGGTGGGTAATGCTTGACCACTCACTACCAAAAGTGGATAGTTTCAGGTTAGAATTTGGAGAACAACGCAAAAGAATACATGTATATATATACATACACTTACAAGTACACAGAAATATACACAATGTTTACAGGTATATACAATAACCAATAAATCTGTTATCCGTGTTACACCCCTCACAAACATACATACACCCGGTACCGGTATTTAAATCATACAAAATGGTAACATGCACACACATACATATTTTCTTGCAAGAGCTCATTTGAAAGTCGGACTCATTTACCCCTTTTTCATGGTAAGCTGTCTCAATAACGCTACGTACGGAGAACTTATTTTATAGTCTTTTCCTCAGGATAATGACTCTTTTACCTCTCTGTGGGTAAGTGTCAACCCTTCTACCTATTACTAGGCTAGAAACCTAGTTGTACAACTCTTTTACCTAATATCACTGTTAGGCAAGGACCTGGGACATACACACATATGCAAAATGCAGCAGAAATTCATATACTCACTGTCAGTTCGTTGTAAGCTGTGCCTTGTCATCCCTCAGAAAAACACCTTGCCTCTGTGGTCCAACTGATCGTATATATCAGGCCTGAGGTTTTTCTCAAGGTAAGGGAGTCCTCAGCGACTTACCCCCCGTGCACGGTAAAAGGAGTTTTGCTCCGTCCGAGGAATGATAAGGGAAACAACCACGGCTCGAAGGACCAAAATGATAGGATCAGATTAGTGAGTAATCATGTATTCTGATGTGTGTATAATATTATACCTAGGTACCAAGATATAATGAGAGAAAATAATGCACAGAAGTCAGAGTGAGATCAGAATAATCTCTAAGTTTATTTGGGCGGGCAGCCCCTTATATAGCATAACACACGTCACAGCTAATAGCATTCAATAGAGTAAATACACCATCATAGCAGTTAAGCAAATGTCTTTTTCTATCTATATCAGCGAAACATTCCTTATCACAAATAACGGCTTCCTGCAAAAGGTTTCTCAGTCAGCAGTTGCAAGCGTAAAAAGGAAACAGGAAACAGATGCACAAGGGAATATTACCTAAACATTTCTACAGATAACCTTCTTGAACATTCTCGTAAGATACATGAAAAAACAAGATGATATACATTTATAATCATGATATTAGTCAATAAACTAATAAAATAATAAAGAAATTAATACCGAACATCAAGAGAGAAAAACTAATCTAAATTTAGAGATTTCTAACATAGCTCCCGTGTACATTTTTTTTATGAGGTTTTTAGCTCATCTGTTAAAGCCAGGGTTTAAACATTAAAACAATAACTGTAGGTTTATATAACCAAGTATTTTAATATTTACCTCCTGTCCAGCCACCCATGTTGTAGGGTATATCCAGAGTCAAGCCCCAAGCCTCCTCCGCCCAGAGTCCTCCTCTCATTGAGTTGAAATTCTTGAATCAAGTCACGTCAGTGGGGTGCTAAGGGGCGATTCTAACCAAGGTTCCCAAATCTTCCATTTCCTAGCTATATGTAGTTTAACAGCGACAGCCATTAATTGAAACAACTTGTGGACAAATTATTTTGTGGACAACGACTTGAGGACACATTTTCTAACCCAATTCCTAAAAGGCAGGATTCCATATTGACGGGGATCACTTTCTTAAATAATGATGAGGCAAGTTGTGTTAGGTCTCCCCATATATTGTGAGCCACAGGACAAGACCACCAAGTGTGGATATGATCCCCTATCTGCTGGCAAACCCTAAAGCATTTGTTACTCTCTCGGGGGTTAATCTTCTGAAGTTTATCAGGTGTACAGTATACCCTCTGAAGGACCTTGATAGACGTTTCTAAGTGGGCATAATTAAATGATCCTCTGCTTAAGTTTGAACATGATTCCACCCATTTCTTTCACTCCCATTCTACTCCCAAATCTTCCTCCCATCTGCATATAAATTTAGTCTTCTCGTCCATGGTAGTATTTGTAAAAATATCATACAATTAACCTACCGTTCCTCTAGAGAGTGGGACATTTTTACAAATGTTTAGATATTACGCTAGAATCTGCTAATATTTGGGGAAAAGAAAGAACCGATAGCAAAGGAGATACAGTATATCTATGTCCAGTCTGTTTTTAGCCCATTTCCAGGAGGTTAAGGTTAGGTGTATCATTGGATTTCAATGTGATTTAATAGGGCATAATCTTTCTGGGACCCAGAGTATCATCTCCCAACTGCGAGGGAACACTTCTTGATTTTCTAAGAATACCCAGCTCGGTTGGTTTTTAGTAGAGTGTGCCAAGGGTAGTTGAGCTAGTCGTGTCGCTTTAAAATAGTTCCTTAAGTTTGGGCATGAGAGCCCCCCCCCTACTTTTATGCCTGTACATTATTCTTTTGGATATACAGGGGTTTTTGTTTTTCCAAATAAATCTAAGAGATTAGTTAAGAGTGCAAAGTATATCATCAGCAAAAAGAGAACATTTATAATGTTGTATTCCTACTTGGAAGCCTTGAATCTCCTTATGTGATCGAATTGCCTGTGCCAATGGTTCTATAACAAGAGCAAACAGCAGAGGCGAGAGTGGGCATCCCAGCCGAGTGCCCTTTTGGATCTGAATCGGAGCTCTATGTTCACTTGGCAACTTCAGATTAGTTATAATAGGTTTTAAGTAAGGTAATAAAGCACCCATTGAATCCAAATTTTTCTAGCGTTTTACAAGGAACAGGCCATTCGATTTTGCACTACTCGCTAGATGTTGAATATTCAGAATTCGCCTGACATTGTCCCCCACCTGCCTATATGGTATAAATCCTGCCTGGTCCTTATGTATGATTTCAGGTAGTAATTTGGAAATCTTATAGAGATGTGAAGTGAGGTGTAAGTAAAGATTCAAATTTCTTGTAAAATTGATTTGTGAAACCATCTGGCCCTGGGGATTTACCCGCTTTAAGGTTTGGATGGCTGCTGTCACCTTTTCCGCGGAAACTAAATTCAAGTTAGATAGTTGTTGTTCCGTTATTGAGGGAAGATCAAGTGATCCTAATAAAGAGTCAAGGCCGGACATTTCAGCTTGGGTCTGAGATGAATATATCTGCTGATAGAAATACTGAAATGTTTTTTGAATGTTCTTTGGGCTAAATGAAATCTTACCAGTGGGCATTCCGATCTGAGTAACTCTAGACTGAATTTCTTTGTTTTTAATCTCTTAGCTAGCATCTTATCCAGTTTATTCGCCTTCCAATAATATTAATGTTTTGTCTTCCTCATAGCTCTTTCAGTGTAGTGAGAGAGTACCCCATCAAGTTCTACCCTGATCTTGTCAATTTGTTTGCGTAGTTTGGTGGATGGACTATGCTGATTGGCTTTCTCCAAACTGCTAAGGGTGACTGTGAACTCTGTCTCTTTTTGCTTAATGGATTTTTTATGTAGAGAGACAAGCTTAATACAGGAGCCCCTTACATAGGCCTTATGGGCCACCCAGAGCCATCCGGCCCCCGTCTCTGGAGAATCATTGCAGTCAAAATACATTTTGTTATCTTCTGCCAACACTGCAAAACTATTAGGGTCAGATAGTAGATATTCATTGATTTTCCAGTTATTAAATGGAGACTGGCTAGGAACAAGTGTTAATTTAATAGATACTATTGCGTGGTCAGTCCAAGGGCAGGGGGCAATGTCAGAGTCCCGAGTACAGTCATAAATGAGGGAATCTATTACAAAGGCATCAATCCTCGAGTAAGTTGCATGAGTGGGGGAATAATAAGTGTATTCTGTACAATCTGGATGAAGACCCCTCCAGGTGTCCACCAAACTGATTCTATTCAATATCTGATTAATTTGGCTTAGTTTTTTGGAGAAGTCATTCTCCAAGATGTTCCCTGATCTGTCTATCGCTGAGTTAAAAGTGAGATTGAAGTCACCTCCAATTATCAATCCTCCCACTTCCTTTGATTCTAATTCCTTCAGTAAATTAATAAGAGTCTTATGAGGTGAGGTTGTGGGGAAATACAAGGAGACTAATGAGATTCTAATAACCCAAAACTATCCCAGTTACTATTATATAATGTCCGTCTTTGTCTCTAGTGCTCTGCTATAATTTAAATGGGAAATTCTTATGTATGAGAACTGCTGTTCCAGGCTTCTTTGTGCGTTGGGTGGCCGCGAAGACTATGGAGTATTCTTTATGTAGGAAGGTTGTTTTTTCCCCATGTGAGAAATGGCTTGCTTGCATAAAATAACTGAGGGCTTAAACTGTTTATAGAGTTAAAAGTGTAGTCTGATGCACTCATTCTAAGTTAGGGCCAATGTGTGTGATCTGTTGTCCATTACCTGTTTTTTCTTCCTTTTTGGAGCTCCCAGAAGGGATTGAGGCAGAGGGAGGCTCGCAGGAGTGTCAGTTTATTATCATCATAAACTAAGAATAGAGCAAAGACATAAAACATTAGTGTTACATTTTTTAGGCATCTATTTTATAAATAGTTGGATAAATGTCATTCCTGAACAGTAGCTCGGTAGCATTCAAAGGGACTACCCTTAGGTGACCATCAAATAAGCAAACAATGAGAACAGTAACTTTCCTAAAGAGTAATTCTGCCTCTTCTAAAGAGACTACACTTGTTAGGGGTTCCTCGGGGGTTATGGGTCGCCTTCTTGTCCTCCCCTAGCTGTTCTTGGGATAATCATCACTTTTTTTTAAAGCTCTAGGGCAATTAACAAGCCCAATTTTAGAGTTTGATGCAGGACACAAGCTACGCCTTCATGATGGATTTTTTTAAACAAAAATGTCTCACCATGTAAGGAATTGACTCTGCTGGGTTTTGAACCCTGGTCCCCAGGCTGCTATACCTCTTACCTACCACTGCGCCAGCCTGCCTTTTGTGAATTCCATTGAGACCTTATAAGCTTGACTCTGCTAGCAATTTTATCAGTACCTAAGTCTCTTCAGCTGTGTCTGGTCAGGTGTCTGGTTCTTGGCATATATAAGGCACTTCCTGTCTCTGTATCCTTGCCAGATTATTGTTGGTTCCTGATCCCTTCAAAAAAAAGCTTGTTCCTGTTTAACCTACAAGTTGCTGAACCGGATTATTGCTGACCTTGGCTACTGGTCTCCACAACTTTGTGATTCCTATATCATTACAGAATAATCTGGCCCTTTCATGGAGACCGCCGGGACAGATTCTGCATTGGCCCAGCAGGTTGCTTTTACTGCAAGAACTGTGCAGACCCAGGCACAGACCATCCAAGTGCTCCAGGACCAGGTAGCTGAACTGCAAAATAAATTTCAGTCAATGCACAGTGAGTACACCAGCTACAGGGCACGTGATGTTTCAGCTGCTACTGTTACACCTGCACAAGATGCCCGCTTGCCCCTGCCAGAAAAGTTTGGAGGAGATCGCAAAAAATGTAGGGGTTTCCTAAATCAATGCCGTTTGCACTTCATGATGTTACCTCACCAATTTCCATCTGAAAGAGAGAAGGTGGGATTTATTTTTTCATTATTCAACGATGAAGCCCTGGCTTGGGGCTCCCCTCTTCTGGAACAGGACAGTCCAGTCTTGGGTAATCTAAATGACTTTCTTGAGGCCATGTGCCTAGTTTTTGATGACCCCAATCGATGTGCTACAGCAGAAGCCACTCTACTTCATTTGCATCAAGGGAGGCGCTCCGTGGCTGAATATGCTGCTGAATTCAGACAGTGGGTTGCTGATACTACCTGGAACCAATCAGCTCAGAGGTTCCACTTCAGAAAAGGTCTCTCAGAAGCTATAAAAGATGAGCTAGCTCGTGTTGATCTTCCTGCTGACTTTGATGGATTCGTGCGTTTGGCTATCTGTATTGATCGGAGACTTTCTGAAAGAAGACTGGAAAGACAGGGCTCTTTTAGACCAAGTACTACTCCTATTTCCTATTCAAGAATTTCTACTCCAACCCCACAAACACCTTCAGACTCTGAGCCTGAGGCTTTGCAGGTAAATCTAATAAGAGGGCCATTATCCAATGAAGAAAAACAGTGGCGACGCACTCACAATTTATGCCTGTATTGTGGTAGTGCAGGGCACTATGCCATCAATTGCCCTAGCAAATCCAAAAGAACAATAGCTATGGCTGCTGAGGGCGCACAGATTCGACACCAATCCCAGATTGCAGATCAACTGGATTCTGTTACACAACCCTTGTTTTCTCTGGCTCATGGTGAAGAGGGTATGTTGTCTCAACATCCTCATTTTGTGGTGCCTATCACGTTGCAATGTGGTGATCATAAAATTTCAACTACAGCTATGATAGATTCTTGAACAGGCGGAAACTTTATGGACATTAAATTTGCAGCAGGAAATGGAATTCAGTCTATCCCTAATTCTTCACCTATGTTAATGGAGACAGTGGACGGTTCTCCACTTACGTCGGGCCCGTTTACACATGAGACTGTGCCCTTAAAGTTGACTCTGGAAGTGAATCACCATGAGACTATATCTTTCCACCTAATTTCCTCAACACAGTTTCCAGTGATTTTGGGGGTACCTTGTCTTGCTCTGCATAACCCACAGATTGATTAAAAGATCAGAACTTTGTCCTTTCCTTCAGAACACTGCTTAATGAATTGTCAACCCACTAAGGTAACACCTGTTGCCACAACAATTAATGAAATGGTTGCTACAAACTTGACTAAGCTTCCTCTACAATATCAGGATTTTGCAGATGTCTGTGATAAGAAGAATGCTGATCAGCTTCCACCCCACAGGCCTTATGATTGCCCAATAGAGCTGTTGCCTGGGGCTGCTATCCCATTTGGCCGTATATATTCCCTTTCTGAGCCTGAATTGAAAGCTCTTCGTGAATACATACAAGAAAATCTTGCCAAAGGTTTTATTCGACCATCTACTTCCCCAGCAGGAGCTCCTATATTCTTGGTAGAGAAGAAAGATGGCAGCCTACGGCCATGCGTTGATTACAGGGACATTAATAACATCACTGTTAAAAACCGCTACCCCTTGCCTCTCATTCCTGAACTTTTGGAGAGACTTCGCTCAGCTAAAATATTTATAAAGCTTGATCTTCGGGGGGCATATAATCTGGTTCGCATAAGACCAAATGATGAATGGAAAACAGCTTTCAGAACCAGGTACGGGCATTACGAATATCTAGTAATGCCATTTGGGTTTTGTATTGCCCCTGCAACTTTCCAGCATCTTATCAATGATGTACTACGAGATCTCCTGGATCAGTTTGTTGTGGCATATTTGGATGATATCCTAATATTCTCTGATAGTCTTGAAAACCACAGAAAACAGGTCCGTATAGTTCTGGAGCGCCTTCGTACCCACCACCTATACATTAAACTAGAAAAATGTGAGTTTGAACAAACAGAAATTAAATTCCTGGGGTATGTCATAACTCCTAAAGATTTAACTATGGACGCAAGTAAAATTAAAGCTGTGCTGGACTGGCCCATCCCCAAGAATGAAAAAGATGTCCAGAGATTTGTGGGGTTTGCCAATTTTTACAGGCGTTTCATTAAGAATTTCTCTGCCGTTATTACACCGATCACTGAACTCACACGTAAGGGGACTCCTTTTCAGTGGTCCGATAAGGCTGATACCGCATTTTCCCGATTAAAGACTCTGTTTACATCTGTCCACGTCCTGGTACATCCTCAGCCAGAATTACCATTTATTGTGGAAGTTGATGCTTCTGATTCAGCTGTTGGTGCTATACTGTCTCAAAGGACTGGACCTAAGATGCTGTTACATCCGTGTGCCTTCTATTCCCGCCAGATGGTGCCAGCAGAAAGAAATTATGACATAGGGAATAAAGAACTATTGGCTATAAAAGCTGCCTTCACCGAATGGAGACATCTCTTGGAGGGAGCTACCCATCCAATTACTGTCCTCACAGATCACAAAAATCTGGAATGTAATCGATCAGCTAAGAGACTGTCAGCCAGACAAGCACGCTGGTCCCTATTCTTCTCAAGGTTTAATTTTTTGGTTACATACCGTCCTGGCTCCAAGAATGGTAAGGCGGATGCCTTGTCTAGAATAGCTGACCCCCTCCATGCTACCGTAACCAAGACCACCATCTTGCCGGAGTTGCTTTTCCTTCTGATCTGATGTCTCGTATTAAAAAGGGCTACGCTGTAGACCCAGTTCTTCGTGATCCTCCTCGTGATCTCCATATGACGATGCTTAATGGGTTTTGGATTTTTCAACGACGTCTGTTTGCTCCGGAGTCAGTGCGACTGGACCTTTTACGTCTCTACCATGACTCAAAACCAGCAGGTCATCCAGGAATCCGAAAGACGCAAGACCTACTTGCCCGATCCTTTTGGTGGCCGAAGTATCATGAGGATGTTAAGAAGTATGTGTCCTCTTGTGATGTGTGTGCCAGCGATAAGACTCCTCGCTCATCCCCTGTTGGCTTTCTTCAGCCTCTTCCGATTCCTCATCGTCCCTGGGGATCTATATCCATGGACTTTATTGTGGAACTACCTCCCTCTAAGGAACACACTACCATTCTTGTTGTTGTGGACAGGTTAACTAAGATGGGTCATTTCATACCAGCTCGTGGTCTCCCTTCAGCTAAACAGACGGCTGACCTGATTATTCAGGAAATTTTTCGCTTGCATGGAGTGCCTGATGAAGTAGTTTCTGACAGGGGAGTGCAGTTTACGTCTCGTTTTTAGATTTTTTTTTGTTCTAATCTAGGTATTAATGTAAATCTGTCGTCGGCTTTTCATCCACAAAGTAATGGACAGACTAAGTGAACCAACCAGACTTTGGAGCAATATTTGCGGTGCTATATTAGTTACCTGCAGGATGACTGGCTTGATTTTCTACCCACGGCGGAGTTTGCCTATAACAATGCCCAACACTGCTCCACTTCTTTGAGCCCATTTTTTGCCAACTATGGTTACCATCCGACCTTTTTATTCAGTCTCCCAATTACTACTTCCATTCCTGCTTTCACTGACAGGCTAACCGCCTTACGTGATTCCCAAGCACTGTTGAAAGAGACTCTTTTGGAGGCTCAGGAATGTTACAAAAGAGCTGCTGATAGGCATAGAAAGGAGGCCCCAGTCTATCGCGTTGGTGACAAGGTGTGGCTGTCAACAAAGAATCTTAAGCTTCGGATTCCTTCTCATAAATTGGGTCAAAGGTTCATGGGAGCTTTTGAGATCATTGCTCAGATCAATGCTGTCACCTTCCGTTTGCAACTCCCGAATTTCATGAAAATACATCCAGTGTTTCACGTTGCACTGCTTAAACCTGGTTATGGAAATACTTTCCCTGGCCGAGCCCTGCCTGCCCCACCTCCAGTCCTCGTGGATGGTGAGGATGAGTACGAAGTGGACAAAATTCTTGACTCCCGGATCTTCTGTAACAAACTTCAGTATCTGGTTCGCTGGAAAGGCTATGTGAGGAGGAGAGTTCGTGGGAACCAGTGGACAATATTTACGCTCCTGATCTACTTCGGTCTTTTCATGTGCAGTACCCTGCTAAACCAGGTAATAGGGCATCCAGAGGCTGCACCTATAGAGGCAGGGGTAATGTGAGGAATTGACTCTGCTGGGTTTTGAACCCTGGTCCCCAGGCTGCTATACCTCTTCCCTACCACTGCGCCAGCCTGCCTTTTGTGAATTCCATTAAGACCTTATAAGCTTGACTCTGCTAGCAATTTTATCAGTACCTAAGTCTCTTCAGCTGTGTCTGGTCAGGTGTCTGGTTCTTGGCATATATAAGGCACTTCCTGTCTCTGTATCCTTGCCAGATTATTGTTGGTTCCTGATCCCTTCAATAAAAGCTTGTTCCTGTTTAACCTACAAGTTGCTGAACCGGATTATTGCTGACCTTGGCTACTGGTCTCCACAACTTTGTGATTCCTATATCATTACACACCCCTCCCTCCCCTGTGTCTCTTTCCCCTCCTCTCCCTCCCCTGTCCCTCTTTCCCCCTCTTCCTCCCCTGTCTCTCCGCCCCCTCTCTCCCTCCCCTGGCTCTTTGCCCACACTCTCCCTCCCCTGTCTCTCTTCCCTCCCCCTCTCCAGGACTCACTTAGCCTTCCCCCCACTCTGGATTCCCTCAGCCTTTCCCCCCCCCGGATCCCATCAGACTCCCCCCCCTGGATCCCCTCAGACTTCCCCCCTCCAGATCATCTTAGGCTTATCTCCCACCCCTCTCTTTTTTCCCCTCTCTCCCTCCCCTCTCTCTCTCTCTCTCTTTTCTCCCTCTCTCCCTCCCCTTTCTCTCTCTTTGCCACATATCTCCCTCTCCTCTCTCTCTCTTTGTCCCCTCTCTCCCTCCCCCTCTCTCTCTCTCTTTGCCCCCTTTTCTCTCTTGCCCCTCCTTCTCTCTCTTTGCCCCCTCTCTCCCTCCCCTCCCTCTTTCTTTGCCCCCTTTTCTCCCTTGCCCCTCTCTCTTGGCCCCTTCTCTCCCTCCCTTGTCTCTATTTGCCCCCTCTCTCTCTCCCCTGTCTTTCTCCCTCCCTCCCCTGTCTCTCTTCCCTCCCCCTCGGCCTCTCCAGGACTCACTTAGCCTTCCCCCGCTCCGGATTCCCTAGCCTTTCTCCCCCTCTGGATCTCCTTAGACTCCTCCCCCCTACGGATCCCCTCAGACTCCTCCCCCCCCCCCCCGATCCCCTGAGACTTCCCCCCTCCGGATCCACTCAGGCTTATCGGTATCATGCTGTCTCCCTGCGCCCGCACGTCCTTCTGCAGAGGCAGTGAAGTCGGAATGGTGACGACATTGTAATCTTCATCAATCTGCTTCTTGCTAATCTCTTGCAATGCTTAGCAAATCTAGGGGACAGAAAGCTAGCCCTCTAATATTTGAAAAACATCTCCTATGAGACGTGGAAGCTTCTGTTTTTGGAGGAATTAAACATTTTTGGAGGATATTGAACCACAATAAAAGTTTTTAAGAGTTTTTTTGGCTGACAATTCTTTACACAGGTCCTTTGTCATGACCCACTTTTTCAATTGGCTCGCCCAGAACCTGGTTCTGACCTACCCAGTGTATTGTGAGGGTTCTTGTAGATATCCATGCAAGCAGGAATAAACCCAGATTGGGATTCAACCACTAAATAGAACCTAGGAACCACCGGACCCAGAATAGTGAATCTCTAGTGAATCAGATGCAGCATCAATAACCCAAATGTATAGGCTTATGTCTTCTTAGAATAAATGATACAAGTAAATTATGTATATCCAAACTGTTTGTTAACACAACAGATTTATAGGCACAGTAAACCATTACCATAATTGAGGGGTAAGGGGTGGGACAATTCAAACATTATGGCCAGTCCCAAGCCCATATCAGGAAGTTCCTTCTCTATGAACTCTGCAGGATTAGCCTTGTAACCCTTTGATGTCACCGCTCAGGTCAGAGGGATATGCCTCTTACCCATAAAGGCTTACCAGTATAGGTTAATATTAATAAAAATAATAATAACAATAATCATCATAATGGGAGCCCCACATAACCTGTTTTATAAAAAATACCCCAAAACTCCTGCAGTTCAAGATGAAACATGATATATACAAGTTCACATGGACACAATAACATCATCCTTGGTAAAACCAAATAGTTCAAGAGAGTTATCTCTTCAGACAATTTATTACAAACATGGGGAAAATATTGCATAGCATATAATAACATGAATCGCACATATATTAACCCTATCCATGCCATCAGGGCTGCTATATATCCAGATATCCATGTGGCCAAAACATTATATTAAAAGATACATATGAACAAACCCTTTTCAGCTTATGACTTGTCATACTGGTTATGCCACTACCTTTCAAGGCAAAGATATCCCAGTGAATAGATTTTCATAATCCATACTCATACTCCTGTATGAACATTATAGAAGGGTTCTACCATATGCCACAAATCCAGTGTTATAAAAATATGATTACTAAACTATTACCTCTCCCCCACTCTCTTTAGCACCCTCTCGTGAAGACCTCTACCGATCAGCTGATTATTCCATTACCCGAGAAGAGGTAATTAGCACAACATCGTCACTATTTGGTTTCCTCTTCTCATGACAGGGAGGTGAAAATGTTAATGTACACATCATGCCCTTCTGGAGACAGACTGTCTCAGGGAAGGGGGGGGGGGGTGTTCTTTCCTGTATCCAGCAACAGTAATTAAACATGGTGTCACTGAAAAAGATGGTGGACTGGCTTAACAAGAGCAGAGATAGGAAAATGGGGACGATTTCTTCCTCTATTGAGTCTGGTTTGTTCCTAGTAACACTGTACCTCTGTCAGATGCTCGTAAAAAAAGGTTGCAATACACACACACACTGCCCTGTATTTAAGCCACTCACATACAATAACTATGACTAATAGAGATATTGCGAATTGTTCGCCGGCGGACTGTTCCCGGCGAACATAGCATGTACGCGTTCACGGCGAACTGCGAACATATGCGATATTCGACCTGCCCCCTATACTTTATCATTGAGCAAACTTTGACCCTGCATGTCACAGTCAGCAAACACATTCCAGCCAATCAGCAGCATACACTCCCTTCCAGAGCCTTCTACCTCATGGACAGCAGCCATTTTGGAATCATAACTAACTTGCAGTCTTACTGAGAGGAGGCTGAGTGTAGGTGATACTGCATCAATAGGGAAAACCATAGCTAGGCTACTGTACACAGTGTGCAATACAGTCCTGAAGGACTCTTTTGATCTCTGCTGCAAGGACACCCCTATGTCTCTTCCCCCCCTTATCATCATCCTCCCCTCACCTTAGCACCCAACCCTAACACCCCTCACATCTATTCCTAACATGCCTCACCCTAACACCCCTTACACTTATCCTTAACACCCCTCACCCTAACCCTAACACCCCTCACACTTATCCCTAACACCCCTCACACTTATCCCTAACACCCCTCACCCTAACACCTAACCCTAACACCCCTCACACTTATCCCTAACACCCCTCACCCTAACCCTAACACCCGTCACACTTATCCCTAACACCCCCTTACCCTAACCCTAACACCCCTCACACTTATCCCTAACACCCCTTACCCTAACCCTAACACCCCTCACACTTATCCCTAACACCCCTTACCCTAACCCTAACACCCCTCACACTTATCCCTAACACCCCTTACCCTAACCCTAACACCCCTCACACTTATCCATAACATCCCTCACCCTAACCCTAACACCCCTCACACTTATCCCTAACACCCCTCACCCTAACACCTAACCCTAACACCCCTCACACTTATCCCTAACACCCCTCACACTTCTCCTTAACACCCCTCACCCTAACCCTAACACCCCTCACACTTATCCCTAACACCCCTTACCCTAACCCTAACACCCCTCACCCTAACCCTAACACCCCTCACACTTATCCCTAACACCCCTTACCCTAACCCTAACACCCCTCACACTTATCCATAACACCCATCAACCTAACACCTAACCCCTAACATTCTCACACTTATCCCTAAGACCTAACACCTCTCGCACTTATCCCTAACACCCCTCACCCTAACCCTAACACCCCTCACACTTATCCCTAACACCCCTCACCCTAACCCTAACACCCCTCACACTTATCCCTAACACCCCTAACCCTAACATCTAACCCTAACACCCCTCACACATATCCCTAACACCCCTCACCCTAACCCTAACACCCCTCACACTTATCCCTAACACCCCTCACCCTAACCCTAACACCCCTCACACTTATCCCTAACACCCCTTACCCTAAGACCTAACACCCCTCACACTTATCCCTAACACCCCTCACCCTAACCCTAACACCCCTCACACTTATCCCCAACACCCCTCACCCTTACACTAACACCCCTCACACTTATCCCTAACACCCCTTACCCTAACCCTAACACCCCTCACACTTATCCATAACACCCATCAACCTAACAACTAACCCTAACATTCTCACACTTATCCCTAAGACCTAACACCCCTCACACTTATCCCTAACACCCCCGCACCCTAACCCTAACACCCCTCACACTTATCCCTAACACCCCTCACCCTTACCCTAACACCCCTCATACTTATCCCTAACACGCCTCATCCTAACACCTAACCCTAACACCCCTCACACTTATCCCTAACACCCCTAATCCTAACACCCCTCACACTTATCCCTAACACCCCTCACCCTAACACCCCTCACATTTAGCCCTGACACCCCTCACCCTAACACCTAACCCCCTCACCCTTACCCTAACACCCCTCACACTTATCCCTAACACCCATTACCCTAACCCTAACACTCCTCACACTTATCCATAACACCCATCAACCTAACACCTAACCCTAACATTCTCACACTTATCCCTAAGACCTAACACCCCTCAAACTTATCCCTAACACCCCTCACCCTAACCCTAACACTCCTCACACTTATCCCTAACACCCCTAACACCTAACCCTAACACCCCTCACACTTATCCCTAACACCCCTCACCCTAACCCTAACACTCCTCACACTTATCCCTAACACCCCTCACCCTAACCCTAACACCCCTCACACTTATCCCTAACACCCCTCACCCTAACCCTAACACCCCTCACATTTATCCCTAACACCCCTCACCCTAACACCTAACCCTAACACCCCTCACACTTATCCCTAACACCCCTCACCCTAACCCTAACACCCCTCACACTTATGCCTAACACCCCTTACCCTAACCCTAACACCCCTCACACTTATTCATAACATCCATCAACCTAACACCTAACCCTAACATTCTCACACTTATCCCTAAGACCTAACACCCCTCACACTTATCCCTAACACCCCTCACCCTAACCCTAACACCCCTCACACTTATCCCTAACACCCCTCACCCTTACCCTAACACCCCTCACACTTATCCCTAACACCCTTCATCCTAACACCTAACCCTAACACCCCTCACACTTATCCCTAACACCCCTAACCCTAACACCCCTCACACTTATCCCTAACACCCCTCACCCTAACACCCCTCACATTTAGCTCTAACACCCCTCACCCTAACACCTAACCCCCTCACCCTTACCCTAACACCCCTCACACTTATCCCTAACACCCCTCACCCTAACCCTAACACTCCTCACACTTATCCATAACACCCATCAACCTAACACCTAACCCTAACATTCTCACACTTATCCCTAAGACCTAACACCCCTCTCACTTATCCCTAACACCCCTAACACCTAACCCTAACACTCCTCACACTTATCCCTAACACCCCTAACACCTAACCCTAACACCCCTCACACTTATCCCTAACACCCCTCACCCTAACCCTAACACTCCTCACACTTATCCCTAACACCCCTCACCCTAACCCTAACACCCCTCACACTTATCCCTAACACCCCTCACCCTAACCCTAACACCCCTCACATTTATCCCTAACACCCCTCACCCTAACACCTAACCCTAACACCCCTCACACTTATCCCTAACACCCCTCACCCTAACCCTAACACCCCTCACACTTATCCCTAACACCCCTTACCCTAACACCCCTCACACTTATTCATAACATCCATCAACCTAACACCTAACCCTAACATTCTCACACTTATCCCTAAGACCTAACACCCCTCACACTTATCCCTAACACCCCTCACCCTAACCCTAACACTCCTCACACTTATCCCTAACACCCCTAACACCTAACCCTAACACCCCTCACACTTATCCCTAACACCCCTCACCCTAACCCTAACACTCCTCACACTTATCCCTAACACCCCTCACCCTAACCCTAACACCCCTCACACTTATCCCTAACACCCCTCACCCTAACCCTAACACCCCTCACATTTATCCCTAACACCCCTCACCCTAACACCTAACCCTAACACCCCTCACACTTATCCCTAACACCCCTCACCCTAACCCTAACACCCCTCACACTTATCCCTAACACCCCTTACCCTAACCCTAACACCCCTCACACTTATTCATAACATCCATCAACCTAACACCTAACCCTAACATTCTCACACTTATCCCTAAGACCTAACACCCCTCACACTTATCCCTAACACCCCTCACCCTAACCCTAACACCCCTCACACTTATCCCTAACACCCCTCACCCTTACCCTAACACCCCTCACACTTATCCCTAACACCCCTCATCCTTACACCTAACCCTAACACCCCTCACACTTATCCCTAACACCACTAACCCTAACACCCCTCACACTTATCCCTAACACCCCTCACCCTAACACCCCTCACATTTAGCTCTAACACCCCTCACCCTAACACCTAACCCCCTCACCCTTACCCTAACACCTCTCACACTTATCCCTAACACCCATTACCCTAACCCTAACACTCCTCACACTTATCCATAACACCCATCAACCTAACACCTAACCCTAACATTCTCACACTTATCCCTAAGACCTAACACCCCTCAAACTTATCCCTAACACCCCTCACCCTAACCCTAACACTCCTCACACTTATCCCTAACACCCCTAACACCTAACCCTAACACCCCTCACACTTATCCCTAACACCCCTCACCCTAACCCTAACACTCCTCACACTTATCTCTAACACCCCTCACCCTAACCCTAACACCCCTCACACTTATCCCTAACACCCCTCACCCTAACCCTAACACCCCTCACATTTATCCCTAACACCCCTCACCCTAACACCTAACCCTAACACCCCTCACACTTATCCCTAACACCCCTCACCCTAACCCTAACACCCCTCACACTTATCCCTAACACCCCTTACCCTAACCCTAACACCCCTCACACTTATTCATAACATCCATCAACCTAACACCTAACCATAACATTCTCACACTTATCCCTAAGACCTAACACCCCTCACACTTATCCCTAACACCCCTCACCCTAACCCTAACACCCCTCACACTTATCCCTAACACCCCTCACCCTTACCCTAACACCCCTCACACTTATCCCTAACACCCCTCATCCTAACACCTAACCCTAACACCCCTCACACTTATCCCTAACACTCCTAACCCTAACACCCCTCACACTTATCCCTAACACCCCTCACCCTAACACCCCTCACATTTAGCTCTAACACCCCTCACCCTAACACCTAACCCCCTCACCCTTACCCTAACACCCCTCACACTTATCCCTAACACCCATTACCCTAACCCTAACACCCCTCACACTTATCCATAACACCCATCAACCTAACACCTAACCCTAACATTCTCACACTTATCCCTAAGACCTAACACCCCTCAAACTTATCCCTAACACCCCTCACCCTAACCCTAACACTCCTCACACTTATCCCTAACACCCCTAACACCTAACCCTAACACCCCTCACACTTATCCCTAACACCCCTTACCCTAACACCCCTCACACTTATTCATAACATCCATCAACCTAACACCTAACCCTAACATTCTCACACTTATCCCTAAGACCTAACACCCCTCACACTTATCCCTAACACCCCTCACCCTAACCCTAACACTCCTCACACTTATCCCTAACACCCCTAACACCTAACCCTAACACCCCTCACACTTATCCCTAACACCCCTCACCCTAACCCTAACACTCCTCACACTTATCCCTAACACCCCTCACCCTAACCCTAACACCCCTCACACTTATCCCTAACACCCCTCACCCTAACCCTAACACCCCTCACATTTATCCCTAACACCCCTCACCCTAACACCTAACCCTAACACCCCTCACACTTATCCCTAACACCCCTCACCCTAACCCTAACACCCCTCACACTTATCCCTAACACCCCTTACCCTAACCCTAACACCCCTCACACTTATTCATAACATCCATCAACCTAACACCTAACCCTAACATTCTCACACTTATCCCTAAGACCTAACACCCCTCACACTTATCCCTAACACCCCTCACCCTAACCCTAACACCCCTCACACTTATCCCTAACACCGCTCACCCTTACCCTAACACCCCTCACACTTATCCCTAACACCCCTCATCCTAACACCTAACCCTAACACCCCTCACACTTATCCCTAACACCCCTAACCCTAACACCCCTCACACTTATCCCTAACACCCCTCACCCTAACACCCCTCACATTTAGCTCTAACACCCCTCACCCTAACACCTAACCCCCTCACCCTTACCCTAACACCCCTCACACTTATCCCTAACACCCATTACCCTAACCCTAACACTCCTCACACTTATCCATAACACCCATCAACCTAACACCTAACCCTAACATTCTCACACTTATCCCTAAGACCTAACACCCCTCAAACTTATCCCTAACACCCCTCACCCTAACCCTAACACTCCTCACACTTATCCCTAACACCCCTAACACCTAACCCTAACACCCCTCACACTTATCCCTAACACCCCTCACCCTAACCCTAACACTCCTCACACTTATCCCTAACACCCCTCACCCTAACCCTAACACCCCTCACACTTATCCCTAACACCCCTCACCCTAACCCTAACACCCCTCACATTTATCCCTAACACCCCTCACCCTAACACCTAACCCTAACACCCCTCACACTTATCCCTAACACCCCTCACCCTAACCCTAACACCCCTCACACTTATCCCTAACACCCCTTACCCTAACACCCCTCACACTTATTCATAACATCCATCAACCTAACACCTAACCCTAACATTCTCACACTTATCCCTAAGACCTAACACCCCTCACACTTATCCCTAACACCCCTCACCCTAACCCTAACACCCCTCACACTTATCCCTAACACCCCTCACCCTTACCCTAACACCCCTCACACTTATCCCTAACACCCCTCACCCTAACACCTAACCCTAACACCCCTCACTTTTATCCCTAACACCCCTAACCCTATCACCCCTCACACTTATCCCTAACACCCCTCACCCTAACACCCCTCACACTTAGCCCTAACACCCCTCACCCTAACACCTAACCCCCTCAACCTTATCCCTAACACCCCTTACCATAACACCCCTTACACTTATCCCTGTGTCTCTTGCCCCCCTAATCATCAAGTGAGGGGGGTGGATGATGAGGGAGGGGGGAAAGAGACACAGGGGAGGATGATGACAGAGGGGGGGAAGAGACACAGGGGAAGATGATGAGGGAGGGGGAAAAGAGACACAGGGGAGGATGATGAGGGAGGGGGGAAAGAGACACAGAAGAGGATGATGATGGAGGGGGAAGAGACACAGGGGAGGATGATGAGGGAGGAGGTAAAGAGATACAGGGGAGGATGATGAGGGAGGTGGGAGGATGATGAGGGAGGGGGGATGAGACACAGGGGAGGATGATGAGGAAGGGGGAAAAGAGACACAGGGGAAGATGATGAGGGAGGGGGTAAAGAGATACAGGGGAGGATGATGATGGAGGGGGATGTTAGGTTATTTATGCCCTTTATGGATTAAAACCAGACTCTGCATCAACTATGTAATTTTCCGTGGGAGTTTTGACATGGATCCCCCTCCGGCATGCCACAGTCCAGGTGTTAGTCCCCTTAAAACAACTTTTCAATCACTATTGTGGCCAGAAAGAGTCCCTGTGGGTTTTAAAACCCGCCTGCCGATTGAAGTCTATGGCGGTTCGCCGGGTTTGCCGGTTCGCAAACATTTGTGGCAGTTCGTGTTTGCGGTTCGCGAACCGAAAATTTTATGTTCGCGACATCACTAATGACTAACCTCATATTGTGACCCTCTCCATGAACAGTGCTTACCCACACAACCATAACTATACATCACATATTAACAATTATAACAGGATGGCTGTCAGTAAAACATGGCGCACAAGATGGCACACACAAACATCTCCAGTAACATTATCCATCATGGGCCAACATGGCAACTGTAGTCAAAGTATTTGTGTGAGGAAAAAGGGGAGAAGTGGTGTTATTGCACCCCTTGTGTGAGATATACTTAATTTTTCCTAACAATGAGGGTTTTATTAAACAGGCATTTATTAAATCATCCATTTTGTATTTCAGAGTTAGGAAAAAATAGCAAAAGTTTTACGTGCATGTTTGTGAGCATTTTAAATGTTATAGTATATAAGGAGCAACATGAAAAATATCTACTCTCTAATCTTTTGCTAAAACCAGATTTTAAATTAAAGCCAAGAACATATACTACTTTCTAATCTCCATGAAAACTAAAGCTGATTGTGGAAAATGTACCGATAAAGAATAAAACTACTGCACTCTACAGAGAATAGGTATGTTTCTGACTAGGTGGCAGAGGCCAAGGGCAACACATTTTCAGGGGGCATTCGGATGCCTGAGGATGAAGTGCAGTACATTGAAATACATTTGTATATGCATAGAAATGTCTAAATGCAGTACCTGACACTTTCTTAATACTATACATATATAAACACAACTACATTTATGATTTGAGATATAGAAAGGGGAAAGTGGGAGTTGCAAGTGGGGTGTACAAATCCTGAATATGTCACTGATACAGAGATATCTTCTTATTAGACAAATATTTTATTTAGCGTGACATGTTCTCAGGAGAGATGTACGTTAAAATGAATACTGGTTAGAGATCTTAAGGCTCCTGTTCCCAACAGAAATCCCAGATTAAAATTTCTGATTTACAACGACTGAAGCTGCCGAATGTCCCTTTAGATTGTAAATCTGCAAGTTTTAATCCTGCAAGGTTCTTTAGGGAAAGCGCTATGGACACTGGATTCCAAGCTCAAAGACAGGGCCATCCACTCTTTGCAATGCGTGAATCTTTAACTTGTCATTGCCTGTAACTTAACTTATGTATAGCGCTACAGAATATGTTGGCGCGTTACAAATAAATGATAATAATAATAATAATAAGTAGGATGGCCAGAATGAAGTACCTTTAAGCAGTGATAGATGAGCTTTAGATGTAATATTTAACTGCTGTCTAAGGGCCATATTAAAAAGCCCTTAGCAGCACCGGTAAACCCACAAAGCCTGCGGGCTTGAAATTATGCTGTGTTACAGAGCTATTAAATTAGCCAAGCCAACAACAGATGTGGCTGACATCGAAAACCCTTAAACTGTTCTTGGGCACGTTGCATGTGCGGCCATGAACATGATCAAATAGTCAAACCTGTAGTAACACGTTTAGATGGAGCCAATAGTAAAGGAGATTGTTGTCGTTACATCACTGAATAAGGGAGGTTAGATTTCAATCCCTTACGGGTTTGAATTACGAGTTACGATCGGACCCACATTCCAGAAATAATGAAATATTAATAATTGATTGCCGGAATCGATATAAAACGGAAATATAACATTAAAAAAAGTCTTACATTACATTACATTACAGGTTTGCAAGCTTGAGAATGTTGTGCTATTCATTTTAATACCTAACATCACTTTACCTTTAATACTAAGTACAGTAGTGTGTCGATATTTGCATTTACAGTGCTACAGATAGGACTTCCTCTCTGGTCCCCGTAGACTTTTTGGCTCTATTTGCGGGTTACGGGTTTGAACGCAAGTGGATTTGTAGTAATTTAATAGTGATTTGCGAACGTAACATTTACAGGCTTGACAGATCAAAGGCTTTGTGGCAACGGATTTCCAATTTCGACAGCCTGTAGGGTTTCTCCGCATGTAACCCGCAGAACGTTTGCGGGTAGCTGTATAAGGCCAATTTAATAGCCGTATTTCTTGCGGGCTCCGTTACGGGCTACGAGTTTTCACGTTGGGGGAATTTAAAATTGGCTGCTTTCCCAGTGTCCAAGTAGTCATGCATAGTCCACTTTATCTCAATAAAGTTCCCAATCCAATCCACTGAACAGATGTACTTTGTATTAATGCTCTATTTAATTTGCATTCAAATGATATACTTATATTTATACTTAATTATTTTTACTTTTTGTGAAGGAACAATATGATATTTTATGAAAAATGATGTATAAAAGTTATATTTAAGTATAAACTATGCTGGTAACATTTATACTTATCTCTGCCCTCTTTTCCCATATTCACCCCTAAAAATGTCCCTGGAACTAATTAATAAAATCTGGACAGTTTAATGCATAAGCCCAGTGTACAGTGGGGCGGTGGTGGAGTATTCAGTTGCTGAAACATCATCTAGGCCCAACCCATGACATCAAGGCTGACCAAAAATATTGATGTTACTCTTAGGTCTCAGACCAGAGAGACTGCTGCTAGGCCAAGAACCAGTAAATCACTGAACAAATCTGAGCTTTATTAGATATACCTGTTTTAGTCCAAACAGTGAGGAGATCAGTTGTATAGGGAGTTCTGCTACACCTCACTGATGAGGCCCAATGAAGGCGGAAACATACGTCTGGGGTTTGCTGTTTCTCCTGTTCAGGGTAGAATTGCCTGGTATTTCGGGGCTGGTTCACTCTAGTGAGTGGGACCAGACTTAAATACTTTAGGATATTTCTGCCTGTGAATGGCACAAGTGGCCTAAAAGAGGTTGCTCTCAGAGTAGGTTATCATATCCATAGAACTAACATATTAATGTTAGTTCGTTCTCTGATTGAGCACTTCTCACTTTGTTGTTTTGTTTATGCAAATTACCCTTAGGTATTAATCTCCCTAAGAGGTATAGGGGACTCCAGACGTGGACCCCTTGCTCACTGTGCCTTAGGGAGTTCAGTTACACCTCACTGACAAGGCCCAATAAAGGCCAAAACATACGTCTGGGGTTTGCTGTTTCTTCTGTTCAGGTTAGAATTGCCTGGTATTTTGGTGCTGGGTCACTCTAGTGAGTGGGACCAGACTAATATACTACAGGAAATTTCTCCCTGTGAAGGGCACAAGTGAGCTAAAAGAGGTTGCTCTCAGAGTAGGTTATCATGTCCATAGAACTAACCTATTAAGGTTAGTTGGTTCTCTTATTGAGCAGGTCTCACTTTGTTGTTTTGTGTATAGAATCTGATGCTGATCATTTGCTATAGAAAAGCATGCCTCATTTTCAAGAATCACCAGGGGGATAGCTGAACACAGTTTAATTGGCAACTATTTCTTTTACACAACACTGTTGCTATTCATATTGGATTATTTGAGTCTGTATGATGAGTGGGGGGGTGTGATATACACAATGGCTCCACTATGTTTATTAACTAAGGAAATTGTGTAGGGCAGTGTCAGTTCAGCACCTCGTGCTAACTGACCTCACATAATATCTAAGAGGTTTCTAATCATAATCTTTAATAAAATCTAGATAGTTACCTTGAAATCTCCAACTGAGTACTTTGTCTCAGTACTCTGGCTAACTGGCAGGCCCCGCCATTAAATTAAATTAAAGCAGGCTTGTCTGTCACTTAACTTTTTTGTCTGTAATATTCCACTTGTTTGTGGGTGCATCTATTGTTTTAAGTATAAGAATTTTTAATTACTCACTATTTTGTGCATCTGTTTGCAGTTTCTTCTACACACACTTTACCTTGTATACACACACACACACTTATATATATATATATATATATATATATACTAGCGACTTGCCCGTCAAAAAATCTTTTATTTCAAACATTACACTCCCTGCTCTTAAAAATGTAGAGGCAGTGGAGAGCAATATTGTTTTTTATCAGTGAGTTGTATAAACCCTTTAGACTATAACCTGGAAACGGTTTCTGTTTGTGACAAAGAAATCAAAGAGTGAGCAATACGTTCAAGGAGCATTTAAAAACACATTTAAAAACCTCATAAAGATGTTCTATGCACCTAAGATTGTTGTTGGAAGAAAATATAAACTCATAAAAAGTTGAAAACAATATGTAACTCTATCAAGAGTAAAACTTTTATAATTGTTTCGGATCTATCTTTTACTAGTCTATATCCAGAGAGAAGAAAGAACTGGGATATATTTAGATAATTACCTGGTTAGTTTCATTCAAAAATAAATGTCTTACTGACTCCAAATAACTGACAATTTCAATAATAATTATTCTATATTAATATTCTATTCAATGTTAAGATTAAATGCTGAAAGTTCTTGATGAAATTAAGCTTATGTTGCAATGAAGTCATTACTTTAGTAGCGAAATGTGTATTGAGTCCATTCCCTTTGGGCATGTAGCTGTGAGAAAAGGCTAACTATGGCAGCTTTTCTCACTAGCTAGGGAGCCATCCTATTTCTCAGGGCCCCCCAAGGTATAGGGATTAATGTTTGATGCCATGGCGGTCCATGAGGACCTCATGGTTATGGTTTATGTTACCCTGGGGGCCAGTAAACAGATTAATTCTTAACAAGCTTAAATACATTGTGTTATCTAAGTGACATGCTCTATATCTGTATTATTATCCAACGCATAGGAACAGGGCTACACAGAATTTGAACTAATGTTTTTGTAGATATCCACCTATTGTGATGATTAATTTGTTCATTACAAACTCTCTATATTACATTTTGCATGTTTTATTTTTTTTTTTTAATTTTCATACTGAAATTTCCTTTGCCCTGAGTTAACTCTACTCAAACCTTTTCAGTGTTTGTTCTACCTCCCATCCCATTCGAGCTACCATTGAGTTCCTATCCTTACTACCAGGGTAATGACTACTGGTCTGTTGAAGGGAAGAATTGTGTCTGCGTATCCACTAATCAGAGATGAGTTATTGACTGGCGAGAGTAGGTCTAACAGTGAGATAAGTATCGCTCTAGCCAAAGATTCCTCATCTGGCTCCCTACCAACTACACACACGTTGATGCTAACATTAAAATTTTTAATAATTAACAAAAAAAAGCCAGTTGAGTGATGTAGGTAAACTATACCTTGTGACGAAATCTGTACATTCAGTTGAGTTTACATATGCATACAATTATACACTCATTTACATGTCTGCATCTAGAATTTCCAGAGTCAATGCAGAAAATTGTTTGTTAATATTCTTTACTACAAAAAGGTTTTCTGATTTTGCTTTGCTATAAAGATGAACACATGGAAGTATATACATTTTCTGACTGATAAAGGGTTACTTCTTCCTAATCACATATGAGACCATAATAAATTGCTAGTAAGAGGGTCACATTGATGAGAACAGATAAATAAAATGAAAGAAAAACTCTCAAATGTGACTGCCTTGTAATAATTCTGCTGGCATTGGTTGATATCCTTGATGCAATGAGACAACAGAGAAAAGAGGAGGTATACAGACTGGCAGCTCAATGCAGCTAATCAGAGTGAGGCTTTGTTAATAACACCACCAAAGCCTTCATTACTGGAGAACTGTATAAACCTTATAACTTTGTTTTAATACTTGTTTTTAGTGCAAAAATATCCCCTCCACAAGCAGGCAACTCTAAGCATCTGCTGACCCTGCCATATGGGGAATCTGGCTCTGGGTGCATTTCATCAAAGACTAGTCTAGAAGATGTTCTGAGATATTATGAATATAGAGAAATATTTTGCAGGACAGCATCTTTGCAGGAAAACTTTATAGTATTTCTTCACCTGAAAAAAATTAGAACAAAAAATTAGAACAAGAGGTAGCTCTAGGTAGGGCAAGTAGTGTGAACTTATAGGGTGCTACTAGGGACAATATAATAACATATAGCAAAAGACACAACAGCATTCCATATTATTGTGCACAACCTATAAAACTCAAAAATGAGTTAAAAAAGTAGATAGATAAAACCTAGCTTTTAATAAATAGTATAAAAAAGTAATCTTTAAAAATATGCAGAGGCAGGGTGTGCAATAGAAGTCACTGAATATCATGTACAAATTCCTGATATGGACAGGGAAGTGTACCAAGTGCATACATCTATACACATGGTATAAAAAGTGCTAAATATAAAAAGTGCCAACAGTGCATAAAGTGCTAATCTTAAATTATATGGAACCAAACAATTGTTTATTCGGTTCTAAAAGTGCTGAAGTGTAATAGTGTACAACTTTGTATATATTTATTGCAGTGGTGCAAATTCCCTTATATATCAGGAAAAAATATGTACAGTATCACTTTTTCCATATATTCTGTAAAATACTCCATTAATTGGGTCTTATGGAAATAAAGTGACTAGTGCAATTATTATGATTCACTTTGCCTCGTTGCTGTTAAATAATATATCATAGGGCTTAGAGCTCCGTTTTTTGTCATAAGCCTTATAGCTCTGTTTTTTATCAGCTCCGTTTTTTATCAGCTCTGTCTTATAGATAATTATATCGAGGTAAAGGACTAGTATTTTTCTTAGCTAAATAGCTAAAATGACTAAAACGAGACTCCTATAGTTATATATTGACTTCTCCAGTGAGATATTGTTAAGGAGCTCATGCACAGCGTGCCACAAGGTTGAGACGCCTAGCTATGACGTCATCAGCCTGCGTGTGCGCACCTGCGTCTGATCCGACGCACGTTTCTGGATTTTTTCAAGGGTCACCGCCATGTTGCTAAGGCCTCCCTTTTAAAGCCTGCTGATCACCATGGAAACGGTGTATTAAGACTAAAAACAAATCTTTAATTTAAAAATGGAATAAAGGAGGACAAATATTATATGAGCATGGTTTATACAATTAGAAACGAAGAGGGCACATGTAAAGTTTACAGAAGCTCCTATTAGAAGTGGCATAATTTAAGATATTGCCTTATGACGTATATACTGATGATTATTTAATCATGCACAGTTTTAAAATTACAGTGGAGTACTCTTTGTTTTTATGTATCACTGTTCATAGAAATATCTTACACATAACTCTTATTCTCTCATTGAGATAAATGGCATGTATGATGATAGCACATTTATTAGTCCTTTATTGTATAATAATTCTTCACCTGTATCCAAACATCAAAAAAAATAACTCACTGTATTATTAGTCTGGATTCTAATAGAGGTTACATTTTAAATCCTGGATACTATACCACCTAATGAAACTGAAAGACCAAGGCTATGTACGTGTATTTTAAAGGGAATGCTTTGTCAGTTGTTAAGTCCACCCATGACTCTTCCAACTACTTCTAGGGGTTATTGCCTAAGATTGTCATTCATAACTCAAACAGTGCTACTCTTATATCTGCTAGCTTCTGGCTAATCCTCCAGGTTGTTGAAAGGCCGGGGGACTGGAGTTGACTTAACTCATTGTTCAATTTCTGCTTGTTCAAGAAGGTGTTTAAGAAGGTGTAGGTTCTACTACTACAACCAGTTATGATGGCACATGGTACAGGGAACTCCAGCTGGAATGTCCTGTCAATTTATCTCAGTCATCAATTAAGGAAGCAGTTATACCTATACGGCTTGAGTTGCCACGCTAGCCCTCACAAATATTGATATCCAGCATATAATTAAATTATATTACTGGAAAGAATAGCTGTTTGCCAGAGAAATACAGTACACATCACAAAACTGGTATCCTTAAAAAAGTGTGTTTTATTCAGGTTCTTTTTTTTAACACATCTCAAAGCAGAGTAACAGAGTGTTCAAATGCAAATAAAACAAGGCTTTTAATTGATGTTTGGTGCTGATCCATCCAGGGTCCCACAGAAGAATCAACATTTTTTTTCTAATTACAAACTAGTTTTCATTCATTTTTTTCTGGCTAAATTACGCTCTGGGTATGGCAGAGTTTTCAAACATATATTTGTTTTCATTGTACAGTGGCCCTTTAATAAAGATCCCTTTAATAAAGAATTGTTCTAACTAGTATAACTCCCAGTATAGGCTTCAGTCATGTTAGGACCTTTAAGCGATTAAAAATGTTGTCCTTGCTAGAGGATTAATTTCAATGGGAGTTCGAGTCTGGAAGGGGACAAGATTTAAAATATTATAAAAAATAATAGTGTATGTAGACACTCACTTTCCAATAAATTAATCTGAGTGGAGTAAGTACTCCTCTGCCTAGCGAAAATAATAATTTATTGAAAATCTAATTTACAATTATGAATTGACTTAATAATTAACGAGCTGTGACTGGTTCCGATTCTGGTCAAAAGGTCATTTGTGTGGGTGATTCACTTTTCTGGATGAAAAACATGCACAAAGAATAGAATTTGATATCACAGAAATGTCTTACCTTTGAACCTAATTAAAGACAGTTCCTCATGTTTTAATGTTTTTAATAACAAAGTTTAAATGAGGATTGATTAAATGGAGGAAATACAAATTTAAGTGATTGTGTTATTTTATATTTAGTATCAAACGCATGTTGCCATGTCAATATATACATATATATAAACACGGTCACAGGTTGCAATATATCTTGTTTATTGTAGGTCAGAGCTTAATCAGTGGGAAAATATTAACTTAGCTGCGTCATAAACATTTGTAAAGTGCAATGTATTCTTGCCTATGACATTTATCTTTCTTCTTATCTTGGTTTATTATTGTATATATGCATAGGGCAAATTTATAATGTGTACAGTATCTTAAAGAAGATTACTTTATCCAAATGATCAACATAATTGTCAGTGTATCAGTGATAAAGCCATTCAGGAAATTTACCAAGCTTTTTACCAAGCATATTTATTAATGATTTAGAAGTAGGATTGGAAAGTAGTGTCTCCATTGTTGCTTATGACACCATGTTGTGCAAGGTAATTAAATCAGATAATGATGTTCTTTCCCTCCAAAGGGTTTTGCATAAATTAGAGAAATGGGCGACTAAATGGCAGATGAGATCTAATACAAAGAAAGGAAAGTTATGTATCTGGGAAGGAAAAATAGCCGTGCAATTTATAATCTTAATGGAGCAAATCTAGGGGTATCGGATAATGAAAGGGATTTGGGAGTACTTGTGGACAACCACCTAGGTAACAGTGCTCAATGCCAAGCAGCATCTGCAAAGGCAAGTCAAATATTAGCATATATTAAGAAGGGTATAGAAGCAAGGGAAGCAAATATAATTCTGCGACTATACAAATCCCTAGTATGCCCTCATTTGGAATATGGAGTACAGTCTTAGGCACCACTACATAAAAAGGAAATTTTAGAACTGGAAAAAGTACAGAGAAGGGCAACAAAACTAATAAGGGGAATGGAGTAAGTTATGAAGAAAGACTAACCAAAATAAACTTATTTTCTTTAGAAAAAAGGCATCTAAGAGGTGATATGATTACCTTATATAAATATATCCAGGGTCAATACAAGGCTTTGTCAAGTTAACTTTTTGTGCCAAGAGGTTTTCAACTCACAAGAGGACATCCTTTGAGATTATAAGTAAAAAGATTTCAGTTTAAAGAAAGAAAAGGGTTCTTCACAGTAAGAGTGGTTAATCTGTGGACTTCTCTACCAAAGGAGGTGGTGACAGTGGATTCAATAGATAACTTTAAAAGGGGGATTGGATATATTCTTAAATAAAAATGGTAATCAGGGTTGTACTGGATAATTAGAGAGAGAGAGTATTGATCCAGGGAGGAGTCCAATCGTAAGGAACTGGGGACAGGAAGGAATCTTAATTTTTTTCCCCTTTTGAGACAATTGACAAAGTTTCACTGTTTTTTTTCTGTATGCCTTTGTCTGTATCAATAATCAATTAACAATTAATCTGCATAATGTAGCTCAGAGGAGATCTAAAAAGGTTGAACTTGATGGAATAAAATAATTTTTTCAACCTCAATTACTATGTAACTATGTAAAATTACCTTTATATTTATTCAATAAGGTGATTTAAATATAAAAGAGCAAATAAGGAATAGAAGAAAAAAAGTGGATGAAATGTTGAATTTGTATTTTAGAAAATATATTTCTAGTTTACTTACCAGTTTATGGAACATTATTAAAGCAGCATCAAGAGCTGGAAGACATCTCACAAACCATTAACTTACATACGGTCACGATCGTTTCTTCAATTGGGCCAGCACAGAACCTAGTTCTGACCCCCCCAGCGACATGTGATGGTTCTTGCTATTATCTATGCTAGCAGAGACAGGACCAGACCATTATTGGACCATCAGGACAATCACAGGAACATGGGAATTATCAGGCAGAGCAGCAGAGCTACTGTCTGTAACTCAGGCAGATGTAGAATCTGTAACCCCTGTAATCAGAGTTAACCCTTAACTCAATAATGAGCAGACATTTAAATTATATATCACCACTTGAGCACCTTTATGATACAAAACATTCAACAATGTTATACACATGGGCCACCCCTCATCACCAAGCCACACCCCTTAGCAACCCTAACCCACACATCCAGGGGTTACTACAATTACGATCCCCTCACAGGGAAATAGCAGTCCAGACACAATATATATATCTATGTGTACAGTCCCGATATACATTGGAAATGCAATGTTTGCCCTGAATGGGATTCCTTGTGCCACTCACACCATGGCCTCCCGGGGCACCAGTTGGTTGAATCAACCCCAAGAGACCCCAGTAGCCCCAGGGCATGACAACTGCTACCTCCCTTCTCATGTAGCCCAGAAAGTTATCCTACTTGGAATACTTTCTATTGACACTGATTACTTGTCCTCTTTTCCTGAGAGGCCATCTGCATTTTGATGGACCTTTCACCACCGGATGGAAGAGAAAAATTAGTCTCTAAGGCCAGGGTCCATTTTAGCAGTCGTCCATTGTAACCTGCCCCTCTAGACAGTCAACATAGGGGTTGTGGCCCATTACCACAGTTATCACCCTGCCATGGTACTATACCAGGGACTAAACTTGGTAATACCACACATCACCTGTTTCTTCACTAGGATAATGGGACAGGTAGCTATTTCCTCCACCTTAGCTGGCTCTGGCCTGATCATCCTGCTGCCCATGTACTGACCCCTAGCCCACTGGCACTGATCTTAACGAACAGCAAAGTGTTCTCCTTGTCCCACCATCGCTTCCTGTATATTTTGCCTGGCTAGTAAATTTGGTAAGGTTTCTTCCTCTGGGTCAATGCCTGTATCTAGCACTGCTTGTACTGCTAACAAGTTCCAGGGCCCCTTCTTGTATTCCTTCAGCCTATTGATATTGGCCACTCTGTTGACTTTCCTGTCAGAGTCTACAGTCACTATATATGTGTGTGGGAATTTAACTTTTTGTGACTGGGTAAGGGCCTACCCAAGTGGCTTGTAATTTATCCTGGCACTGGGGTACCCCCTGCCAGCTGCCAATCTGTAGCACCCCTGTTATCATATTGTCTGTTTCTGGCCTTGGCCCCTGTCATGTGTCCCTTGACCAACCCAGTTAACATGCCTAATTTCTCCCAGAGGCCCCAACATATAAAGCTACTGACACCTGGTTTGATCCATAATCTCCTTCCTATGTCTCCCTGATCACATTCAAGGGTCCCCTTCTCTGTCTACTATACAGGAGTTCAAATGGAGAAAATACTGTAGACTCCTGAGGTACTTCTCTATAGGCACAGTGAAGGTATAATAGGGACCCATTTGATCTTTCATAAATCCCATTTGTCAGGTGGGTAACATGGGGAGAAGCTAAGGTGTTTAAAATCACATAGTTTTTTTAATTGCTGAGTGACACTAGTCATGAACTGGGTACCCCTGTTTGATAGAATCTCCTCAGGGAACCCATCCTGGTCAACAGAGATTTCAGCTAGGGGGACAGCCTCAGGATACCAGTAGCACTATAGTAAGAACAAACTGCTTCTCTTTCTTGCTAGCTCTGGCTAGGGGTCCTATAATATTGATAGCCACCAATTGGAAAGGGGCATTTATAACTGGCAGGGATGGAAGAGGGACCCTGGTACCCTTTTCTGGGTGATCATACCGTTGACAGGCATCACAGGTGTTACTGTAATTAGTAATATCCTGATTAACCCAAGGCCAGTAGAACACCCTGGTAAGGCGATGCTGGGTACCCTTAACCCCCATGTGACCAGCTAAGGGCACCTCATGGGCTATCTTTAACAATCCACCGCTAAATTTCTGGGGAATCACCATCTGCCTGCCATCCTCAGTGGTGACCCTATACATTAGCCCTTTTCCACACACATAAATCTCCCTTTCTGGACCTGTTTCCTGCTTCTCAACCCTTTTCCTTGTGCCAGCTAAGGTCTCAACTTTTACTAATTCTGTTCCCACCTCCCCTACAATGACCCAACCCAATCCCTGTTCCCCAGCAGGCAATAGACTCACCCGAGGTTCCAAGTGATCGGTCTCCTCCTGACTCAATGAGTCCACATGGAAGCTGTTGGCTGTTTGGGACCTGATGACTGCATTCACATAATTACTTTTAAGTCATCCCAAGTCGTTGCCCAGTAAAACATTTGCAGGTAATGCAGGCATAACTTGCACAACCCTTACACCTTTCCCAGTGCCCAATCCAAATGCAAGTGGGCAACTGGGATGGGAAGTTCCTGGCCTCCGGCCACCCTTACTTCCATGGTTTTGAACAACATGACTGTACGTGGTACCAAATCTGGGTGTACCACAGTGACAGAGTCCCCAGTATCCGGGAATTCCTGGGCCTTTCTTCCCTGAACATAAACTTCTGGAAATGTTGGGTCCTGTTACCCTCTGGACCTGCCTGCACAATATAGATGGGGTGACAGAAATCTTTCTCTCTCGGTCTGGTCTGGGTCATTGCAGGCTCTGTGACATGCATGTTCCACTCCCCCAGAAAGTAGACTGGCTTAGTGGGGGGCTGGGCCACCCTGTGAGGCACATTGGGGCACTCTCTCCTCATGTGTCCTGGTTGTTGGCAGCCATAGCACTCCAGGCCCCTTGTGGTTTGAGTGCCAGGGCGGGAACTGGTATGTCCGGTGGGCCGAGGGGACACTCCTATGGTCCCCTGAGATCAGCTGTCATCTTGTAGTGTAGCAGTGTTATGGGGGGAGGCTACAGGGTGAGATGTGACAGGTGCTTGTACTAGGGGTCCTCCGTTGGTAGTGTGTTTGGGACCATTACCCACTGTCTCCTCTCTGGAAGCCACAGAATTATCAGCTATGTGAGCAGCCTCTTACCTTGTAGTGGGCTCTGGGTCCTGGACCCAAACCCTCAGCTCATCTGGACAAATGGAATAAAATTGCTCCAGAAGTATTAATTCTATTGCCCGCTCCAAGGTAGTTACTTCCTTCCCCTTCCACCAACTGCAATAGACATGCCTCATCTGATAGATGATCGTAGAGAAAGTGTCCCCGGCACCCCTGGTTAGTGTACGGAACTTCTGCATGTAGATTACCAGGGTCACTGCATATCTGGCCAACTGTACTTTTTCACCTCCTTATACATTTGCTACCCCTTTGGGATAGCCTGTATGGATTAAGTTGCCTTTCCACTGAGTTTGCTGACCAGAAGCCTAATCCACTCTGCTTTTGGTATCTGGTGCAAGTCACATTGTTGCTCAAAGTCCTGGAGGAACGCATCTATGTCCCCCTTTTCCTTGCAGAAGGCCTTGAAGCTGCCATGGCTGCTATATGGTCCCTTACATGGGTAGGACTAGATGAGATGCCAGACAGGTACTATTCTGTTGGTTCTTTTGCTGCACCTCATTAGTTGCTCACCAGAAAAGCTTGGCATAATGGCCCTCCATTTCTGAAAGTTCTTACACACTTCTTCCTCCTCTGATTTCACTGGTGCAGGGGCCGGGCCTGTTGCAACTTGCTCACTTACCTCCTCTGTCTGCAGACTTTGTTCCACCAAATAGAGCTCATCATCCAACAAGAGCTCTTGGATCATCTCAGCCTTGGTAGTAGCCATGGTTCTGCTGAGCCATCTCTCCCGGGAACAGGTGTCTGAGGTCCGCAGATTACATGCTGTGAAATCTGGACATCTTGCTCTTTATGTTTTCAGGGATTCCCACCACTGCCAACCAGCTGTATCGATTGTTTCTTCAATTAGGCCCACAAAGAACCTAGTTCTTACCCACCTAGCGATACACAATGGTTCAGACCATTATTGGACCAGCAGGACAATCACAGGAACATAAAAATTAGCAGGCAGAGCAGCAGAGTTACCAGCTGTAGCTCTTCTTTTAGACAGATTTCGAATTATTTACCCCTATGATCAGGGTTAACCCTTGCCCCAATAATGAGCACACACTTAAATTATGTAGGACCCATTGAGTACATTTATTGGTCAAAACATTCAATAGTCTTATACCCCCTAGCAACAAACCAATCCTCAACCCTTCTCCTTCTGGCTATGTCACCCACCTGTCAATCAATGCTGTCAACCTTTCTAACTGCCCCCAGTGGTGTTGGAGCTTAACCAGCTGAAAATACCTTTTATCCTGGGTAGAGGTATTCAAACTTTAAGCTAGCTGTCCAAGGGACCGTACTGGCTAATTAGTTCTTCGTCCCCCTTCCCTGAATGACATTTCCTGGCTCCTCCATGTCTGGCTTCTGAAGTCTTCTATGTTATGTATTTTATATTAAACCACAACATACAATATTAAACTAAACATACCATGCATGCAGCCATAATTATTATGAATAGTGATGTCGCAAACATAAAATGTTCCCTCATCATCCTCCCCTGTGTCTCTTCCCCCCTCCATCATCATCCTCCCCTGTGTCTCTTTCCCCCCTCCCTCATCATCCTCCCCCCTCCCTTGATGATAAGGGGGGGAAGAGACACAGGGATAAGTGTGAGGGGTGTTAGGGTAAGGGGTGTTAGGGATAAGGGTGAGGGGGTTAGGTGTTAGGGTGAGGGGTGTTAGGGCTAAGTGTGAGGGTGTTAGGGTGAGGGGTGTTAGGGATAAGTGTAAGGGGTGTTAGGGTGAGGCATGTTAGGAATAAGTGTGAGGGGTGTTAGGTCTTAGGGATAAGTGTGAGAATGTTAGGGTTAGGTGTTAGGTTGATGGGTGTTATGGATAAGTGTGAGGGGTGTTAGGGTTAGGGTAAGGGGTGTTAGGGATAAGTGTGATGGGTGTTAGGGTAAGGGATGTTAGGGTTAGGTGTTAGGGTAAGGGCTGTTAGGGATAAGTGTAAGGGGGTATTAGGGTTAGGTGTTAGGGTGAGGGGTGTTAGGGATAAGTGTGAGGGGTGTTAGTGTAAGGGGTGTTAGGGATAAGTGTGAGGGGTGTTAGGGTTAGGTGTTAGGGTGAGGGGTGTTAGGGATAAGTGTAAGGGATGTTAGGGTTAGGTGTTAGGGATAAGTGTGAGGGGTGTTAGGGTTAGGTGTTAGGGATAGGTGTGAGGGGTGTAAGGGTTAGGGTAAGGGGTGTTAGGGATAAGTGTGAGGGGTGTTAGGGTTAGGGTGAGGGGTGTTAGGGATAAGTGTGAGGGGTGTTAGGGTTAGGTTTTAGGGCGAGGGGTGTTAGGGATAAGTGTAAGGGGTGTTAGGTTTAGGTGTTAGGGTGAGGGATGTTAGAGTTAGGTGTTAGGGATAAGTGTGAGGGGTGTTAGGGTTAGGGTGAGGGGTGTTAGGGTTAGGTTTTAGGGCGAGGGGTGTTAGGGATAAGTGTAAGGGGTGTTAGGTTTAGGTGTTAGGGTGAGGGATGTTAGGGTTAGGTGTTAGGGATAAGTGTGAGGGGTGTTAGGGTTAGGGTGAGGGGTGTTAGGGATAAGTGTGAGGGGTGTTAGGGTTAGGTGTTAGGGTGAGGGATGTTAGGGTTAGGTGTTAGGGATAAGTGTGAGGGGTGTTAGGGTTAGGGTAAGGGGTGTTAGGGATAAGTGTGAGGGGTGTTAGGGTTAGGTGTTAGGGTTAGGTGTTAGGGATAAGTGTGAGGGGTGTTAGGGTTAGGTGTTAGGGATAAGTGTGAGGGGTGTTAGGGTTAGGGTAAGGGGTATTAGGGATAAGTGTGAGGGGTGTTAGGGTTAGGTTTTAGGGTGAGGGGTGTAAGGGATAAGTGTAAGGTGTGTTAGGGTTAGATGTTAGGGTGAGGGATGGTAGGGTTAGGTGTTAGGGATAAGTGTGAGGGGTGTTAGGGTTAGGGTGAGGGGTGTTAGGGATAAGTGTGAGGGGTGTTAGGGTTAGGTGTTAGGGTGAGGGATGTTATGGTTAGGTGTTAGGGATAAGTGTGAGGGGTGTTAGGGTTAGGGTAAGGGGTGTTAGGGATAAGTGTGAGGGGTGTTAGGGTTAGGTGTTAGGGTGAGGGGTGTTAGGGATAAGTGTAAGGGGTGTTAGGGTTAGGTGGTAGGGTGAGGGATGTTAGGGTTAGGTGTTAGGGATAAGTGTGAGGGGTGTTAGGGTTAGGTGTTAGGGATAAGTGTGAGGGGTGTTAGGGTTAGGGTAAGGGGTGTTAGGGATAAGTGTGAGGAGTGTTAGGGTTAGGGTGAGGGGTGTTAGGGATAAGTGTGAGGGGTGTTAGGGTTAGGTTTTAGGGTGAGGGGTGTTAGGGATTAGTGTAAGGGGTGTTAGGGTAAGGTGGTAGGGTGAGGGATGTTAGGGTTAGGTGTTAGGGATAAGTGTGAGGGGTGTTAGGGTTAGGTGTTAGGGATAAGTGTGAGGGGTGTTAGGGTTAGGGTAAGGGGTGTTAGGGATAAGTGTGAGGGGTGTTAGAGTTAGGTGTTAGGGTGAGGGGTGTTAGGGATAAGTGTAAGGGGTGTTAGGGTTAGGTGGTAGGGTGAGGGATGTTAGGGTTAGGTGTTAGGGATAAGTGTGAGGGGTGTTAGGGTTAGGTGTTAGGGATAAGTGTGAGGGGTGTTAGGGTTAGGGTAAGGGGTGTTAGGGATAAGTGTGAGGAGTGTTAGGGTTAGGATGAGGTGTGTTAGGGATAAGTGTGAGGGGTGTTAGGGTTAGGTTTTAGGGTGAGGGGTGTTAGGGATTAGTGTAAGGGGTGTTAGGGTTAGGTGGTAGGGTGAGGGATGTTAGGGTTAGGTGTTAGGGATACGTGTGAGGGGTGTTAGGGTTAGGGTGAGGGGTGTTAGGGATAAGTGTGAGGGGTGTTAGGGTTAGGTGTTAGGGTGAGGGATGTTAGGGTTAGGTGTTAGGGATAAGTGTGAGGGGTGTTAGGGTTAGGGTAAGGGGTGTTAGGGATAAGTGTGAGGGGTGTTAGGGTTAGGGTGAGGGGTATTAGGGATAAGTGTGAGGGGTGTTAGGGTTAGGTTTTAGGGTGTGGGGGTGTAAGGGATAAGTGTAAGGGGTGTTAGGGTTAGATGTTAGGGTGAGGGATGGTAGGGTTAGGTCTTAGGTATAAGTGTGAGGGGTGTTAGGGTTAGGGTGAGGGGTGTTAGGGATAAGTGTGAGGGGTGTTAGGGTTAGGTGTTAGGGTGAGGGATGTTATGGTTAGGTGTTAGGGATAAGTGTGAGGGGTGTTAGGGTTAGGGTAAGGGGTGTTAGGGATAAGTGTGAGGGGTGTTAGGGTTAGGTGTTAGGGTGAGGGGTGTTAGGGATAAGTGTAAGGGGTGTTAGGGTTAGGTGGTAGGGTGAGGGATGTTAGGGTTAGGTGTTAGGGATAAGTGTGAGGGGTGTTAGGGTTAGGTGTTAGGGATAAGTGTGAGGGGTGTTAGGGTTAGGGTAAGGGGTGTTAGGGATAAGTGTGAGGAGTGTTAGGGTTAGGGGGAGGGGTGTTAGGGATAAGTGTGAGGGGTGTTAGGGTTAGGTTTTAGGGTGAGGGGTGTTAGGGATTAGTGTAAGGGGTGTTAGGGTTAGGTGGTAGGGTGAGGGATGTTAGGGTTAGGTGTTAGGGATAAGTGTGAGGGGTGTTAGGGTTAGGTGTTAGGGATAAGTGTGAGGGGTGTTAGGGTTAGGGTAAGGGGTGTTAGGGATAAGTGTGAGGGGTGTTAGGGTTAGGTGTTAGGGTGAGGTGTGTTAGGGATAAGTGTAAGGGGTGTTAGGGTTAGGTGGTAGGGTGAGGGATGTTAGGGTTAGGTGTTAGGGATAAGTGTGAGGGGTGTTAGGGTTAGGTGTTAGGGATAAGTGTAAGAGGTGTTAGGGTTAGGGTAAGGGGTGTTAGGGATAAGTGTGAGGAGTGTTAGGGTTAGGATGAGGGGTGTTAGGGATAAGTGTGAGGGGTGTTAGGGTTAGGTTTTAGGGTGAGGGGTGTTAGGGATTAGTGTAAGGTGTGTTAGGGTTAGGTGGTAGGGTGAGGGATGTTAGGGTTAGGTGTTAGGAAAACGTGTGAGGGGTGTTAGGGTTAGGTGTTAGGGATAAGTGTGAGGGGTGTTAGGGTTAGGTGAGGGGTGTTAGGGATAAGTGTGAGAGGTGTTAGGGTTAGGTTTTAGGGTGAGGGGTGTTAGGGATAAGTGTAAGGGGTGTTAGGGTTAGGTGTTAGGGTGAGGGATGTTAGGGTTAGGTGTTAGAAATAAGTGTGAGGGGTGTTAGGGTTAGGGAGAGGGGTGTTAGGGAGAAGTGTGAGGGGTGTTAGGGTTAGGTGTTAGGGTGAGGGATGTTACGGTTAGGTGTTAGGGATAAGTGTGAGGGGTGTTAGGGTTAGGGTAAGGGGTGTTAGGGATAAGTGTGAGGGGTGTTAGGGTTAGGTGTTAAAGTGAGGGGTGTTATGGATAAGTGTAAGGGGTGTTAGGGTTAGGTGGTAGGGTGAGGGATGTTAGGGTTAGGTATTAGGGATAAGTGTGAGGGGTGTTAGGGTTAGGGTAAGGGGTGTTAGGGATAAGTGTGAGGGGTGTTAGGGTTAGGGTAAGGGGTGTTAGGGATAAGGGTGAGGGGTGTTAGGGTTAGGTGTTAGGGTGAGGGGTGTTAGGGATAAGTGCAAGGGGTGTTAGGGTTAGGTGTTAGGGTGAGGGCTGTTAGGGTTAGGTGTTAGGGATAAGTGTGAGGGGTGTTAGGGTTATTGTGAGAGGTGTTAGGGATAAGTGTGAGGGGTGTTAGGGTTAGGTGTTAGGGAGAGGAGTGTTAAGGATAAGTGTAAGGGGTGTTAGGGTGAGGCATGTTCGGAATAAGTGTGAGGGGTGTTAGGTCTTAGGGATAAGTGTGAGGGACGTTAGGGTTAGGTGTTAGGTTGATGGGTGTTATGGATAAGTGTGAGGGGTGATAGGGTAGGGTGCTATGGTGAGGGGAGGAGGATGATAAGGGGGGGAAGAGACACAGGGGTGTCCTTGCAGCAGAGATCAAAAGAGTCCTTCAGGACTGTATTGCACACTGTGTACAGTAGCCTAGCTACGGTTTTCCCTATTGATGCAGTATCACCTACACTCAGCCTCCTCTCAGTAAGACTGCAAGTTAGGTATGATTCCAAAATGGCTGCTGTCCATGAGTTAGAAGGGTCTGGAATGCACGGTATGATGCTGATTGGCTGGAATGTGTCTGCTGACTGTGAGTTGCAGGGTCAAAGTTTTCTCAATGATAAAGTATAGGGGGCGGGTCGAATATCGCATATGTTCGCAGTTCGCCGCGAACGCGAACATGCTATGTTCGCCGGGAACAGTCCGCCGGTGAACTATTCGCCACATATCTAATTATGAACGCACATATGCCAACAGGGCAACCCTAACCCACACATCCAGAGGGTACCACAATGATGATCACCCTGCTCACAGGGAAATAGCAGTCCAGATACAGTCCATATATTCATTTGTACAGTCCTGAAATAAATTGAAGGTGCAATGTTTGCACTGAATGGGATTCCTTGTGTCATGCACCCATGCTCTTCCGGGGCACCGGTTAATTGAGTCAACTGCAAGAGACCCAAAGTGGCTCATATATTTAGGAATGGGTTGAAATTTAAATTAGTAAAAGGTGGTTTTGTTAGGTGTGAATCTAAATGGTGAAAATCAAATCAAAACGTGCACCTATTGATGTTTCCAGTTTTATATATCATTACTATATCACTAAACTACGTATAACTACTCTAGACAATATATATATATATATATATATATATATATATAGTAAATATATAGTACATCTGTGTTCACATTTGAATGTCTAAAGCAAGTTAAAAAACCTGCTTCCAGCTCAGAGTTCCAAGAAAAACAGTTATTACATTGCATTCTGGGAAGTTGAGCTGGGACACACAAATATGCCCACAAATGTCTCGCTCTTCATTCTGTAGCCATCATCAAACATGGCTTCCTTTAAGCTTATGCATGCTGTATTACACAGCTTTAATGCAAAGCCAAGGTTGGATTAAACACAAGCTGAGTATCCATTCCATGTACAGCTGTTTCAAGCTTACTGGCTATCATCAGCATGGAGCGGGATCTCAGCTTGTGTTGTGGACCTTATGAGTAGCTAGTTTACCACAGCAATATATATATATATATATATATATTATGCAATTGTAATTTCTTGACAGAGTTAAATCTAGGAAATCTAGGAATATTACAATGTGAAACAGGCCATCTGATAATTAGTGACCAGGAAAAGGCAGATGAGCTAAATAGGTTCTTTTCTTCGGTATACACAAGGGAGATACAAGTGGTGGGGACACTGCAGCATAAGAGGGCTACTCTACCTTCACCAAATAATTGGTTAACGCAGGAAGAAATCCAGAAGAGTTTGAAAAAAAAAATTATGTTAATAAAGCCCAGGTCCTAATGGAATACATCCAAGGGTACTGAGTCCTGTCATAACCAAACCATTATATTTATTTTTTCAAGATTCACTCAACACAGGGTCGCTACCAAATGACTGGCGAAAAGCAGAGTTGATACCTATAGAAAGGAGCAAGAGCAAATCCATGGAATTATAGACCAGTGAGCCTCACTTCTGTAGTGGGAAAGCTTTTAGAAGGGTCAATAAGGGATAATATACAATAATATGTCTATTTGAACAGAATTATAAGTAGGAGTCAACATGGATTTATGAGGGATATGTCATGTCCACTCAGTGGATGTAGTCTTTTTGGATTTTGCAAAGGCTGTTGATACAGTGCCACATGGAAGACTATTGTGCAAACTAAGGGATACAGGAATTGCATTAAATATCTGCTCATGGATCGAGAGCTGTCTAAATGACAGGAAGCAAAGGATTGTGGTAAATGGAACATGCTCCAATTGGACTAATGTGGTAAGTGGGGTTCCTCAGGGTTCAGTATTAGTTCCTCTCCTTTTTAACATATTTATTAATGACTTAAAGGTGGGACTGGAAAGTAGTGTCTCAATTTTTGCTGATGACACAAAGTTGTGCAAGGTATCTAAATCAAATACGGATATACTTTCAAGGGATTTACATAAATTAGAGAAATGGGCATCTAAATGGCAGATGAGATTTAATACGAAGAAATGTAAAATTATGCATTTGGGAAGGAAAAATACCCATGCAATTTATAATCTTAATGGAGCCAATATATGGGTATCAGATATTGAAAGGGATTTGCGAGTACTTGTGGACAACCACCTAGGTAACAGTGCTCAATAACAAGCAGCAGCTGCAAAGGCAAATACAATATTAGCATGTATTAAGAAGGGTATAGAAGCAAGGGAAGCAAATATCATTCTGCCACCATAAAAATCCCTAGTAAGTCCTCATTCGGAATATGGAGTACTTTTTTGGGCACCCATTTCCTAAAAAGGACATTTTAGAGATGGAAAAGGTATAGAGAAGGGCTACAAAACTAATAAGGGGAATGGGGGGGGGGCTAAGTTTCGAAGAAAGACTAATCAAATAAACGTATTTTCTTTAGAAAAAAGGCGTCTAAGAGGAGATATGATTACCTTACGTAAATATATCCAGGGTCAGTATAAAGATTCATCAAGTGAGCTTTTTGTGCCAATTAGCAGCTAATGCTCATATTGCAGATCAGAGGAGATCTTAAAAGGTATAACTTGATGGACTGAAAGTCTTTTTTCAACATCAATTGCTATGTAACTATGTACAGTTACTACTATGTAAATCACAGATAATAGTGATCTGGTATATTCATAGGACTAAATATATCAGGCAGTTTCTTCAATTTTCTAGTAGTATCTATAATTATGTAACCTTTAGTCCACATACCATAAATAGACAAACTGTTAGGTTATAATGTTGTACACAGAGTCATTTAAGCGCTATATTAAAGCCATAAATGATACTAAGTAAGTACTATCTAAGAAGAAAAATGATCTTAAACTTAAATTTTTCTTGTAAGAGTACTGTAGTACTGTGGTCTTAGTACCATTCCAGCTACTATCTATAGACTCTGTTGATAGATTTGATGTGCTTGCTTGGCTTTCTGTAGGTTTCAAATGTTGTTTCACAAAAACAGGTACTATAGGAAAAATAGCCTGTATAAATAGCAAATATATTTTTTACTATTATTTGTTTCTAACTTTCTCTTTATGGTTTTCATTGTTACTTTCAAGAAGCATGCACAATACATGGATACATGGATACTGTTAGACAAACACCAGCAGCCACTTAATGTATGTAGTTATAGACAGACATTTTAGACCGCTTCTAAGACACATTTTCTAAACTGTCAACTATGAGCAATGGTATTAATTTGAAAATGAAGAAACATACATATATCAGAGCACTCTCATAATGTCACATTTGTTATATACTTTTATTAATAAACTTTATTGATATTATTAAACTTAGTTAATATAATTATGTATTTGTCATAATTTTATTGTACCATAGATATAAATCCAGTGATACGTTTATATATGCTTTTCTTGATAATGACTATGTCTCAGGCTGAGCATGTATCATTTATAGGGACCCATTCCATTTTTTTGCACAGGCAGTTACAGTGCAAGTTGCACCATAACTTAGTAACCTATCTATCCCAATCACTCTAATTTTCAGTTCTGCGCGAACAACTGCTGAATAGGCTATTAGATCAGATCTGTCAAGTTAGGGTGACCTGTCCCATTCACATTTCTTTCCAATAGCTTTTAACAGTGCTTTACGCAATTGACATAGTATGCACAATTTTTTCCTTTCCTCCTGCAGAGGCAGAAAAATGCCTCAGAAAATTATTCAAGCATCAGATCTGATGTTAAAACACTACAACACCTCAAGTGAGTGGGATATAAGGCTTGATTTCTTATATCTGACCCAATTGAGTGGTTTATAATCCAACACCCTAACACTACACATATTTGGGGCATCTCATGGATCCCATTACACCTACCCTATGTGCCCAAGGATCCCCAGGATTCCCCCATTTACAGAACAAGGGATTTCCATCCCTGCTATCTCCTGATCCCCAATAACCATGGGGGTCTATTGAGACTTCCATAGCACCTAACTATAAACTTCTTAAAGGACCTCTGTGCACCCAAATATTAACCCCAGCACAGGGGCACAGCGGCACAAAAGTGTAATCCCTATGACCAGAGTGTTCTGTAAGGATCCTTGTTGCATATACATACCATCCAAACAATGAAGGTCCTTGCAAGACCTACATGGCACTAAAACCATACCCACATGCCATGGAGGTCCTTACACAACCTCAATGACTGTACATCTAATACATATGCTATGGAGGGTCTGGAATAAAACCAAAATAGTAAAACCCCTAAATCACAAAAATGAATAAACTCCCCTAAATTACAAAAACTAAAAAACCTAAAATACAAAAAATACATTACAAGAAAATAAAAAAGTTAACTACTGAAAATAAAAAACTAATTACATTAAAATAAAAAAGTTACAGAAATTACAGAAGGTATAGAAAATAAAATCAAAAATAAATTAACGGTGTAAAAGAAAATAAATATACTTACCTACCCTAATGTCCATCCAGCTATGATTCACAATGCCCTGGTCCTTACTCTTCTGCTTGTGATCAAGTGGGCTATCCATGTTGATAGATGAATCACGTCCTCTTCTTTCTTGATTGAAGCCAAAAATATCCTCATCTTCTTGGTTAATTATTTGGCATAGCATTTGTATTAGGAGCCCAAGATGTCATTAATTTCTTACTTTTTCCTGAGAAACTTTGGTGCTATCAGTGATGAACATAGAGAATACTTTCATCAGTTTATATCTACCCTGGAAAAGTGGTACCAGGGCAAATGGACTTCCAGTATTCAGGCTGACTACTTCTGGACCGTTAGGATGGATGTTCTACAAGCAAAGTACAGCAGATAATCATCAGCAGCTACATTTTAGTTTACATTTTTAAAAAAGGCACATTTTCCTAGCACAGATTAAAATGTATACAGTAGGAACCTACTAAAACAGTAACATTTTATTGAGAATGAAATGTATATTATTCTTATCTTATCTTAGTTTATTAGTATCTGAATGACTGCAAATATCTCAAATAAGATAACTTTATCCAAATGATCTACTGTAAATGATTGCAGATTATTCAAAGAGACACCGAAACCCATGCACTGAGCATTTCCCTCCAGAAAAAAATGTATATACTAGAGAAACTGTGTCCAAATGTGAGAAATAGAAGAAAAGGCAGAAGGGATGCTATATTTAAATTCTAAAACTGTTTGTAGAAATTATTGAAGTATTTTAAAATGCACCAATTCATTGAACAATACTAAATTAGTATGGAAAACTGGAAGACAACATAACTGATTGTTTGAGAAGAAAATTTGTTAGATATAGACTTTTGTGAGAATGTAAATGGTAAAAAATCAAAAAAGACATGCAAAAGGAATACTCAAAAAAATTGTTAATAAAATCATAAGACAGCAAAATATATTTTAATGTTTTTTTTAAACTCTATCATGTAATTTTTTTAAAACATACTAAACAGAGGATGAGAAAGGGTTTACATTCCAAATTAAATGGTTAATACACCTATTTATACATCTCAGTGATTTTTATAAATAGACAAAACTGCTATGAAATTATACTGTATATACTCGAGTATAAGCCGACCCGAGTATAAGCCGAGGCACCTAATTTTACAGCAAAAAATTGTGAAAACGTATTGACTTGAGTATAAGCCGAGGGTGCAAAAGAGGGTCCTTCCCCCCTGATCCTCCTCCTCCTTTCCCCATTATCATCCTCCTCCTCCCCCTTATCATCCTCCTCCTCCTTCCCCCCTTATCATCCTCCTCCTTCCCCCTTTATCATCCTCCTCCTACCTTATCATCCTCATCCTTCCCTCCTTATCATCCTCCTCCTCCCCCCCTTCCTCATCATCCTCCTCTTCCCCCCTTCCCCTCTCACCCTCCTCTCCCCCCCTTCCCCTCTCACCCTCCTCCCCTCACCCTCCTCTTCCCCATCCTCTCCCCCCATACTCCTCTTCCCCCCCTCATCTGCCCTCCTTCCCCCTCTCACCTCTTCTCTGTAGCCTCCGATCAGCTCCTGCTGTGGATTGGAGCCCTGCAGCATGTGTTATGCCTTTCTCTGAAACCGGCATTTGCTAAGGACGTGACGCGCTTGAGGGGGGAAGGAGGAAGGGGGAAGGAGGAAGGAGGAAGGGGGAGGAGGAAGGGGGAACGAGGGAGAAGGAGGATGGGGAAGAGGAGGGAGGAGAATGGGGAAGAGGACGATGGTGAGGAGGAAGGAAGAGGAATGGTGTGATGAGGGGACCCTCACTCGATTATAAAGCGAGGGGGGCTTTTTCAGCATAAAAATTGTGCTGAAAAGGTCGGCTTATACTCGAGTATACAAAAAAGATAACACCTTCCAAGAGAGAGTGGGTTCAACAAGAGATTATATTACATAAGGTAGGTTTAAATACAGATGTTTACATTGTAGATAATAACTGTTTACAAAGAAATCAAACATAGGTTTTATTCTGTTCATACTAAAAATAAATATAATAAAAAAAAATAATAATATGGTGGCTAGAATTTAGGAATTGACCCTGTCTCAAATACAAAACCAAGCATAATTATACTATTTTTTATTTGAATTTACAACGTGTGTAATCAAAGTACTTGTGTAATCACCACTGATGTCATACAGTGTTTATACATTGAATAGTGTCTATTTTCATATAACCAGTTGTCTATTTATACAGCTGCATACTAGAGTAATAAAGCATACTACACAATACTACTTAAACTGAAGAAATATCTTTGTCACAACCCTCAGTACACTCTGGCCTCTAAGAACTATAGCCAATTCAACCACTTTGGACTAAAGCTGTATAAATAACCAAAATCCTCTATATTAAAAGACTATGAGAATCATTCAATTGAGCAATTGTAAGTTACAGTAGCTGGTAAGGTTAATTCGCTATTCAATTGACTTTTTTTGCGAGCCAAAAATGGCTTCTATATTGCAGGCTTGAAATCCTTGCGGTTGCTACAACCGTAACTTAATCCCATCTAAGCCTTTGATCTTTCACATCCACAAGAGTTACAAGCGCAAATAGCTTTTCAATTGCTACAATTCCTCAAGGCCGCAAATGTTTTCCCACCCGTAAACGGCAAATGTAGAAGAAAATACTATGCATATTAGAGAGGACTCGCTAAGGGGTTAATGAAATGTCCTTAGCACTGTAAAAGCAAATAAAAAATCAATACTGCACTGTAAATGAAGGGGAAAGTGATGAAAGACATTAGAATTCATTGCACAACAGTATCAAGCTCGCAAATCGGCAATAAAAAGTAATATTATTTTATGTTTCATTTCGAGGTTATATCGATCTCAGGAATCAATGGGTTTATACATATGAGGCCACCCATATGGACTAGAACAGTATTGGCATTCATTTGTATTATTTTGTGTTTTGCAGTTTTGCGAGACCGATCGCATATCAAACCTCCAAACGATAATTGACTGGCATGTAACCTCCATGTTTTACTGACCTAATGATGACGGTCTGATTTACGATTGGCTGTTTTGAAATGGGTAGTTACGGCCTTGCTTAATTGATCACATTCCCGCCGTTAAATGCTGCATACGAGTGCATGGTTTGCGGTTTCGGCTTTCGGCACCTAACTTGTGAGCTTGTTCAATTAAATAGCACCAAAATTGTAGCAGAGTTCAAGCCTGCAGCAGGCCCGCAGACATACGGCCTGTATACCGTGGGCTTCAAACTGAACGAGTCACTGCATCACTTGCTTTATCCTGTCGGATCAAATGTGACTCTCCACATGGGCAGGGGTCCCTAAAATACCCCCTATCCCCAGGTTATATGCCCTGGATCCCAAGACGCTTTCTCACTGAATAATACAAGCCAAGGGTGCTTTATGTCAATTTTACAGTTTTTGGGCCTTTGCTATATGTGTATAATGTCTTTCAGGTGTGTACAATAATTAGAGCTAATACAATTATTTTAGGGATAGTACCACTTTAAGGGCAACCAGTAGCCAGTTCTAGTAGACGACCATAATACCCAGTTGGCTACTAATATAGGGTTCTGGCCAGGTCTCTGGGCAGACACAAATTTGCGGTAGAGGTGGAAAAGGCTCCATAGACTTCTCTTTAACAGACAAAGGTAAAGCGATGTCAAATGTTGCAGCTCAAATGATGCTTTGCAGCTAACCCAGAGTCCAGAGAACGTGATATAGTGTAGTAGCCAGTCGCTGAGCAAAAAGTTAAGTATTTCTAAAGTAATAGGAGAGTCAAGAAGTCTACTGCATTGAAGCTGATGAGCCATCTGCTGATGAAAATAAATTGAGACTGGAATCCAAAGGATGAAGGCCAGTACAGAACTTTGTTGGGAGTGGATATTGATAATTTGGAAAACTGTCCCGAAGTTATAAGTAGTGATCAGAAAGAGCTAGACCTATTTGTATTATTTATTTATTTTGTTATGTTATATGGCCTTGGTGAAGAAGTATTCAAAAGATTGAAAACTAAAATTGAAGCCTCCTGTGTGATGATGTAACAGAAAATGTGTAAGAAACATAGCACAAACTAGAGAATAGAAGGTCAGTTTGCCACACTGGTGTCAGAAGCAGGATAAAATGAAGATGATGATGTGGAAATTTACCTCAGGATTTTTTTAAAGAATTGCCACTAGAGCGGTGTGGCCCAAGAGACATTGGGTCAGCATCATTGCCCCTTACTTTTTTGGTGAAGTTCAGAAAGCTTACATATACATGGATGCAGAAAAGGCAAGGAATTATGATGACCTGAAAGATCCTTGACAGAGTTGGGTTTTCCAGTACAGAGCATTGTTGTGCCAGGAAAAGCTGCTGAACAGAGGAAAACTTTCACAGTCTAGACAGTGTTCTTCCTGTATTCCGGATCAATATGTCCATGCTGGAATATGGAATCTTGAGAAACAGCATGTTTATCTCTACCCAAGGTCAGGTTACAGGTCCCCTGTTGAGAGGTTGAAGAATGAGACCCAGATAGACCAGAATGCTTAGATTCCAGCTAGCACAAAAGTGCAACAGATAGGTCAAAAAAGTGCTCCTAAATTTCAACCACATGAGAATGTTGTATTTGAAGTAACAAAGGAAATAGGTAACTGAACTGTAGTTACAGAATTTCATTCAAGTATTTTTGAAATACCATTGGAGCCTTGCCATGAGAAGTAATTTGATGATTTGTTAAAGAAATACAAGCGAGGAGCTGGCTTGCTGACTGAGGAGCAAACAGAGGTGAAATTGTAAGTAACATAGATTACGCAAATCAAAGAGAAAGACAATAATTTAAAAGGCAGGGTAGCAGAGCCAAAGAGATGGCTGAAGCAGCTAAAGAGAAGGCTGAAGCAGCTAAAGAGATCGCGGAAGTAGCCAAAAACAGCCTCTGCCCCTGGAGCAAAATGAATAGATAACCATGACTAATACTGTGACTAAAGGTCAAAGGACAAAATGCAAGATGATGCTAATCACTTGGTGCAAAACCATCCTTAGTATGAAAGACGCTGTTCAAGATACTGGGGAAAATATGAACACCCATGGTGTCTGCAGGAAGCTTCTATGCAGAGAATAGATCAAGAGCTTTTACGGAATAGAGAAAAAGAGGCATTAAGTTTGCCTAAGCAGGAAGAGTTGTTTAGGGAGGACCTAACAAATAAGACTGAGGAGGTTCTTCAGCTGAACATGCAACAAGAGATCCAGCACCAGTAGAATAAACTGGATGTTCAACAACTCAAGAAGGAAAGGTTGTGGCTGCATAAAAAGAAGAAAACTGAAAAGCTAGTAGCCTTGGAGGCAAAGCAAAATGGAAAACAGAAAACACACTCCAAAAAATGTCAATTGATAGCGTGTCATTTCTAGCAAAGATAAAGAATTGCAGACCTCGTAGGAAGGGGGACATAATGTTACCAGGCGTGATTGTTGTGCATAGTGATGCAGATGATGCACAGGAACTAGAAGAGCCTTAAACGGCCCTGGCAAAAGTCATGTTTGTGGGGCCTGTGAAGGAGCAGTTTGGGCGTAAGAAAAGACTACTATTTTGTGTGAATTATTGGTTAGCCTATGGTTGTACATGGAACAGGAAGAGTCAGGTTATCTGTCCTTCCAAACCATGGCCCGAGAACAGTTTGCAGAATTATGAGGCAGACAGAGATGAGATATGAGAAGAGATACAGCATGAGAATTTGCTGCCCCATAGTGAAAGACATAATAATGAAGTTGATGATGGTGGGCTTAAAGAGAAGTAGCTGGAACGGCAGCATGAAGTTATTGATAAATTGAAGGTTGAGCTTGAAGAGTGGGTCCTGGGAAAGGTGGAAAACCTACAAAATGAGTTGAGGAAAAGAGCCCAACAAGTTCAAAGTGTCAAAGAGTTTGGGCAAGAGTTACAAGGATTGGCAACAGAAAGTCAGTTGCTGTCTGAGCCAGAACCCAACTCCTATCTTGTTTTGTTGAAGAAACAGCGGGTGCTGTAGAAGTGTTGGCAAGGAAGAAAAAAGCCAACAGACAGAAGGTGTCCTCAGCAGTGTGAGTCAATAGATGACAGGGCTGAAAGTAAAGAGGAAGACCAAAGATACAAAAATGCAAGGTGAAGTGCAGAAGCAGAAACACGTGCCCTAGTGAATCAAGAAGCCGCAATCACTAGTATAACACAGGAACTGAATGAGAATCAATCTGACCAAAATGCTATACAAAAAGCTTCACAGAAAGTCTATAGTCATAAAGCTTGCGGAGCATATTCATAGTTTGTAGGGCTTCAACACTTATTATACTTACAATAAATATTAGATACGTACCAGAGGTAGTTAGATGAACTTGTTGAAGAGCCCAGAGGTTTTGTGGTACATGGGGCGACAAAAGCCTAATTCCACAAGTGAAAATAGACATTTGCTAAAGTTATGGGACATATTACAGATGGGTCAGCAATACAAAGTATAGACTGGGGCAAAGAGCTGACAAGTAAAAATACTGAACATAAATGAACAACATTTAAATCCTTACTAAATATACATACTTATCACCACATACCATGTGGGAATAAAGGTAAAAGGAATAAATCACATCCAATGTGGCTTAACAATGATTTAATGATCAAGATCCAAAGTAAAAAACAAGCATTTCAATTAAACAAGCAAGAGGGGTGACAGGAACAGATTAGTGAGTAATCATGTATTCTGATGTTTGTATATATTATATCTGGGTACCAAGATATAATGAGAGAAAATAATGCACAGAAGTCAGAGTGCCATCAGAATAATCTCTGAGTTTATTTGGGCGGCAGAACCTTATATAGCATAACACACGTCACAGCTAACAGCATAGTTGAAAATAGGGTTAAATACATATTTGCAAGCAAGTGTCTTTTTCTGTCTAACTCAGAAAAACAATCCTTATCTAGTCCCGGCTTCCTATAGATATTTTGTCTCATTAGTTGCTGAAACAAAAGAAAGGATACAGGAAACAGATGTTTTAAGGAACATTACCTTAAACATGTCTACAGATGACGCACTTAAACATTCTAGTAAGATACAAGAAAAAAAACAAGCTCATATACTTTTTATAATCATGATATTCTTAGCTAATTATTTCATAATGAAGAAATTAAAATACCTAACAGTCCCTCCTTTTATAAATGTATTAAACAAAGGTCTTAAAGCAAGGTTCAGTTTATATGGTAACATTGCCATTGACGGTCTGGCAGTGGAACATGCTATAAAGTTACTCATTTCCATGGAGGCCGTTGTATACAGCATCCATTCCAACCAGATATTTTTCCCTGCATACCCAGTCTCAATTTCAAAAGTGTCAATCAGGCGGTCAGGTTCCAAATAGATGACCTGTGAGGGCACAGTCCTATTCACAGGGCTCACCTTGGTGAGATCATTAGTCTCTCTGGGCACCTCTTTTTGCAGTACCTGAATATGCAAATATTCCATGTTGTTACCTCTGCCTGAGGTGTAGATTCCAAAAGTATGTCTCCCTTCATCACACTTTTGTATAGCTGATTTTGGCTGCAGGAGGATGGCTCCACACCCCGTGTCAGCTTTAAGCATCTCTTTGTACTTTTGCACTTCATGCGATTAGGTGGGGAGTAACCCCAGTCAGCTCCTGTATTCCATAAGGCCAGTTTCCAGCTAGAACATCTCTCATTTCCATACGGAGAAGCTATACACAAGTATACTGGCGCTTTTCTCACCCTTCCACTACGTCTTGCTCCAGAAAGTCCACATCTTAGTACTTGACATAGGTCTATTTGGTTGGTTCCTATCTGCCCTTCCTTGAACACTAGGGTCACTTGACCAGTTAAATTGACTTCCATCATGTCTCTTTTCATTCTGTGCATCCACATCTCTCTAATAGATTGCGTCTGGTTGCCTCTGGGTCTTGTTACTTCTTCCCATATGATTATGGGTGCTACAATGCAGAGAGTTATCAAGATGAGGCATGTCAGTGAGATTCTTAGGCCACACCAGTTAGGTCTTTTGAACAGGTTCCAGGACATTTTCTTGGGCCAGTTGAGAACCCCAAACCCGCACCATTCGGTTCTTCACTGGATTTGAGACGAGTTTCCCCCCCTTTGTTGCCCAGCCTGACTCACAATGAGTCAGCTAGCAGATTTTAGGAATCCACTGGCTCAAGCTCTGGCACTTTTACTCTCTTGCAGTGAGTCAGTTGTATCCAGGTGGCTTGTTCGGCAACTTTCAAGGCAGTGGGTGTTGACAGCAGAACTTGGTACAGTCCTTCCCACCTGGCCGATGCCCAATTTTTACGCTTGATTACTTTAATTAGGACCCACTGGCCTGGTTGTACCATGCAGGGTCCCTGCTGTTGCTGTGGATGAGGAAGAGAGAGATGGAGGTAATATCTTTCTTACTTAACATTTTTCTCATATAGTCTGCTAAGTTTTCACTCATGTTCTCATCTTCTGAGATAAATGGTCTAAATTTTGGTAGTAGGAATGGTCTCCCATACAATATTTCAAACAGGGTTAACTTCTTCCTGCCTGGAAGCATGTGCATGTTTAGCATGACTAATGGTAAACAGTAAAGCCATTTTTTCCCTGTCGCTGCCATCTTTTTCCTCAATTTATTTTTAATGGTACCATTAGTTCTCTCCACTAATGCAGCTGACTGTGGGTGGTACGCACAGTGGTTTTTCAACTCTATGTGTAATGCTTTACTCAAGTGGTCGATAATTTTGTTCACAAAATGTGTGCCGTTATCGCTATATATTTCCTCTGGTATACCAAACCTAGGAATTATTTGTGTCACTAAGGTTTTAGCCACTGTGATTGCGTCAGGGTGTGCACATGGTTTCGTTTCCACCCACCTAGAGTATACATCAAATACCACTAGGCAATATTTCTTCCCTTCACACTTTGTTAGTTCAATGAAATCCATAGATATTGTTTGGAAGGGGTATGTTGGTTCTGGGAATGTGCCTCTTATGGGGTAATAGTTACCCTGAGGGTTGTGTTGTGCACAAACAAGGCACCCTGCACAACATTTTTAAAATAGGTGTTTTTATCCATAGGCTGAAAATATTCTGCTGACCATGTCTACCATACTCCCTCTTGAGACATGACTAATGCCATGGCTCAACATAGCTGCATATCTGAATAGTGATTTTGGTAAAACTGGTTTCCCTTCTTATCATACCTTTAACCAGTATGTTTTTTCTTGTGAGGGTGCGTCAGTCTGTATTAGCTGTAGAATACTCTTGTCAATTTGGTCTACAAGATACACAGATGTGTAGCTGTGTAAGAGAAAAATGTGTATGTTTCCTGTTAGAGCCGCCTGCTTTGCAGCTGCTTCTGCTCTGACATTTCCTATTGAAATTGAGTCTTTTATTGTGGTATGAGCCACACATTTACATACCGCAATCTTCAAGGGCTGTTGAATGGCTACAAGTAACTGCAAAAGGAGTTGTTTATGAGTGACCTGCCTGCCGGTAGATGTGGCCTTCCCTAATTGTGCAAATATGTGCACAGTTGAGAATGCATATTGGCTGTTGGTGTAGGTTTACTTTGTCTCAGTTACAAAGTTCAGGCTTTTCCTATATATTTCTGTGCTCGGTGAGTACTGCACTCCGAGTTCATAGGGCAAGTACTCCCATTGTATTTTATCTGTCTGAGCCTCTTCTACCATCCCTCCTACCTGTACCCACCTTCCACCAGCTGGCATAGCCAGTGATATGTGTGGCACTGTGTGTCCTGCATAGAGTAGCTGGTCTTGATCATTCAATTTTACTCCCACCCCTGTATACCCATTTTCTGTCCAGTATATGTAATCCAAGGTTATTCTTGTATTGGTGTGTTTGAAAAATGTTTTTTCATAGTCCACATCCCTCCCCGGTGTACTTTCAAATTTCATAGTGCAGTGTAATGACCCTGTGCTTTGTTTTACACTGGGAGATGGAGCTAGGTCATTAGCCATGGCTACCAAAGTGCTGGATACTTGTCCTGGCCCTTTCGACACCATGTCTAATGTAGAAGTAATGTGGTTCACCCATCCCCTGCACTACATTTACATCGACAGGTATGCCCTCCATGTATGCATTAATGCCTTACTCTGTAGGAACCACTCTAATGTTGCATTTCAGCATCAGACCTCTACCCAAGAGATTTATAGGGGATCTAGGGGAGAGTATAAAAGGATGCTCAAATGTTTGGCCGTTGAACAATCTCACTGTGAGTGGGCATGATATAGGTTCGCTATTTGTCTGTCCTGCTGCTGACCTAACCAGTATGTTTTGTGACGACGTGTAACTAGTCCATGTGCCATCATCACTCAACACTGACCTACATGCTCCTGTATCGCATAAAAATGTTATCGTTACCCCCTCTACATCTAGTTGAATGACTGGTTGTTCTTCTAGAGCCATTAAGTCTATACATGATTCTAAATTCAACACATTATTTATTTCTGGCAAGTTTGCATCATTATTACCATACTCATACATATCAGATTCATGCAATTCTTGTTCAGCAAATATTTGTAAAGGAAGGGTACAACCTGGTTCTAGTCATTTGTCAGTCTGGTGGTCATCGTCATCCGCTCCCTCTTCCTCCTGGTACTTTCTGTTTCTGCAGGAATGTGTTAAGTGGCCGGCCTTGCCACACACGTAACAATTTCCATAAAATGTTCCTCTGCTTCCATCTCGACCTCGTCCATCTCCTCTCCCTCCACGTTTTTGATTATTTCCACCATCACCAGAAAAGAAAGCAGAAGTTATAGGTTGCGCTTTCCCATCAACAGAGGTCATCAAATACACCTCCTTTGGTTTACTATCTTGCTTTCTCTGTTTCTTTTCTTTTGCTCTCTTATACTGCTCCTCTGCATGTTTAGCATATTCTATGGCTTCCCTAAGGGGACATGTTTTGTAAGTAATTTGGTGTTGTATCACAAAGTCATTTATTTCTGGATGACATCCCCTGAGAAAAGTGTTTTTTTAGTTGCTGAGCATATGGTCCAGCATCATCATATGGGTTAGGTCTGGCCACCCTGCTATGGCTGTCAAATACTACCCGCAACCTCCACATATATTGTTCCACACTTTCATCATCTTGTTGTACACACTCGTTTATCTTAGTCCAGTCTGCGTGCTCTCTGTGTCTATCAGCTATTCTGCCTATTAGAGCGTCTACTCATTGGGTCAGTTCTTGTGATCCATATTGCAATGGCTCCCCCCTTGGGTCCAGTGGATTCCCGTCACCTTCACTAAGGATCCAATCGGACATATCTGCCTCAGACATCTTGCAACCTCAACACCATTTAATTTAAAACTTTGCTGCAATCGCTTGAACTTAAGTCTGAAAATTCCCATATTGTCATTTGGGTGGGGACTCCTTCTACAGCTCTCCTCACATCTGCATCTGTCCATGCTCGGTATACTAGCATTGTGGGTGGCAACACATTTCCCCCATCTACAAGCTCTCCCCCCCCCTAGGATTGGGAACCTCAATTAAGTGATATAATGGCACAGATGTTATTCCCTTACCTCCGTAATGATGATCTGGTGCCCGCTTGGTTCTGGCGGGCCGTCCTTCATAAGGTGGTGGTGTTGGAGGAGGTGGATTCGGAGCAGTGGCGGCAAGCAGGTATTTGCGGGCATCATCAAATTCGTCCTCTACATCATCACTATAAGTGACCATATTCCCAGGAGTCGGAGGGGCGGTCAGTCGTGGACATCTTTTCTGTGTACACATAAACATATCCTCTTCCTCTTCCGAAGGAGAGAGGTGGTTAACATTACATGTCCCTCCCCCAGTAGGCACCGTCATTGTTATATACATTTGCCTTTTTGTTTTCATCTTCAACAATTTTTTATTTTTAGTATAGAAAATGTATTTACTTTTTTTTATTTTTATTTTTATTTCTTTAATTAAGTAACGTTGCGTTTGCTTTTTCTTTCGTATACTTCTTTGTGTATAGTAAAGCTTAATAAAGTTTGAACGTCTCCTATACCTTCCTTTTAATAAGGATTAATATTGCCAAGAAGTAGTGGATACAGGGCACTGATTCCAGCAGAGGTAGTATAGTAGATGCTGTGTATCCAGTGGGTGCGGTGAGCATCATCATCGCTTAAAAGGGGTTGGCCATAAGGTTATAGTCAACTCCCACTTTTCTAAGGGGTTGTAATAACATACCTTTGTCTCTCTTTACAGTAACCACACTTTCTCCCTTCCCTCAAGGTTACAGACAGACATATTTTCACATAAAAACTAACACACACACACACACAGAGGAAAAAATGGGAGTAGGAAAGGGGAGTGGTCTGCTATGTGGGGGGTTGGCCAGACCCTGCAAATCTTCTCAAAATGCAGATCAGTCACCTCCCTGTCCAAAGGTAAAGCATCGAGTAAAGTTACAAACACACAGAAACTTTATATATATACACAAATACACATAAGAAAACAATTCTAGAATACAGTGTTCACAATTCCCACACATAACTGTGTTTTTACCAGATATAAGCTACAGATGCACACCAGAAACCCTTTGCATATTAAACATTTCTGTAGACATAACCTTGAAAACTGCAGGGTCTAGAAACCACACACCTGGCAGTGCGATTTATGCCCTTGAGAGCCTATCCACTTATATATATATCTTGAACTCCTATAGTATCAATTAAAGTTAATAGATGTACACAAAAAATAAGGTCACAGGTACATGGAAATATACATAGCATTACGTATACATACAACAACCAACAGACCTTTTATACATTTTCCAGAAATAATCTGTATATCTCCCACACCTTGGACCATCCGCTGTCTCCATACCTGAGTGTGGAAACCTGGTTCACGTAGAGAGAGAGACGTTCACGCTACCTCTCGCACGCTACACCTAAAACACCACCACATATACTCGGCACATCAAGGACCCATAAAGCCTGTAGCTTCTGATGGGAAGCCTTGTTGTGCAGTTCATTTAGTGTAAACCTTGCCACCCAACCTGTAGGGCCGACAGGTAGACCACTCAAAGTCCAACTTCACCATATACCGTGTGGTGCCTATGTGGACGTATCCCTTACAAGTATAGCGCCCACCAAGGGCTTCATACACACAATCTTACAGAGTATTAAGTTATGAATACACAGAAACTTCAGACAAAATATTTCAAAATTGTATAACCAAGTAAAGAATGAGAAAGATGGAAATTCAAGCAGTTATAGATGCCTGTCGTGCTCAACTGCCACAAATTTTGGTTTGTGCGTCTTCCATAAACACAGGCGAGTCACAGGATTAGCCCTTCGGAGACTAGGTGGGTAATGCGTGACCACTCACTAACAAAAGTGGATAGTTTCAGGTAAGAATTTTGAGAAAAACACAAAGGAATACATGTATATATATATATATATATATACATACACTCACAAGTACACAGAAATATACAGAATGTTTACAGGTATATACAATAACCAATAAATCTGTTATCCGTGATACACCTCTCACAAACATACATACACCCGGTACCGGTATTTAAAAACATTCAAAATGTTAACATGCACACACATACATATTTTCTTGCAAGAGCTCATTTGAAAGTCGGACTCATTTACCCCCTTTTTCATGGTAAGCTTTCTCAATAACTTATTTTATAGTCTTTTCCTCAGGATAATGACTCTTTTACCTCTCTGTGGGTAAGTTTCAACCCTTCTACCTATTACTAGGCTAGAAACCTAGTTGTACAACTCTTTTACCTAATATCACTGTTAGGCAAGGACCTGCAGACATACACACACATGCAAATGCAGCAGAAATTCATATACTCACTGTCAGTTCAATGTAAGCTGTGCCTTCTCATCCCTCAAAAAAACACCTTGCCTCTGTGGTCCAACTGATCGTATATATCAGGCCTGAAGTCTTTCTCAAGGTAAGGGAGTCCTCAGCGACATACCCCCCGTGAACGGTAAAAGGCGGTTTTACTCCGTCCGAGGAATGATAAGGGAAACAACTTCCGGCTCGAAGGACCAAAATGATAGGAACAGATTAGCGAGTAATCATGTATTCTGATGTGTGTATATGTTATATCTGGGTACCAAGATATAATGAGAGAAAATAATGCACAGAAGTCAGAGTGCCATCAGAATAATCTCTGAGTTTATTTGGGTGGCAGAACCTTATATAGCATAACACACGTCACAGCTAATAGCATAGTTGAAAATAGGGTTAAATACATATTTGCAAGCAAGTGTCCTTTTCTGTCTAACTCAGCAAAACAATCCTTATCTAATCCCGGCTTCCTATAGATATTTTGTCTCATTAGTTGCTGAAACAAAAGAAAGGATACAGGAAACAGATGTTTTAAGGAACATTACCTTAAACATGTCTACAGATGACGCACTTAAACATTCTAGTAAGATACAAGAAAAAAAACAAGCTCATATACTTTTTATAATCATGATATTCTTAGCTAATTATTTCATAATGAAGAAATTAAAATACCTAACAAGGGGACAGAGACTGCTTTTCGTGAGTACAAGGAAATCAACAAGGCTTGCAAAAGGGCTTATAGACTGGCTAAAAAAGAAAATGAAAAGTTAATTGCAAAGGAGAGTTAGCCTAAAATATTTTTTAAATATATTAATGGGAAAAAGACCAGGAAGAAAGCTATAGGAACATTATAATATGAAGCAGACTGTCTGATAAATAGAGACCAGGAAAAGGCAGATGAGCTAAATAGGTTATTTTCTTTGGTATACACATGGGAGGTACCTGTGTTTTGGACACTGCAGCATAATGGGACTACACTACCTTCACCAAATAATTGGTTAACGCAAGAAGAAATCCAAAAGAGCTTGGAAAAAATAAATGTGAATAAAGCCCCAGGTCCAGATGGAATACATCCAAATGTACTGAGGGAACTGAGTTCTGTAATAGCCAAACCATTATATCTAATTTTTCAAGATTCACTCAACACATGGTCGCCATATTTAAGAAACAAGCAAATCCGGGGAATTATGGACCAGTGAGCCTCACTTCTGTAGTGGGAAAGCTTTTAGAAGCGTTAATAAGGGAAAATACACACTAATATGTCTATTTGAACAGGATTAGAAGTAGGAGTCAACATGGATTTATGAGGGATAGGTCATGTCAAACAAATCTAATTAGTTTCTATGAGGAGGTTAGTAGGAACATGTATAAAGGCAACTCAGTGGATGTAGTCTTTTTGGACTTTGCAAAGACTTTTGATACAGTGCCTCATAGAAGACTATTGTGCAAACAAAGCGATACAGGAATTGCAGTAAATATCTGCTCATGGATTGAGAGCTGGCTAAAAGACAGGAAGCAAAGAGTTGTGGTAAATGTAACATACTCAGATTGGACTAATGTGGTAAGCGGGGTTTCTCAGGGGTCAGTATTAGGTCATCCCCTTTTTAACATATCTATTAATGACATAGAAGTAGCACAGGAAAGTATGTCTCAATTTTTGCTGATGACACAAAGTTATGCAAGGTAATTAAATCAGATAGTGATGCACTTTCCCTCCAAAAGGACCTACATAAATTAGAGGTATGGGCATCTAAATGGCAGATAAGATTTAAAGGTATATGCAAGTGACCTGGGTTATGAAGGCATCTGATCGAGGGGAATTAGTAGTGTATGATTAACATAATTTACATGCACTAGGATTTTTAGCTTTGCTGGTGATGTTTACACCCCCAGGATTGAGCTAGGCTTTTCATTGTATGATTTTCTAAAATCTCTATAAAAAGGTGTCTAAGGGGGGATATGATTATCCTACAGTATATAAATGCATCCAGGGTCAGTATACATATTGTGAAGGGAGCTTTTTTGTGCCAATAGGGTTTTAAACAAAAGATTCCACCTTAAAGAAAGAAAATAGTTATTCACAGTAAGGGTGGTTAACTTGTGGAATTCTCTACCAAAGAAGGCGGAGACAGCAGATTCAATAGATAACTTTAAAAAGGGTATGGATATATTTTTAAATAAATAGGACATTCAGGGTTTTGCTAATTAATTAGAGAGGGAGTATTTATCCAGTGAGGAATCCAATTGACAGTTGGAGACCAAAACGATTTCCTGAGAGGAATGGTGACAGTAGTAAAAGAACTGGAGAAGCAGAAGCTTCAGCCGCTACAAGAACAATTAACCACTGCAAAAGTGAAAGGAAAAATGCACACAGATGACAGTCAAGATAATGTGAATGCAATGTACAGCATTTATGGCCTCTCCGCTAAGGTTGGTCGACACTCTGGTATTGAGCTGAGGGGGAGGATATGTGACAAAGCTGTACAGAAATGTGAGAGAGTCCAAAAGGATAGGTGTGTGAGCCTGAGGCTGGATACATCCAGTACATCAGGTGTTAAAACTCTCTTACATCACAATGGGGCTGCAGCTGTGAAAAGGTTAAAACAGTTTGTTGAGGAGTTGAGTTGTATCCAGAGCCCAGAGATGGAATGTTGCAGTTGGGCCAGTGAGTGAGTTACTGTCCGGAGAAAGAGTTGCAGCTGGGCCAGTGAGAGAGTTTCAGTCCAGAGAGGGTGTTGCAGCTCGGAGGATGTTTTGCAGCTAACCCAGAGTCCAGAGAAATATTACTGATGGGTTATGATTTTTGCAGCATGAAGACATATAATTATGAAATATACTGAGTGGGCAGTCTGAACAGAGCGCTTTACAGAATGACATGATGAACAGGAATTATTTAAACCTCACACTACTGTATAACAGCAACATGATATATGGCTAGATGAGGAGTCACAATTAAAAGATGGAGAGGTACAAGGCCAAAAGAAATTGGGACAGGTAGTCCCAGAGAGCGCTTATGGAAGTTCAAATTGATATGTCCGATTGCACTCTCATAGACATTCAATCTTTGGTACCCCAGATGCCACTATCAGTGAAACCTCAGCATATGCCATCTTCATCTCACCATATGCCTCCAACTCCAGCTGACATACCACTCCCTCTAACTCCACGTGGTAAGCAGCCATGACTAGAGAACATACCACTTTCTCCAACAGCCCCTCAGCGTGGTAGAGGGATAAGGTGTGGTGGAGGGTTGGAGTGCCGTGTTCATAAAGAGGAAAAAATAGGGCCTGCATCAAAAATGTTCACCTTGTCATCAACACTCTTCACTGTATATGGGCCATATTTAATTGCATGCCCACAACTCAATTCCAGACAGCCGAATGTCTGCAAGTGTGTTGCAGGCTCCGGTTGGTCTCTATTCAATTGCTCAAGGATGCAAGTTATGGGCCCCAAGACAAATCTTAAACCATGCACTGGTTCGGAGCAGTTCAGGGCGAGAACATGATCAATTCAGCAAGCCTTTAACCGCCCATTTTGAACCAGCCAATAGAAAATTAGACTGTCATTATTACGGCAGTAAAACATGGAAGTTACATGTCAATCAATTAGGTTCGGGGTTCCAATATGCGATCAGACTTTCAAAACCCCAAAATAAAGAATTATGAAAAAGAATGCCAATACAGTTCTAGCCCATAGGGGTGGCCTGATATGTATTAACTCATTGATACCTACGATCGATTTAACCCCAAAATTACATATGAAAATAATTTTTATTTCCAAACATTTGCGGGCTTGGGGAAATTGAGCAATTGAATAGCGATTTGTGATTTTTCCCTTACGAAGGTGAAGGAGCAAAGGCTTCTGGAGGCTGTACGTTGCGAGGTTCACCATCGCCATTTTTTCAAGCCTGTAACTTGGAAGCCGTTCCAAAAAGACGCCAATTGAATAGCAAATTAGCTTGAGACCTCGCTTACGGGCTTACGGATCTCCCAAAACCTCAATTGAATAGGGGCCTTTTTATCTTTCAGAAGAGTGAAGATACTCTTGCCTGGCTATAGAGTAGAGGTTCATGGCCTATCTGGGGGACATTATTTGAAACCATGTGGCTATCAACTCTCACATGGACCATGAACCTCTTCTCTTTGGACATGTATGGTTATGTTTAACATTTCACCAATTGATGCTCAGTGTGGGATGTCATTGAGAAGAGATGGTGTAGCGACTATTATATCAGTTATCTCCTTTACTGATTTAATTTGTGTTTTCTTTCATATTAGGCAAATCTCCCATCCATTAAGGCCTGTTCGTCATCTTCAAGCAGTGCTATCATGTAATGTAAGTAAACTATAAACTCAGTGCCTATCAGGCATTAGATCACTGGCATTCCCCCAGCAGAATGATCTTAAATGCTGTATCTAACTATATATATCATCTGAAAAAACATGTCTGATGTTATGTTCAATTACTATCAATTGACTGTTGACTTGCATAGTCCCGTTAGCATCTGTTAATCACACCCAGTAGTTATACATGTGTTATTATTGCATATCATCCTCTTAACATTATGATAGCAGAATTATTTATCTCATTTAATTTACAGACATTATGGATGATGACCTTTGTTTTATTTTAATCTGAATATATAATCTATTTACAAGTCATGTGATATCTGTAATATTTTTTGTTCAGAGAAGACCAATGAAATGTGATATCAGTGTGGCTCAACTATTTAATATGGAGATAGTGATAGTGCTTCTCGTCAACTGAGGATCACAGTGGTGACAGTGATGCATTCCTTGTGAAATGACACATCTTTACTAATGAACATGGCAGGTGAATGTCCATGACATATTAACTTTGGTTAGGACTGCTCGTAGATAAGGATGGGGTAAATATAGTAATTGTTACAATAATAGCATGAAACACTGTACTGCAAATACTGTTATTGATATATTATTTTCTCCTATTTTTTTGATTCTATAGCTAATTTCCAGAACACAATGTATGTTTGTATGTATGTATGTAATTGTATTACATAATCCATGAGTTCTTGAATCTGTAATTGACCAGATGAAGACAGTGATTTATGCTGAGATTTCTAATCATCAGATTCTAGTTACTGTGGTGTAATGACCACACGTGACACTAGTAGATGCTATGCATCATTATTATTATACAGTATTACCCTTAACCATTACCCACTTGGATCCATCCACACCCATGATATTAATGCACAGTTGTATACATTTATGAGTGTTCTCTGTGTATATAATAAAGTTTTGTTATACTGTTATCACTGTTTCTGTGTGTTTTAATGGTTAATATTTTGGCACATCAACATACATAACATCTATTTAACAATCATACAAATCATTTGTACGTAGATTATCTTCCTGTATAGCCATCCCTTCATGCATTTCCATTGCTGTAAAGGGTTGTTCATTATAATATTTTTTAGTTAAATAATTATTAGAATAAAACTAGCTCTAATGTTGCATAATTATTGCCACATGGCCAACAGCAGTGGCATGGGAATTAACAAGATTAGCCTTGTTGGAGGTCCATTTGATGTTGCTCTCCACAGCCTCCGTGTGTGTTTTTTTGGCCTTCCTAAACAGCTTGACCACATTAGTACATCCCCCCTTGTCATTGTTTGTCCCTGAATCCCCATGTCTTTGTAAAAGGGTAATCTTTACATGCTCTTGGGGACAACTCAGTGCTTGGCCTGTGCTATGTAGCGATATACTCATGTAGCCACCATCAATTTCATCCCCTTCTCTCTTTAAGGCCAGAGGCTGTCCATCCTGACATTTCTCCCACCCCATTTTCTAAGAGCATGTAGGTAGATAATCTGTGTCAGTTGTGTGCTGTGGTGAAGATCAATAGTGTTGCTGAGTATTATTGGAGGTGGGTCCCTTTAATAGTCATTACAATAGAGCAGCTGTTGTGGTCCCTGTTTTTTTGCAATTTGGTATTAACCTCTTGCGTAGTGTGATGTATGTTTCCCCGGTACTTGATATATGTCATGTTGCAGTGTAATATAGTCAATTGTTTTTGTTCTAATATAGATATGATGACAGAAATATGTACCGTAAATGGATATATATGTAATTTGTTCAATTAATTGCAATGTATTTCCATGCATTTCCATGCTTTTGATGTACTGTATTGTGTGCTTAATTGATGTTACAGCTTTACAGCCTTATTAAACTGAGATTCAGACAATTGGAAAGGGCTCTATATAGGCACAGAGCATATTATTTTACAGAAGTTTTCAGTTAGTGAACTTCTATCCAAAATCAAGGTCTTCAATAATTAAAAACTCTGTGAAAAAAATATGCTTTGTGCTTATATAGAGCCCATTTCACAATTTAATAAGGCTTTTAATAAGTGTTTGAAAAGGGCCTTGCAAGTCATATTTAGTACTGGTAATATTTTTGACAGAAGTTTGATTCTATTTTAATTGGCGGGTTATTGATTTTGTGTAACTTTAATTAGTTAGCGCTTGCAAGGTGGGTCTGTGAGTGTTAGCAGTCAAAGCATTCTGTCTTCTCCAATCAGTGTCTAAAGAATGAGACTCTAGAAAAACCTCCAGCAGTGACATCACCACTATTTTGAACATGCCAGGAGAGTCTAAATGACAGAGCTATTAGTCATAGCCAACTCCATAGACTCCAATATACCACATGGTCATATTTTTCTTATCTTATATTTTTGTAAAAACTTATGTTTTTGTATTTTTCCCATGTTCTAACATAATTGTTTTGGTTATTTTATAGTTAAGATTTTTAAGAGTAGTCATTTTTGTAATAAAAACAAAAAACAACACCACCAACTGAAATCAAAGTCAAAATTGGAACTTGTTTTGTAATAAATGGTGAGATCTGTAATTGATTACAACGGATAAGTGTTCTGTGGTACTATGTTCCATGTAATAACAATATAAATACTAAATAATAGTAATAATAATAATAATAACTGTCTCTCTAATAAAAATATATACAGTAGTAAAAACACAAAGATGAGTGACATCATTAAAAAAAAACTGTAAATGCATTTCTATTTTAAATTCACTGCTATTTCTGTATCTAATGAACAATTTAGATAACTTCAGAGGCCAGGTTAATTAAAAATGTACCAATAACAAAGTTCTTTCAAGTTTTTCTTTTGGATGATGTATAGTTATTTCGCAAAAAGGCTAATTCAATAAATGGGTTGTATTTTGGAGAATCCCCTGACAATTATATTAGTTAACATCTAATAACCATCTGAGTATTAGTATTAGTATTAGCATTAGTACTAGTATTAGATACATCTGATAACCTTCAACACATCTTCTTCCCAAGGACACATGTCATGAAGCTTGTTAGGAAAAGGGACTTTACACTAGTGGTCTAGTGGATGAAGTATGTGCAGTGCTCTGATACAAAGCTCCCAAATTCTCTACATTAGATCATCATGGCAAAGGACTTTGCTGAACCATTTTTCTCATTGTATAGCTTAAACATAGTCTGTTTATTTTTTTTCTCGAATTTTGAAAATGTAATTTTGCACTCTTGCCAGTTTCTGGCCTGTTTCAGTCCTCCATAAATGAAATATAAAACTATATCTAGGGCTTCGTTCAATTCCTCATTTTATAAAGTTACACAGCCAAAAAGTGCTCATTAATATTCTCTTGCTAGCCTCTCAGCATGATTGCCAGTGAGCTATCAGTAGTGACTTCAGACAAGGCAGACCCACAAATTATGACAAGCTTTCTCATTTTTTTACATCCGTAATATTACGAGTGACTCTTTCTTTTACACAAAATAACTATTCAATTCAGACTTCACTGATCACTCAAAAATTACGGGTGACTCATAAATCAGAAAATCTGAAGGAAAATTAACGGGTACTAAACACCACCTTCAAATGATTTTCAAAAATTCTGATACCTGCAGCAACACTTAAATACAATGTACTGTTAAGAAGAAGCATGGAGAAGCATGCAAATGTATTAAAATTAAATGCTGAACAGTCTTATAGGCCCAAATGTGATATTACAAAATGTTTTTAAATGTTTATTATGTCACTCATCATACATATGGGAACATCAAAAACATTGGTTAAAGTCGGCTAAAGAGACAACACTTGACTAAATAGCATTAAAAACATATAACTGCATTAGAAATATTATGTAAAAGTCCCAGGCACAATTGTGTAATTAAAAAATACAAATATCCATCAAGATGTTTGAGTGATAATATATATTTTACAACACCAACTATTGACAATAGTGTACCTCATAACATATTACACTGTTCTTGGTAAAATAGACCTAAGTATGCAATAGGTTAATACCAATTATGAAACACACATGGACCACAACAACTGCTCTAAAGCACTGGCTCTTAAAGAGATAGATTTGAGATTCAGTTGGTTTTATTAAACAAAAGTTATCTTTAAGGTTATATAAAGACTTGTAAAATCTAAGAAATATCTTACCTATTTCTTTTGGTTTAACTCATTCAATATGATTGTAATCTTTTAATTAACTTAGTCTTTTAATTTTCATTTCTTTTCTTGAAGGCATATCTAAGTTTCCTGGTTTATGAGCACATTCGATAGAAGAATTTATAGTGTATGAATTTTTTTTTTTTGCATGAAAAAATACCAAAATAAACATTTAAACAATTAGAGATTTTGGAGATGTTTGAGAGCGAGAGAGAGCAGGAGTATTTTAAGAGCAGTAATTTACGGTTTTGTTCATTTATTTTATTCTATTTACGATTTTACACTTAATTCTTGAGTACACATATTTACAGATTAAACCTAATTGCAATACACATAATTTAAAGAGCACACATAGAGACACATAGAGCTAGGACACTATATACCTCCCCCACCCCCATCCCATACCCCCAACTGTTATTAATTACACATAATACACACATTTTTATACCCCCTCATATTTTTAAAGTAAGATTTATTTTTATTTATTGTTATAATTTTTTCGGGAGGAGAGGTGTGGAAGAGATAGAGGAGAGAGAGGTGGCCCTGGGGAGTAGTGGTGGTGAGGAGGAGAGGAGTGGTGGGGAGAAGGAGAGGAGTGGTAAGGAGGAGGAGGCATGGTGGGGAGGAGGAGAGGAGTGGTGGTGAGGAGGAGTGGTGGGGAGGAGGAGTGGTGGGGAGGAGGAGAGGAGTGGTGGGGAGGAGGAGGTGGAGAGGAGAGGTGAGGAGATACTTATCCCGGTCCACAGCCGGGAGGGCAAGAGGTTAAGGGCAAGCAAAGGGCCCACAATTTTGTGCTCCGGGAGAATGTGGTCCTCCTTGTGCTATCTGTGGCTGCCCCTTGATTCTTGCAGGGGGGAGGAAAGTAAGGCCAAGGTCTAGGGCTCAGGCATGGAAGGAGGTAGCGGCTGAGGTTACAGCAGTGGGCACAGTGTCAAGTGATGTGAGGTCTGTCAAGCACCGGTTTGACGACATCAGAGCCAAGGTGAGGAGGATGATGGCCAAGGAGGACAGGAACGTGACTGTGACCTATAATGAGTGGGAGAGGGTCGCCAAGGACCTTCTGAAACAGCTGCCTGGTGCTGGAGCTTCAGGCCTGGTGGCTCAGGTGAATATCACATACACCAACATGCCACCACATGTACATCACACACACTACACATGTACATGATGACCAACAAGGACACTGACATGTCAGCTCTATGAAATTAACAAGGGATATATGGATGTGTCATTAAGTCCATGAAGCTGACAAATCACTATCATTCCTGTGCACAACAACAGTAATCAACTAACAGAGAGTCCATGTATTGGTGTGCCCACTGCAGCCTATGCAGTTATAGACTGCAGCCGGGATCAAGATAGCGCTAGAAGCCAAGAACAATCAAGACCAAGAGCCAAAGAATAGATCAAATGATAGCTAATCTGAGTTGCAATTAGGAGTATCATCCAAGTTCAATCCTAGATGTCAGATAGTTTGGAATGCACACCAAACAATAAGTTATTCATCATACTAATGACACATACCTTTTTTCTCTCTCTTTCAGCATAAAGTAGATCTGGGTCCATTGGCGAGCCAGAGGTGGGGGCGTAGGCCACATCAGAGCAGGAAATGGAGAAGCAAGCCCCCGCCCAACAGGAACTGGCGCAGGGGAAGGAGGTGCAAAGTGGAGCTGAGGGCCCTGGTTTGGATGAGGAGTATTTAATGTGGCTGGTGGGGTCACCATCTGGACCTCCGGCCACACCGCCGGGATTCAACCCCACTATCCCCCTCCTCCAGAGACTGAAGCAATCACCAGTAATGATGATAGCAGCCAGCCCCCCCCCCCCCCCCCACACACACACACACAGCAGTGGGCTGAAATGAACACCATCACCACCGCTGGGCCCAACCACAACCTCCCCATTCAGCAACACCCGCCAGCGGGGCCCTAGATCCTCCCCACTCCCACACCACCACCTCATCACCAGGCCATGCCCCAGGGGTCTTCATCCCCAACAGGCCAGGCTGTGCAGGTGGAGATTCTGGCCCTCATGCGCCAGAATTTGGAGTGTCTCTGAGGGATCTAGGCTACCATCTCCGCCAATCATGCAGAGGTAATGTACAGCCTGGCAAGGCGCAATAGGGAGGAGAGGAGGCACCACCTAATGACTGAGTCGTACCTGGCCAGGCTGCTAAGGATTGGGGCGGACAAAATCTCATTCCAGGGAGTCACTGCAGAGGCCATTTGATGCGCTCTGGGCACCAGCCTGGCCTCCTCCAACCTGGAGGCATTTAAAGCCCACTAGTATGTTTATATTGTCTTTTACAGTGTTGAGAAGTTGCCTGTAAACCCTTTACGGGTCCTATTTGGAGCCCATAATATTTTTGCCTTCATTTGCTTCTTTCGAAGTAGCACGCAGGTCCTGGAGTTGTAGGTTAGGTTCTATTAAAGAGAGAATATGAGAGATTTGAGAGAGATAGTTTGAAATTTTATTGATTTACTGTATATTCTGTTTTATACGGATTTACACTTAATACTTGCTTACACATATTTACAGATTCCATATATTTGCAATACACATAGTTTAAAGAACACACATAGAGACATATATAGTTAGGTCAACCCCCTACCATCCCATCCCCCACACCCCATCCCCCAACAGTTATTAATAACACATAGCACACACTTTCAACAGTCACACAGTAATACTTATTTTTATCTATCCTTATTTTCATTTTTTGGATAGAATGGAGGGAGGAGAGAGGAGGGGTGAGTAGTGGAGAGTTGGGGGGGAGGAGAAGATGAGAGTGGAGGAGGAGAGAGAGAGAGGAGCAAGAGGTGTCCATGGGGAGTAGAGGTGGGGAGGAGGAGGTGAGGAGTGAAGTGGAGGAGGCAGAGGAGGGAGAGGAGGAGGTGGAGGAGGGAGAGGAGGAAAAGGAGGTGGAGGAGGGAGAGGAGGAAAAGGAGGTGGAGGAGGGAGAGGAGTAGAGAGAGGAGGGAGAGGAGGAGGGAGAAGAGGAGGAGATGAGGGAGAGGAGGTAGAGGAGGGAGAAGAGGAGGGAGAGGAGGAGGGAGAGGAGGATAGTGCAGAGGTGGGTGATGGAAGGGGGACCCGAGCATCAGGCACACATAGCATAGGGACAGAGGGGAAGGCGTCTGATCCCGGAGGGGATGGTAGTTCAGGGAAGGGACAGGCCCCTGTGAAAAGTCAAGGAGGCAAGGGTCGCCGTCCACAGTTGAGAGGGCAAGAGGCTAAGGGCAAGCACAGTGCCCACAATTATACGCACCGGGAGAATTTGGTCCTCCTCGGTGCTACCCTTGGCCTCTCCGTGATTCTTGCAGAGGGGAGGGAATTTAGACCAGTGCCTAGGGCTCCGACTTGGAAGGAGGTAGTGGCAGAGGTTACTGCAGTAGGCACAAGGTCAAGGGACGTGAGGTCTGTAAAGCACCGCTTCAACGATATCAGGGTCAAGGTGAGGAGGATGATGGCTAAGGAGGACCAGGACCACATCGTGACCTATAAAGAGTGGTAGAGGGTCACCAGGGTCTTTCTGAGACTGTTGCCCGCCGCAGGAGCTTCAGGCCCAGTGGCCCAGCAGGACCCAGCCTCCATGTCAGGTGAATATGACATACACCAACATGGCACCACATGTACATCACACACACTAAACATGTACATGATAACCAACAAGGACACTGACATGTCAGCTCCATGGAATTAATAAGGGATAGATGAATGCTTCATTAGATCAAATCACTGTCATTCCTGGCCACATCAACAGTAATCAAGCAACAGAGAGTCCATGTATTGGTGTGCCCACTGCAGCCTATACAGTAACAGAACACAGCCGGAATCCAGATAGTGTTAGGAGCCAACATTCAAGACCATAAACCAAAGACTAGATCATATCTAGCAAATGATTGCTAATCTGAGTTGCAATTAGAAGCATCACCCATGTTCAAGCCTAGATGTCTGATAGGAATGAATATTATGACATACAACAATCTTTCCTCTCTTTCAGCCTCCAGGAGGAGGTCTGAGTCCAGTGGCAAGCCAGAGCCGGGGGAGTCGGCTCCAAGGCATCAGGATGTGGAGGAGCAAGCCCCCGCCCAGCAGGAACCGTCTCAGGGGGAGGAGTAAGGAAGATGATCTGAGGGCCCTGGCTCAGAGGAGCATGATGTCATTTAGGTGGTGGGGTCACCGTCTGGACCGCTGTCAACTGTTCCTTTATTTGACCCCCCTCTTCCAAAGACAAATCATTTCTCTGGGGCCCTCCTTCCCCGCCACCACTACTGGGCACACCTACACCACCACAAGCATCAGCCCAGGCTCCAGCAGGACACTAGACCCTCCCCACTCCATCACCGCCACCTCCTCACCCAGCACTGCCCCACAGACCTCCATCCCCACCACCACCAAGCTAGGCTGGCATCTCCGCCAATCATGCGGAGGTTATGTGCAGCCTGGCAAGGCGCTATAGGAAGGAGAGGAGGCTTCATCTAATGAGTACTATCTGGCCGGGCTGCTAAGGATCAGACTGGTCCTGCCTCCTCCATTTTCCCCCCTCTTTTTTTGTTTTAGGTACAATTCAGGTCCATGAAGGGTTTCTTCTGCATCTGCAAGCATTGTGGAGCAAATGTATGAGATGTAAGGTCTTCTCAGCCAACCTTAACATGTAGCTCCAACAATCTTAAAGCTATCATATACAGTAGATCTAAGACATGCTTGTTGTTAGCTTAAATGTAGACTAATATCGCTATGGTGGTGGATTTGCAAAGTCTAACAACGGCATGTAAATGACAGCCAGCATGTGATCCTGACCTCAGTATCGTTCTGGAACAGATCCTTGGGTCTGATGTAAGTAACATTGAATCTGGCTGCTGACCTTTGTGTCCTCTCTGTATTAATGGGTATTTTCCCATATTTCTGATTATCCAGAGGCCTAGCTAATAGTTAGTGATGCTTACAGGTGGGAATCAGGTGAGTTGGTATATTGTTACAGTTACATTATTTAGCACTGTACTGTACATGCATGTTTATTATTATTATTTTTTTATCCTCCTCTGCCTTTTTTTAGTTGACCAATTTTTTTTTTTACCACACTGTATGTGTGAAACACAGAGGTTGAATCATCTGTTTCATTGAGCAGATCTAGACAAGTTGTAAGTGCCATGCACATTAATGGTTTCTTCAATTAAATGGAGTGATTTGTGATAATTCTTTTTCTCATCAGATTCCGGTTGCAGTGGTGTAGTGAACACATGTGACCTTGGTAGGTGCTATGCATCATGCTTACTCTAGACTATGACATTACCCCCTTGGGATCCGCTCACACCCCATCCATGATACTAATGAACAGTCTTGACCATTTCTGATTGTGGTCTGTATATAAAATAAAGCTTTGTTATACCATTCTAACCGTGTCCGTGTGTTTTCAATGGTTGGGGTTTTGGCACATCCACATGCATCACATTAGTGTCAGATTTCTACATATGTAAACTAATGAGCCTAGTTAACATGCAATAGATCAATACATATATGAAGAATAATAGTCATAACAGCATTATATATCATATAATACTAAATATCAAGGGTTAATACACAGGACAAAGTCTAATTAGGGATACTGTGGAGTATGAACATTCCCCTGAGGGCCTACAATGATTATGACAGGTGATATTGGAGTAGGTTGCCAATTACTTCTCTAGTGAAGTGTGATTTGTCTGACCTCTCTGCTATGACATGCCCACCTAGAGTGGCCTTACATGGTATAGCTCACAGCTTCATTGCAGTACACAAGCCCCTTCACCACCACCACTTAGCAATGGTGAAGGGGACGAGGGAAACATACATCACACTAATCTACTCTAGCCGATCAGGGGAAGCCACAAAAACACATGGAGGCTTTGCAGAGGCACGTAGATCAACAACCAACTTGCCGGTGGCCATTTGCCAAGATGTCTAGCCATTCCCTTCTACTATTCATCAATTTACATTGGTGTGTATTGCTAAGTGGTGGTTGTGAAGGGGCTTATGTACCTGTATGAAGCTGTGAGCTATAACATGTAGGGCCAGTGTGGGTGGGCAGGTGATAGCAGAGAGGTCAGACAAATCACAGTCCACTAGAGAAGGAACTGGCAACCCATAACAGTATCTTTGGCATGCAAACCTTGTAGAACAGCACAGGCAGATACCTGGTTAAATATGCTGCAGTCCATAGGGTCACAGAGAGTCAGACATGACTAAAGGACTGAGCAACAAATAATAAAATGTTCCCCAGGTACTTGATATATGCCATGTAGCGGGGAAATATGGCCACAATTAGTATTCCCAAATGTAGATGTGATGAGTGATATGTTTATCAGATGATGTTTGTATGTTTAGGGGCCTCATTATAGCCTCTGTGAGTGAGAAAGGGTTAATATGGCAGCCATTTTGATGTATGTTTGTTTCAATGTAATGAGGTAGTGTGTCTTGACTTGCTTTCAGCATCCTGCAGCATGACTTTTCATATTTGCATATGCATGACCATTCCAACATATGACAATAAAACTATTTTTATCACATATATAGTTGTCAGTGTTGGGAACGTTTGCGATGTTGGTCACGCTTTTGCGTCCCTCGCGCAGCAAAGCGAGGCGAGCCATTGACGCATTCACGACTTAGGTGTTACAGATTAGTCTCTAAGCTCTTTGAGAGTCCTGCTTGGAACCAATAACTTGTAGTCCGACTTTTGGCATTAACGTCCTTGGCAGCGTGGTTAGCGAGGGGGAGTTGTAGCAATTGAATAGCAATTTGCGTTTTTTGCGATCTTAACTCTTGCGGCCGTGAAAGATCTAAGGCTTGGACGGGCTCTAACTTGTGATGTAAACCATTGCAAGGAATCAGAGGCCTGAGTCCGTAACCCGGTCGGAGCCCGCAAAAAGACGCCAATTGAACAGAGAAATAACTTACGGGCTCCATTACGGATGCCCACATCTCCAGAGGGCCAAATTGCATGAGGCCCATAGTTGTTATCTTTTTGATTAGTGACTTTAAAGCTTATTCTGATTTATAGTATTTATATGATCCACATTCATATGATGTGACCCTTTTGCCTAACCACCTTGCCTCCCTCAACCTAATTTACACATCTAACAGCCCTATTAAATTCCCCCAACGTGAAGCCCGTAACGGAGCCCGCAAGGCTTATGGCTATTAAATTTGGCCTCTTACAGCTACCCGCAAATGACTTGCGGGTTACAGGCGGAAAAACCCTATGGGATGTCGAAATATGAACTCTGTTGCCGCAAAATCCTTTGATTTGTCAAGCTCCTAACTGTTACGTTCGAAAATCGCTTTTAAATTGCTACGAGTTCCCAAAGATGCCCTGCAGTTCAAGTCCGTAACCCGCAAATGGAGGCAAAAATATTATGGCCTGCAAATAGGACCCACAAAGGGTTTGCAGACAATTTCTTAACATTTCAGTCGTGTCCGACTCTCTGTGACCCTATGGACTGCAGCATATTCAGCTAGGTCTCTGCCTGTGCTGTTCCACAAGGTTTGCATGCCAAAGATACTGGAGTGGGTTTCCTGTTCCTTCTCTAGTGGACTGTGATTTGTCTGACCTCTCTGATATCACCTGCCCACCTACAGTGACCCTACATGGTATAGCTCACAGCTTCATTATGGTACACAAGCCCCTTGATCTATTGCATAGTAACTAGGGCTCATTAGTTTACATATATAGGAATGTGACACTAATGTGATGCAGGTGCTTGTCCCAAAACCCCAACCATTGAAAACACATGGACACAGTTAGAATGGTATAACAAAGCTTTATTTCATACACAGAGCACAATCAGAAATGGTCAAGACTGTGCATTAACATCATGGGTGTGGTGTGGGTGGAGAGCAAGAGGCTTGTGGGAAAAAGGGGATATCAGGCATCCGTCCGAGAGGCAGCGGCACCTGCAGTGGTGGTGTTGAAGACATCGTGGGAGGAGGGGATGGGTTGTGGGTGGCTTGGGGATGCCTCCTGGATGGTGGAGGCAGGAATGGCGGGCAGAGTGTATCATGGCTTCTGCAGTTACTCCCTGAAATGATCTCTGGTCATCCCCCATCCTGAGCAGCCCAGCCAGGTAGGACTCAGTCATTAGGTAGTGCCTCCTCTCCTCCCTGTTGCGCCTGGACAGGCTGCGCATGACCTCTGCATGATTGGCAGAGATGCTGGCCTGGATCCCTCAGAGACACTCCAACTGCTGCCGCATGCGGGCCAGGATCTCCACCTGCGCAGCCTGGCCTGATGTTGGGGATGGATGGAGGTCCCAGGGACATGGCGTGGTGAGGAGGTAGCAGAGTCGGAGTGGGGAGGGTCTGTGGCCCGGCTCGAGGGAGTTCTGGGGGGAGTTGCAGTGTCGGCAATGGTATGATTGGGCCTGGTGGTAGCGGCCAGTCCAGAACACTGCTGAGGGTGTGAGGGGGGGGAGCGAGGTGATTGCTGGCTGCTGGCATCATCTCTCCAGTTGGAGGGCCCTGGCCATATGCTCAGTCCAGGAAGGAGGGGGATAGCCATATGACATCCTCCTCCTCTAAACCAGGGCCCATGGGTCCTCTTTTTTCCTCCTCCCCCTGTGCCGGTTTGCTCCTCCACTTCCTTCTCCGATGGAGCCAACGTCCCCACCTCTGTCTCGCACTGGACCCAGACCTCCTTGACGCTGAAAGAGAGAAAAGAGAGGTATATCATTAGTATGATGAATAATACATTGTTTTGCATGCATTCCTAACAATTTAACATCTAGGCAGAGCCGGATTAACACCTATAGAGGCCCTAAGCACTTAAAAGATTTTGGTGCCTCCTTATATATCTAATTCAAAACATTAAACATAATAAACCAGATTCTAATTTTATTTTATTCACAAGATTAATGTATGTCATTAACCTCTAATATTCCTATTTTATTATTATTTGTTAATTTATATATATATATATATATATATATATATATATATATAATTTTCATTTATTGTGGGAGCCCCTTTTTGTGGACCCTGATTCAGCTGCACCATTTGCAGTTTTGTATCATATGGCTCATGGTAAATCCAACAACCTAAAATCTCTGTTGTGCTCCATGTTCCCTTGATGCCCTAAGCACGTGCTAATTTTGCTTAATTGTTAATCCAGCCCTGCATCTAGGCTTGAACCTGAATGATACTCCTAATTGCAACTCAGATTAGCTATTATTTGCTAGATGTGATCTATCCTTTGGCTCTTGGTCTTGATCGTTCTTGTCTCCTAATGTTATCTTTACTCTGGCTGCAATCTATAACTGTATAGGCTGCAGTGGGCACAGCAATGAATGGACTCTCTATTGCTTGATTACTGTTGTTGTCCACAGGAATTACAGTGATTTGTCAGCTTCATGGATTTAATGACACATACATCTATCCCTTGTTAAGTCCATAGAGCTGACTTGTCAGTGTCCATGTTGGTCATCATGTACATGTGTAGTGTGTGTGATGTACATGTAGTGGCATGTTGGTGTATGTTATATTCAAAAACTTCAAAACTATGATGTAAACATTTATGTATGCATCAAAGTTGTAAAGCTTCCTTGGTGCTTAACACCGATATTGATAAAAATAAGAAAAAACGTTGGGAAATGTATTAAGCAAACAAATCTAAAAATAGCTTCAATGTTCTATTGGGATAGCCTCTTTCCTTGAACTTTTTCCCTAGTACGTCTGCTTGTTGTTTAAAATCCTTGAAATTATTACAATTGCAACATTTTCTGATGTACTGACCTATTGGAATGCCCCTCTTCAATGATAATGGATGTTGGCTTGTCCATTCCAAAAGCTTGTTTGTAGCCGTCGTTTTGCTTTGTGTTGTAGTGTGTATATCCCCTTGAGGGTCTTTTTTAACTAGCAGATCCAAGAACTCTATTTGATTTTCTCCATTTACATGTGTGAACTTCCATCCTAGATTGCTTTGATTAAGGCTAAGAGAGAAAGTATGGAATTTTTCAGATGTTCCTGCTCATAGAACCAGGATGTCCTCTATGTAGTGTTGCCATGAGAGAATCTTGTCTGTATATATACTAGAAGCCTCCTATGTGAAGACTTGCTTTTCCTCCCAGTCCCCAAAAAGATGTTCGCATAGTTTGGGGCAAATGCCATACCCATCGCTGTTCCTTGCAGCTGGCGATACCATTTATTTTGGAAGATGAACACATTTCTCATTAAAATAAATTCCAGAAGGGTAATTATCAACTTGTTCCATTTGTGTTCTTTTGTTGCCTCCATATTGAGGTAGTGTTCTACAGCTCTTAATCCGAATCTGTGTGGTATTCTACTGTAGAGCTGCTCTACATTGATACTTCCTATCAGGGTTGCAGGGAGAACATTCAGGTTATCTAGATGTCTAAGAACATCAGACGTGTCCTTTAGTTATGACGGCCAGGTGGTGACTAGGTCTTTTAAGCTTTCATCAACCAGTGTGCTGATTCTCTCAGTTAGACTATTGTTGCCCGATATTATTGGGCGTCCTGGTATGGAGTATTTCTTTTTGTGGACTTTTGGGAGGGAATAAAATGTTGCTATTACCGGATGTTTTGGCAAGAGATACTCCAAATTATTTGTTGTAATTAAACCCTCATCTTTTGCTTGGGTCAATATGGCCTTTAATTCCATATAGTATTCGGACTGGGAGTTTTTAGGTAGTATCTCATAAGTTGTCCTATCACCCAAGATGGACATACACATTTTAACATATGTATCTTTGTCCATGAGGACGATATTCCCTCCCTTGTCCGCTGACTTTATTTCCACATTACTTTCTATTATCTCATTCAGAGCCTTCTTTTCTGTAGATGAAAAATTGGATTTTGAACATTTGAACTTTTTTGTCATCATTTCCAAATCATTTGTTACTAGGCTCAAGAACACTTCAACATTATTGTAGTTTTTAATTTCGGGAGTGAAAGTGCTTTGATTTTCATATTCTTGTATTATTACAACCTCTGTTCCTATGGTCTTATCCTCTAACAATAGGAATGTGAAGTCCTTTAAGGCTTTCATATCATGATTTGTAAGGCCCAAGACTTCCATCGTTTTCTTTTCTTTTTCAAAATAATGCTTTTTTAAGGCTAGTTTTCTAATGAATAAGTTGATATCCATGATGTTATTAAATACATTAGATTTATTGGATGGTACAAAAGACAAGCCTTTTGTAAGGACTTCCAAATGGATGGGCTGCCACTTAAAACTTGATAAATTAATTATTCTCTGACCATCATTTTGAGAGGATGAAGGTTACATATTTATCATAATGGTTACATTTTTATCATTTACATACAACCTATGTATATTCACATTGCACATTGTAGATATATCACTATTATTCTAGCACTAAGAGATTATCTCATAAGACTTTATTATTCATGCACTGATAATAAAATTGTTGTGCACTACGCACATCTTATACATATATCAGATCAATAGATTTGTTTAGCATATATTATTCTACTCTCTTAATATCAGGACCATTTTTGGGCTAACATATTCCTTTTGAATTCAAGATATATCTCATTGTTTATTCACTATCTTTAGAGCTACTTTTAGATTTGTTTGCTTAATACATTTTCTGACATTTTTACTTATTTTTATCAATATCGGTGAAGCACCAAGAAAGATTTACAACTTTGATGCATACATAAATGTTTACATCATAGTTTTGTAGTTTTTCATTAAAAATTTGTATTTAATCCATATAAGCACTATACATACATATCCTACCTCGGTTAAGGCCGTTTTCTAAGCTACTTGATTTAAGAAAACTATTGGAGGCTTATAGAACGGTCTTTAAAATTGCCCATGGCCCATCAAAATATTGACTTTATAGACTTTTTAAGTTTACAAATGGAAGCAGAAGAAGCACTCACAAAAGAACTTGGCGTTGAAAGTGATGCAACAAAAGAAGGAATAACAACTTACTTTAAGGAGCTGTAAGAAGCAGTTAATAAACAAATTAAAACTATATGGGAGGTCTCAAGTCTCCAAAATTACATTAAGCACAAGATCATTCCGAGAGGATTAGAGATCCAAATTGTTCCAGCCTCACATCTCCTAGATCCAATATTTGTTCAAAAGTGGCAAAACACCATCTCAAAATGCTAATTAGAGTTGATGACCATAATATTAGAGCAAGAAAAAGGAAATCTTGATTCTTTGAATCGAAAAGGCAGAGAGACATCATCAGGAAATTATGAGATATAAGGAATCACCAGGAATGGAATACAAGATTAGATAACCGTATAGAAAAATTTAAAAGGGAGCTATCTACCTGGAAACAGTCTAAGTTCCACAGGGCCACTGAAAAGCTTATAAAGTGTCAATTTTACCTAAATGTCCAGACACCACAGATCAAAGTTTGTCTGAATACTCTGAAAGAGAAGATCAACAAGCCCCCTTCAATCATCACAGGATTTTTTTCAAAGCAATCCGATGACAAGATCCCACTCAAATCAAATGTTCATGGACATTTTTTTAGAGAAGGGGCGAGGCCTAAGACAAAGGAGATCTGGCAGAACAAGAGGAAGAAGAGCACGAGGGAGACAAAATCAAAATCTTTAGACTCAAGGGAAAGACCTATAGTGAGAAATCACCAAAATCAATTTACAACTGAACAAACCCTTAATTCGAAATTAAGATATAATTCAACAATACAAAATTCATCAGAAGTTCCCTCCTTAAATACTGGAAGCTCTGGATCCGAAAGAGCAACAAGATCAGAGACTGTAAAACCAGCAACGCAAAATCCCTGTTTAGGAATTTCTAAAGTTGTCACTACGGTAATGACAAATGGAAAATCATTTCCTCCAAATGACAAATCAAGCTCCAAAAAAACATAAAATAAAGCATCATCACAACAACCTATACCCTCTCAAAAGGATGAAGGTCAGAGAATAATTAATTTATCAAGTTTTAAGTTGCAGCCCATCCATTTGGAAGTTCTTACGAAAGGCTTGTCTTATGTACCATGCAATAAATATAATTTATTCAATAACATCATGGATATCAACTTATTCGCTAGAAAACTAGCCTTAAAAAAGCATTATTTTGAAAAAGATAAGAAAACGATGGAAGCCTTGGGCCTTACAAATCATGACATGAAAGCCTTAAAGGACCTCACATCTCTATTGTTAGAGGATGAGACCATAGGAACAGAGGCTGTAAAAATACAAGAATATAAGAATCAAAGCACTTTCACGCCAGAAATGAAAAAATACAATAATGTTGAAGTGTTCATGAGTCTAGTAACAAATGATTTGGAAATGATGACAAAAAAGTTAAAATGTTCAAAATCCAGTCTTTCATCTACAGAAAAGAAGGCTCTGAATGAGATAATAGAAAGTAATGTGGAAATAAAGTCAGCAGCCAAGGGAGGGAATATCGTCCTCATGGACAAAGGTAAATATCTTAAAATGTGTATGTCCATCTTGGATGATAGGACAACTTATGAGATACTACCTAAAAACTCCCAGGCCAAATACTATATGGAAATAAAGGACATATTGACCCAAGCGAAAGATGAGGGTTTAATTACAACAAAATAATTTGGAGTATCTCTTGCAAAAACATCCGGTAATAGCAACATTTTATTCCCTCCCAAAAGTCCACAAAAACAAATACCCCATACCAGGACACTCAATAATATCGGGCAACAATAGTCTAACTGAGAGAATCAGCACTCTGGTTGATGAAAGCTTAAAAGACCTAGTCACCACCCTGCCGTCATAACATAAAGGACACGTCTGATGTTCTTAGACATCTAGATAACCTGAATGTTCTTCCGGCAACCCTGATAGGAAGTATCAATGTAGAGCAGCTCTACAATAGAATACCACACAGATTAGGATTAAGAGCTGTTGAACACTTCTTCAATATGAAGGCATCAAAAGAACACAAATGGAACAAGTTGATAATTACCCTTCTGGTATTTATTTTAATGAGAAATGTGTTCATCTTCCAAAATAAATGGTATCACCAGCTGCAAGGAACAGCGATGGGTATGGCATTTGCCCCAAACTATACGAATATCTTTTTGGGGTACTGGGAGGAAACACAAGTCTTCACTGAGACTTTTAGTATATATACAGACAAGATTCTCTCATGGCAACACTACATAGATGACATCCTGGTTCTATGAGCAGGAACATCTGAAGAATTCCATACTTTCTCTCTTAGCCTTAATCAAAACAATCTAGAACGGAAGTTCACACATGTAATAGGAGAAAATCAAATAGAGTTCTTGGATCTGCTAGTTAAAACAGATCCTCAGGGGGATATACACACTACAACACACAGCAAAACGACAGCTACAAACAACCTTTTGGAATGGACAAGCACCCCCTATCATTTAAGAGGGGCATCCCCAAAAGCCAGAACATCAGAATACGTTGCAAATGTAATAATATCAAGGATTTTAAACAACAAGCAGACGTACTAGGGAAAAAGTTCAAGGAAAGAGGCTATCCCAATAGAACATTGAAGCTTGCATATAAAAATGCATTAGAGCTGGAAAGAATGGACCTTTTATATAAAAAAGAAAGAACAAACAGATAAAGAAACCATGCACTGTGTAATGACCAATGGAAATGATCATGAGGAGATCAAGAAAGTCGTAAACAAGCACTGGCACCTACTACTCAATGATACAGTTCTTAGTGATAATCTTACGGAAAGAGAATCTATCACATACCACAGAGATAGAAATCTAGGGTATATGATTATGCATTGTCTCTTCAAAAATTCCAGAGAACAAACTTATGGCTTAAACAAACAAAAGGACTGTATTGCTGCAGAAAATGTAAGGCCTACAGGTTTGTAAAACCAGAGACAGAGTTTATCTACCATACTTCTAAAAAGATTTAACCATTGAAACCATTTTTTAACGGCACCTCAACTTACCTGGTGTATGTTATAGTTTGTAAATGTCATCAAATATACGTTGGCAAAACCGAACGACAAATCAGACAAAGGATTTTGGAACACATTTCGTCAATAAAGAACCAGCTGGATATATGCTCGGCATATACGTATATATCATCAAAATAAAATTGAAAACCTGGAATTCCATGTCATAGATAGAGTACCAAGGGGAGAATGTGGAGGTGACATAAAACGGAAATGGCTTCAATGTGAAAGCAAATGGATATAAATGAATTTCTTTTGGATGCTTCTTTGGGTGACATCTAAGCAGAGGCTTACCTGGCTCATGCTTTTTGGTAATAGAATAAATCACCAAGACATTAACATTTTGTCACTTTTTATGTAAAAAGGTCTCTGAATAATATAGAACGATTTAGGGTCCTAGATCTGGTGAATATAGCCATTTGTGAGACAAACCCACATTGTCCAAACTATGGCGCAATGTAAAGAAGAAGAAGAAAACAAAAAAAAAATAGTCAATCTGCTCCTATTGGGATCTTAGCAATGATATCACTTAAAAGGGAATGAATCAGTATGCCAGCGAGATATAGAGTAATATATGCAGCATAGATGTGTCATTTAATAAGATGTTTAACTACATAATGACAGTATGACTTTGTTTGGGTAAAGAGAAACAATCCAATAAAATATGCATGGATTAAAATTGTCACTCAAAATGACAGATGAAAAGTTCTCTTTAAAGGAAAAATAATTTGTGAATAAAAATTAAAGTCTTCAATTTACCCAAACTGGAAATCAACCCAATGTGGACTGTTTACAATCAGCTTTATAACTGACTAAAAAATCATTCAAATGTCACAATTGTTTATAAACTAATAAGACTTGTACGGTAATTTGCCTAAGAGAACAATTTTTGCTGTCATCACAGACAATGTGATGTAATATAATGGAGAAACGCAAGTATACATATAAAAGGAAAATCTCTATTGTTACCCTATTAGGCGGCTTTGTTTATATCAAAAGCCTAATAAGAAAAGCATACTAATAACAGAGCTAAAATAATATCCACATATTTACTTTCGTGTTTATTTTATAAGAATCGGGTTTAAATTAATATTATAGAAATCCAGCTATCCAGTTATATGATATACCCATTCATTTGCTAAGTGTCATAATTTTTTGTCACATTGCGCTCTATTGAATTGATCAGCAAGGCATCAGAATTGAAAATACTTCTGCATTACGCCTCCAGATACGTATTTACCAAGCAAATTGCAAGCACTAGGTACGTGACCAATAGCGTAGGTAAACGTAGGAACGTCCAATTTTGACACGTATATATATCTCTAATCAAACTGCATCTAATTCTACACGTGACCTATGATGTAGATATACGAAAGGGCCATAAAACTCCTGCAAAAAGGAATATGAGAACCTGTTCACCAATGCCCATGAAGAAGTCACTGGATGTGACAAAACTAGTTGGCTGACGAAATTAAGGATGGTGTAAAACTTCAAGTGTCCATAATCGGCGGAGGTTCTATTATATGGTACAGTAGTGAATTAATTTCTTTTTTTATTTTGTGCACACTTTTTACATGATTTGATGCATTCTAAAACCACTCATTATATGTCACAGTCTGCGTCTTTCCCTCCTTGGCCATCATTCTCCACACCTTGGCCCTGATGTTCTCAAAGCGGTGCTTGATAGACCTCACATCCCTTGATGCTGTGCCTACTACTAACACCCTCCACCTGGAATCCCAAGAATCACGGATAGCATAGAGGAGGCCACATTTTCTCGGTAAGTGTAATTGTGGGCCATGTGCTTGCCCTCAGCCTCTTGCCTTCCCGACTGTGGACAGGGATCCTTGCCTGAGACCTGTCCCTGACCTGTCCATGAGACCTGTCCCTGAGGCCTTTCCCTCCCCTGAACTACCATCCTCCCTGGGATCCGGCCCCTTCCCCTCTGTCCCTCTTCTACGTGTGCCTGCTGCTCGCGCCACCCTGACACTACCACCTCCTCCTCTAAACTCCCTTCCTTCTCCTGCTCCTCCTTCTCCGCCTCCTCCACCTCTGCCTCCTCCTCCGCCTCCTCCTGCTCTCCACCACTCCTCTCCTCCACCTCACCACTCCTCTCCTTCACTTCTCTCCTCCACTCCCCAGGGCCACCTCTCTCTCCTGTCTCTCCTCCTCTCCTCGTCTCCTCCTCCCCACCTCTCCACTCCAATGCCCTCCACTCTCCTCCCTTCATCACAATCGTAAAAATAATATAATGTTAAATAAAAATAAGTGTAACTGTTAATATATGAGTGAAAAAATGTGTGTATTATGTGTAACTAATAACTGTTGGGTCATGGGATGTGGGGTATGGGATGAGGAGGGTGTGTATGGAGTGACCTAGCTCTATATGTCTCTATGTGTGTTCTTTAAATCATGTGTATTGCAATTATGTGTAATCTGTAAATATGTGTAATCAAGGATTAAGTGTAAAATATTAAATAGTAGAAGATAAATGAACAAAACTGCAAATTACTGCTCTGAAATAACTCCTGCTCTCTCTCTCTTTCTCTCTCAAAAACCTCCAACTCCAGGTTCCTGCATGCTACTACAAAAGAAAATACAACACAGTCAACACATGGGTGAGTGGGACGCAAATTTATAATCTCCCTCTCTCAATCACCTTTGGCTAGACCAATTTCTGTCGGCTGAGAGGCCTGTGTTGCACTATGTTATACCGCAATTGGATCATAACGGCCAATTGTGGCTCTGCCAGCCCCTTAACAGCTTGTGTGCGCAGGGTTTACGGGCTTGCGTCTACGGCCCATAACTTGCCGCATGTTTGAATTTACTAGCTCTGTAACGCAGCAGGCTTTGCGAATGTGCCATTGCCTCTACGGGCTTTGAATTTAATAGGGCTACTCTCAAACTTCCAAACACTCTCTGAATACTCTCTCTGGGTCTCTGAACAAAGCCAGCCAGCCAGGTATCTCCATTGGACTCTCCACATCTGCAGTTTTCTCCTCTTCATATTAATTATTACATTATTTTCTGTGATATTATATTTAAGCAAATAGAGCTTCATTCAATTGCTCTGTTTTGAAGATCAAGGCTCGCAAGTAGACGTCGCAAGTTACTTTGCTATTTAATTTGCAACTTTTTGCAGGCTCCGATCGAGTTTCTGGCTACGAGCTGCGATTTATATAAAAAATTTAAATTGCAAGTTACTTCCCTCCAAGCCTTTGATGTTTCATGGCCGCAAGAGTTGTGGTAGCTAAAATCTCAAATCACTATTCAAATGCTCCAATTTTCCCCCGCTAACCACTTCATCAAGCAAATGGCTGAACTCAAACCATAGGTTAATGCTACCATGGTGGTCTCGCAAACGGTGGAATGACAAATTGGAACACAATGGGTGACATTTGGATTAAAAGCACAACATTCTCAAGCTTCCACATCGCCAAAATAAAATACTTTATTTCATGTTTAATTTATATCCAAAGTCCTACGGGCTTCAACCTCCAAGCCTGTAGGACTTTTGAATCCGACCTCCATATTTCATTGAAGTCCTATGGGCTTGGAGGTTGAAGACTTTCGACGGAAATTAAACATGAAATAAAGTATTCTATTTTGGCGATGTGCGAGTTTGAGCACGTTGTGCTTTTAATTCTAATGTCACCCATTGTGTTCCTCATTTACAATGCTGTATTGATTTTATATTTGCTTTTAAAGTGCTCCGATTTGTCAGGCTTAAACCACGAGTTACAGGTTTGTATCCGCGATCATGTGCAAGCCCACAAATGCTACAGTCAAGAGCATGGTTTCTGATTTTTGCGACCAGCTCCTAATTTGCGGGCCCGGCCAATTGAATAGATTTCCAAAAGGATTATGCAACACGATCGCAAGCATTTGGCTGTCTGCAACTGAGCTGCGAGCCCCGAATTGAATGAGGCTCATAGTTTTTTTCTTGTTTTTTAGTAACTTTAAAGCTTATTCTTATTTAAAGTATTTATCTGATCCTCGTTCATAGGCTGTGACCCTTATGCCTAATCACCTTGCCTTCCCCAACCTAAATTACACATCTATGTCTATTTCAGCTGTCTGGGTCTGAGACTCCTCTCTCAAACTTCCAAACACTCTCTGAATACAGTCTCTGGTTCTCTGAACACAGCCAGGTATCTCCATTGGACTTTCCACATCTGCATTTATCTCCTCTTCATATGAATTATTACATTAATTTCTGTGATATTATATTTAAGCACCTAGTTTTTTTTCAAGTTTTTTAGTGACTTTAAAGCTTATTCTTATTTACAACCTGTATCTCTGTAGACTTAAAATTTGGTGGAGTTCCAGAGTGATTAAATTGAAGGCGCAACCAACGGGACAGAGCCGCAAGCCCTTAAACCATTTCCGCGCCCACATGCTGTCAGTGGGCTGTAACAGATGCATTCCGCTGTTACAATCCAATACCATAATTTCTGAGTGCGACGCAGGCCTCATGAGTAGCGGTATCCTGGAAAATGATTGACAGGGGGAGATAATAAAGCTGCGTTCCACATGCCTATGCATTGACTGTGTTGTAGTTTCTTCTGAAGAAGCACACAGGTCCCGGAGTTGGTGGTTGGTTCTAGAGAGAGAGAGAGAGAGAGTAGGTGATATTGGAGAGCAGGTTCTTACAGTTATATTCTTTTCTATTATCAGCACATCTATTTTACACATTCATTTTGCTTACACATATATACTGATTACACATACTACAAATACACATAGAGTTAATAACACATATAGATACACTTAAAGACAGGGCAACACATATTCCCCACCCTATGCCCCCACCCTATACCCTAACAGTTAGCAATTAGACATAAAACATTTTTTTTTTACCCCAGAAATATATAAACAATTTTTTTTCTGTTATCCTTATTTTATTTTTGGAATTGTAATGGAGGCGGTTGAGAGGACAGGAGAGGAGTGGGGAGGATGGATGGAGAAGAGTAGGAGAGGCGAGGAGGAGAGAGAGGAGAGAGATGTGGGGATGGAGGAGGTAGAGGGGAAGGAGAGTATAGGAGGGGAGTTGGTAGGCAGGTGCCCATATTGATAGGCACATCACCATCAGGGTCAGAGGGAGAGGGGCCTGATCCTCGGGGGTAGAGGGGATTAAGGACAGGCCCCAGGGATAGTTCATGGAGGCCAGGATCCCCACCCACAGTTGGGAAGGCAAGAGGCTTGGGGCAGGCACAGGGCCCCCAATTACTCCCCCCAGTAGATGGTGGTACTTCTGCGTGCCATCCGTGAGAGGCCCGCTATCCTGTCAGGGGGTAGGGAAGTTAGACCCAAGCCTAGGGCACAGACATGGAAGGATATAGCGGCTAATAGTAATAGCAGTAATAGCAGTGGAAACGGCAGATAGGTCTGTGAATCACAGGTTCAGTGACGTCACGGTCCTGGTGAGGAGGAAGATGTCCAAGGAGATGGCCTCAGCAACAAGTGGTGGCCCCGCAGTGACACCTACAGTGAGTGAGAGAGGGACCTAAAGGACCTACTGAGCCCAGTGCCCACCGCAGGAGCTTCAGTAGTCAACCAATAGCCAGCCCATGTAGGGTTGTGCCTACTGCAGCTTATGCAGTCACAGACCGCAGCCAAAATCAAGAGAGCATTAGGAGCAAAAAACTATAAAGATCAAGAACCCAACAAAGATCACAGCTAGCAAATGATAGCTACTCAGAGTTTCAGTGAAAGGGACAGTTACCTCACTATAGATGAGATTCATTGTGTGAAAGAGCGCTGGATTCTAAGTTAAAGTGATCTATTGTCTGATAGTAATTTAAATAAGAACAGTTAAACATATGCGAGCTAAGGTTTATCTACAGACACAGTGATGATTAACAGCCTCTGCCTCCGCTAACTTTCCACATATTATGGTTTAACTGCTTACAGGAATGTAATCGGCCAGCATTTAAACACTCAATTAACATGGAATCTTCTGTTCTGTCACACAATGAAGAGCACTGATAATTAGGTCAATGTCAGATAGTTAGAAAGGAATATTTTTGTGCCTACTCAACAGCACTCCTCAGTGACAATTAATTGGTCACAATGTTAACCTAATCTAGCATGGCTACACGGTGTTGGATCTTGACCTATGTGATGGTGATGTTTTATACGCTGATCACATGGTCCATGATCCCCTTCTCTGTGGACACGTTCTGTTGAACATGGTACCAATTGATGTTACATAGTTACATAGTTACATAGTATTTAAGGTTGAAAAAAGACTTTCAGTCCATCAAGTTGAACCTTTTAAGATCTCCTCTGATCTGCAATGTTCACTGAGAAATGCTGTTAAGAAGTGATGCTGCAGTCCCTATCTTTTTTTAAGGCCCTATTTTGTAGATGTTACTTTTTTTGTGTTTTTTCTTGTTTTAGCTACAATTCAAGTCCATGAAAGCATCTTCTGCATCTGCTAGCATTGTGAAGGAGATGTATGGTTAAGGTTTTCCAGTGCCTCTCAGGTAGACATTCCTTCAATGACAGTCCCTCCCTCCCTTAACATGTAGCTCCCACAATTCTAAAGCCATTATTTAGCCAGATATCTAAGAAATTATTGTTGTTAGCTTAAATGTAGAATAATACTGCTCTGTTAATGACAGCCAGCATTAATATATGTAGTAGTGAAGCATGTGATCCTGATCTCAATATCAGTATTGGAACAGATCCTTGGCTCTGATGTAAGTAACATTGAATCTGGCTGCTGTCCTTTGTGTCCTCTACATATGAAGGGGTATATTCCTGTATTGTTGATATCACAAGTATCCTTTAACATGTGCTAACTGCTGTATAGCTTATGGATGTGATATCAATGTTGATAAACAATATCATATGGAGAAGGTGATCGTTTACCTTGACCACTGACGCTGGTCACAGCTAAGCAGTTATTGTGAGATGACACATCATTATAAATGGCCAGTGAGTTCTCCAGAGAACTAGCTAATAGATAGTAATGCTTGCAGATGGGAATCAGGTGAGTTGGTATATTGTTACACTTACAGTATTTAGCACTGTACTGTACATGCATGTTTTTAAATCTTTTATCCTCTTCCTCCTTTTTCTTTTTGACCACTTTTTTTCAGATTTTTGTTTTGGAAACACACTGTATGTGTGAAACTGGACTGGATTACACACTCGCTCATCGCAAGACCCGCACAAGTTTATCACAAGACCCATAGGACTAAGGCTGCAATAAGCGCCTAAGGCGCTCATTGCAGGGCTCGCGATGAGTGCCACTGGCGCATCTCATGAGCCACGTAGGACTTAGGCCCAAAGCATGTAAAATGGCTGAGCTACGCAACTGGAGTCGTGAGTCCCGAAGGACATAAAACTGCCAAACCACGGTACTGAAAAGACCACCAAAAAACACAAGTGCCTCACTTCACTTACACACTCACACACAGCACATGGGGAGAGCCAGGGAGCCTGTGAGTGAGGTTGCAGGTTAATTTGAGGCATATTTGCCTAATTGCCTAAGTGAGAGAAAAAAATAGCGGCTTAAAAAATAGAACAGGATGAAAATGAGGCTGAAGGCAGTAAAAAACAGCCTGAAGGCAGTAACACTTAATGCAAGCCAGTAACATTTAACCCAATGCAGTAACACTTACCCCAGGCAGTAACACTTACACCAAGGTAGTAACACTTAACCCAAGGCAGTAACACTAATTGCGAGGCCCTCAAAGTACACGGAGGGGGGGGGGAGGCTCACAATGCGTGCCTTTGGACCATCCCCAGAAACACCACTTCTAGCCCCCCCAACTCCTTCTCTCTTTTACTCTCCCTCTCCTTCCCTCCTCTCCACTCCCTCTTCCCCTACCTCTCCTTCCCCTCCAATACCTCTCTCCCTACCTCTCCCTCCACTCCCTTCCCTCCATTCCCTCTCTCCCTGCCCTTCACTCTCTCCCTATGTATGGTGTGACCTAGCTATATCTGTATCTATGTGAAGTATTACTCTATGTATTTGTTATCCGTATGTATGTTTCGGGTAAAATTTAGTAAAAAAGTAATATTTTTGGTAATATAAACCTCTCTCAAAATCCAATACCCCTCAACTCCAAGACAGCTTGGTCGAGAGATTCTCAAATTTATTATCTCTCCCTGTCAATTACTTTTCGATTTGCCGTTTTCTATTTGCCCCTATGTCTGGCGCAGCAATATATTCTGTAATATTGCAATGGTGGTGTAACTTTGTGAGCTTCACGTAATCCAACTGCTCAAAATTACTGACACAAGTTTAGTTTATAGATGGTGAGTGAGATATGTAATATTGAAAGTGAACTGCATTGAATATGTGTGTAACTTTAGAGAAAATGGCTCCCGCGGAAATTAAACAGCAACAGAGTCCATATTTGGTACCATTATATTCAGAACATCCAATGCATATTTTATAACTTTAGCTTCTCAACTTTATGACATATTTTGCCAATCAAACAAACGATATATTCTGTAAAAAAACGTTTATTCATTTTTATCAGTTTTATTATATTTTTTTATTACAAGTGACATTTAAGCTAAAAGACAACTATACCAGAAGATAAATAAATGTATGTGTACAAGACGTGTGTCTAAACATGTCTCTGAGATAATAAACAGTGTTGGAACTATTGTTAGGAAAAGTGTTAAAAGCTGATTTGTCCAAATATTGTAACTGAATTTACAATTATCTGAAGTTACTTTGCACAATTTAAGCATAATCTTCAAATATCTGTAATTTATAAACGAGGACGATTATTAAATAAATATTCTCACCATCCAAATTGTTTTCTTTGACGTATTTTAATATATATGAGAGAAAAACGTTTTAGGATATTCCTTGGAGGAAACACTTAGTTAACTATTTTAATCAATCATTCCAATATAAAAAAAATCTTTTTTTAAGTTTTATTGCTTAAAAGGTGTACTACATTTCATTAAAGATACTTTAAAAGGGAAAGGCACCTTGGTTTCCGCAAATTGCTCCTCTTTAGATATATATATATATAATGCACACAGAAATATAAACATGACATCGTTTTTATTGAGTCATCATTTTAAAAATGTAAAAGATACATTGTATAAAAAAGTAAAAAACATCGTCATCCAACAGGATGTGTCCCTGCCATCTTACATATATTGACATCACTACAAGAGAAATAAGGCACAGTCTAGGAGAACAACTAGGTAATATAAGAAATAGCACAAAGGAGTTACAGAAGAATAAAACTCTTACTTCAGTAGCCAAACATTTCTTCTTGAGACACAATTCTCAACCTTTAGTTAAATCTTGAAAATTGCAGAGGATCACTTTAGGTATAAGAAAAGGAGATGTAGAACAAGAACTACTAAGAGAGGAAACCCGTTGGGTCACTATTCTAAACAATGTGACTCCTAATGGTCTCAATGAGAATTTTTTTGGCATTCTTATAACTTTTATGTAAAAAAAAATGTAATACCAATAAAAAATGATATTGTTTTAAAAAATCCAAATTGTCGCGACAGGGATCATACATGAAATAATATCATAAAATGCACCAATATGTTCCTATCTAGGCAAGACTGAACAACTGAGATTACTATAGAATAGATGTAAAAAAGCATAAGGAGGTAAATTAGTATGCCTTATCAAAGAATGTGTAAATGAAGCTTTATGGTATTTACCAATATATATAATGGATCAACAAAAAAAAAAATGTAACAATTTCCCTGTGTTTTTGATTTCGAAAAAGATCTGTATATTAAGTATAACTAATATCCATCTTACATTTAAAATAAGTTATCTATCTTTTATCTTAAAACCTAAATTTGTGAAGTATGTTATAATCTATTTCTTGATATACGTGTAGGATGGGTTCATTAGTAATAAAAAAAACATGGATCCAATACTGATATCTTTAAATATACTAGAAGTTATCTATTCTAAAGATGATATTATAATGATACATGTATAGAATATATATATATTGTAGGACTAATAGATAATTAAAGTAGATTAATTAGTCTTTAGATGAAAGGAAATAACTAAAGATCAACATCCCTTAGTTATATAGACTAACATAATTATAATATAAATTGATAAATATAAGTATACATGACAAAGATTAACACTTCTTAATCAAAAAGGATATATAAATAAAAAGTATTAATTGAGAAAATCAAAGCGATCTACAGAATTGGGTATGTGTGAGCATATGAGCATATTGGATGATCCTTGGCTATCCAAACACACCTGAATAAAGAAGAAACGAGAAAGGGTATACAGTATCACTACACTATATAGAGACTTACCTCCTACATCATGAGTCCTTGCCCGTGAAGAAGCAGCCGCGAAACCCTAGGATTGCTGTCCACCTCTAATGACATCACAAAGAAGCATGATTGGGGTATGTTGTATGTGTAATAATGATCTATAAACATCATTATATTATTTGTCAATGGTTAGATCCATAAAGGATTAAAGTATAAAATCATATCAAAAGCAATAATGCAAGAGGGGGATGACAATGTTTTTTACTTTTTTATATGACGTATGTTTTCAATTTTTAAAATGATGACTCATTATATATATCAATAAAGAGTAGCAAATTGCTGAAACCAAAGTGTCTTTCACTTTCAAGTATCTTTAATGGTATTTAAATATATACTCTTCTGTAAGTTACAGTGCTATAAATTAAGTTTACTGCCTAAGTGAAATGTAATGTAAAGAAGATAGCAAAGTCCACAAGCAAATCAAAGCACTAAAACTGAGGTATATTATATATCCCTTATGCAAACAGGTGTTAGTTAGAGAAGTAAGTGAAAAGCTACATGATGGCACTCTGGAATTTGTTTGCTTTACTGGTGATATTTCAAGTATTTTATGCAACTAAAAGTTCTATGATCAAACTTAATGATGGAGGATATGAGGATATAGTTATTGCAATTAATGCAGCAGTACAGGAAGATGCACAAATAATTGAAAGGATTCAGGTAAGATATTTACTCTTTATTTTCTGTTGATCATTGCACTTTTCTTAAAAAGATAGGTGTAGGAATAAGTGGCTTAACATTATAACATTGCCAATGCACATTCATATGTGAAGAGGGGAATTATGTTTGCTAAAGGATTAATCAACAAATTAAAAAATAATCTGACAGCAACTTTGAATTAAATTAGTTAAAATGCTCCAATAACAAACATAAAATATAACAAAAAATTCAATGATATCTTACAGGAACGTAAATACTCTCTTAGCTAACATACTAACTGTAATACTGGTCAGCCAGCTGCCCCTTGTCAGTCGTACAAATATTTGTATGCAGTAGCTTGTTAACTCCAATTAGTGTAGCTATTTGCAAATCTGATGGGATTGACTTTGTAAGGAAATAATTATTACATTTCAAATATTTAGTGGTAAAATTACAATGTACGTCATAAATGATGATTGTTTCCCACAAGTGCAAAAACAACAATGTTTTCAAAGACAATATTTGCAACAAAAAAAAGAAACATATTACTTTCAATTCTACATTTAAGTTAAAGTTTGAAGTTGCATTAATCCATCTTTTTGACTGAAATAGCAAAAGGTAATTGCTGTTAAAACACATTAACAACAATACATTTAAACTATAAATTTAACAACTGCTTTTTGGTAAACACAAATTACTTGATTTATATTTTTAAATATATTTTTTTAAAAGCTTATTATATGTGTCTTATGTCCTATATGTGTACTTATTGTATAGCAGTATGAGAATTCAGTATATTTTATATTTACAAATATTCATCATTTACCATACAATATATTCTGTTATATGTTACATTTAGCAGCTTATGTTGTATATTAATGGGTATACATTAGTTTTATAATTTTATTTATATATAAAAAACTACTATAGAGGGGTTGAAACATGCAGTGCTGCTGATTGTAAAATATTTTAGACTTCCTTGCAGCCTCTAAGTATATGGACCCCTATGGCACCTAAAATTAATCTATTACCATAGGGGTCCTTATGAACCCCCATCTAATGTATTATCATGGTAGCTGCTATGAATCCCCATAGCACCTAACTTTAACTAATTTCCATGGTTATACATTACATTAGATTAGATTACCAAACCTAGGATTAACACCTACTCCAATGGACCCCCATGGCATACTATCCTATAACCATGACGTCCCTATGGACCCCCATGGCTAGCTATGAGAACCAAGGCATTGGTGATCATTGCTGAAGGGTCATCAAAGGGAAAGAAAGTATAATGTCCCCCCTCCCCAACAAGTATTTCAATTGCTTTTTGACCAACGTATAATTATTCTTGATGGCTTAATTTTGTTCTTTAATATCCCAAAGGAGTCTAGGGAGCCTATTCTACCGCTTGATGCGAGTTTGAACCCAGCCAGGACTGTCCCTCAGCCCTGGAACTGGGTGTGGACTGGGAACTGTGGTTGGCTACTGGAAGTGCCTACTGGTAGCCCTCAAAAGTGGTCCTAACATCAAAATACACATGGAATAAACATATAAAAATACCAAAAATGACCCAGAGCCCTCTAGGCTTAAACCGTTTGGTGGAAACGGCTTTCCAAGGCACAGGGCAAACAACCAAGGCCTGGAGACCAACATTACACAACAACATATATTTCAAAGGGGCATAGTCCTTTTAATTAACTAGGAATAGCGAGAATAGCCCTTGAATTTTGTAGCCACATTGGCTAGTGTACATACATGACTGTTTGTCAACCAAAAAGAGTTCATGAGTTCAGGGGGTCATGACACACTAAATTATCATGGCTGTCCATAGAGACACCCATGGTTATACTCTGAGACCACATAGTCTTTGGTTAATATGCCCCCAATCCAAAGCACAAGAGGTGAGGTGAGTGGGAGGCTTGATGGTCCCCTGTGTGTTGAATGGGGATCCTGGGGAATAACTGGGCTCACAGGGGATAGCAGGTTAGTGTAGTCTGTTCACGATTGGTGGATATTTTATTAATATGTAGTGTTGACGACAATGAATGTGAATGTTATCTTGTTGTCGCATTTGTTGTATGTCATAGGTCATGACATATTGCCAATAGAGATGTCGCGAATAGTTCGCCGGCTGACTTTTTTCGGCGAACATAGCATGTTCGCGTTCGCGGCGAACTGCGAACATATGCGAGATTCGACCCGCCCCCAATACTTTATCATTGAGCAAACTTTGACCCTGCATGTCACAGTCAGCAGACACATTCCAGCCAATCAGCAGCATACACTCCCTTCCACACCCTTCTACCTCATGAACAGCAGCCATTTTGGAATCATAAGTAACTTGCAGTCTTACTGAGAGGAGGGACAGTTTGGATGATACTGCATCAATAGGGAAAACCATAGCTAGGCAAGTTTATTTAGTGTCCAGTGCAGTGCTGAAGGACTCTTGTGCATTATTATTATTACTACTATTTAATGTGTAGATGTACCAGCTGGGCATGCATTATTATTATTATTATTATTATTATTATTATTATTATTATTATTATTTTTATTATTATTATTATTATATAATGTGTAGATGTACCAGCTGGGCATGCTCTTGTGCATTATTATTATTATTATTAGTAAAATACTACTACTACTAATAATAATAATGCACAAGAGCATGCCCAGCCAGTACATCTACACATTATATAGTAATAATAATAATAATAATAATACACAAGAGCATGCCCAGCCGGTACATCTACACATTATATACTAATAATAATATTAATGTAGAAGAGCATGCCCAGCCGGTACATCTACACATTATATACTAATAATAATAATAATAATAACAATAATAATAATAATGCTCAAGAGCATGCACAGCCGGTACATCTACACATTATATAGTAGTAATAATAATAATAATAATAATAATAATAATAATATAGAAGAGCATGTCCAGCCGGTACATCTACACATTATATAGTAATAATAATAATAATAATAATAATAATAATGCACAAGAGCATGCCCAGCCGGTACATCTACACATTATATAGTAATAATAATAAGAATAATAATAAAGCAGAAGACCTCCCCTGTGTCTCCCCCCCACTCCCTCCCATGTGTCTCTCTCCCCCCTCTCCCCTGTGTCTCCCCCCCACTCCCTCCTATGTGTCTCTCTCCCCCCCTCTCCCCTGTGTCTCTCCCACCCTTGCCTGTGTCTCTACCCCCTCTCCCTTCCCCAGTGTTTCTTTCCCCCCTCTCCTGTGTCTTTTCCCCCTTCCCTCTTCCCTGTGTCACTCCCCCCTCCCCTGTGTCTCTACCCCCCTCTCCCTTCCTGTGTTTCTTTCCCCCCTCCCCTGTGTCTTTCCCCCCTTCCCTCTCCCCTGTGTCTCTCCCCACTCATCTGTGTCTCTTCCCCCTTCTCCCCTGTGTCTCTACCCCCTCTCCCCTGTGTCTCTACCCCCTCCCCCTTCCCCTGTGTTTCTTCCCCCCTCCTCTGTGTCTTTACCCCCTTTTCTCTCCCCGGTGTCTCCTCACCACTCCCTCCCATTAGTCTCTTCCCCCCTCTCCCCTGTGTATCTACCCCCCACTCTCTCCTGTGTCTCTCCCCCCTCCCATGTGTCTCTTCCCCTCACCTCTCCCTTACCCTGTTTCTCTTCCCCCCTCTGCCCTGTGTCTTCCTTCCCCTCTCCACTGTGTCTTCCTCCCCCTCTCCCCTCTCCTGTGTCTTCCTCTCCCTCTCCCCTGTGTTTCCTTCCCCTCTCTCCTCCCCTGTTAGCTTCTATACGCATACATACATACAATAAGAAAGCTGGGGGGGGTTACCCCTTACCCCCCCCCCCCCCCAGTTCCAACACCCATGTGTACTGTATAATATTGTATTGCATTATGTTATATTATATCACTAGCGACTTGCCTGGCACAAATGATGGGGCAATAAAGTTTGAAGCCATGGCAATGCTGTTTGCCACACAATGTGATGCTTTTAGTACTCTGAGGACCTTCGGCGCTCATTGTGAGTCTCTTCCCTCGTGTCCTTCATGTTTCGTGCTTTGCAACGATCAATCTTCTGCGCTCATCGCAAAGACAGATATATAAGTACAGTGTTAAATATATAATTTTTATTGTGCAGTGTAAATTAAAAAATGTATTCAGGTCTCAGAGCATAATAAAGTGATTTAGATTTGTAACTGCTTTGAGAGTGCTATCGCTGGCAGCCAATGAGCAGTAATCCAGATATATAACTGCAGAGTAAAAAGTAAAACATTTTAGTGTAGTGTAAAGTCTACATTTTTATTTTCCATTACTAATTAATACTTATTAAATGAATGCACGATAATAACTATTGTGAATGAACAAATGTATTAGGAAGTGCGAAGCGTTAATGTATGTAAAGTAACCGCAGTGTAAAATATGCTATTAAGCGTATTTTTTTATATATATATTTTTTTTAATAATAATGAATTAATTAATTACTAAAATACTTTACCTATTTGTAATTAATATATCCAGTGATCAATAACCTGAAGAGCTAACAATCAGTTTTGATTTTCCTGCAGCTTACAGTGTACATTTGGACTGTTGGTGACCCGAGGTGTAAGTGTCAGCAATGTGAGCAGTGCACGAGGGGAAACCGCTTGTATAGTCGTGTAACGCGCCATTTTAGATTTGTAATGTTATTTGTTGCAAGTTAGTGTTGTAAAATGGCGGCGATTGTGTATGTGTTACACGGCTCGCCAGCAGTTTCCATTATTTATAAGAGTGTATTTTGTACCTCGTCTGTTCCTAGGTAAAAGTCGTACATGGCTGGCGATGTTTTGCGCGGTTTGGGGTCGTGTAGCCTCGTTTTCATTTTTTCCGGACACCATTTTTTTTGTCGCTTAGCCGATTTACAAGTGCCAACTGGGGAAGACGTTACAGATATCACATATATAGTTGTGAGCAGGCAGGTTGTTGCTAACGCTGCGGGCTTGCGAAGCGAGGGCCAGAGTTGCTGGCAAGGAGCGCCGAAGGCTCCCACGTCGGCTGCAATGAGCCGCAGGCTGGACTTACACCATCAAATTTACGGACTTGCCATCCAAAAATACGGGACTTAGAAAAAAAAACATTACGAGCTCACAAAAATACGACCTTAACGCCCGAACCGCACGCACTTAAAAACATTAAAAACACAATAAATACACACAACAAACACATAAAAAGCTTACCCACAGCAAGGCGGGCACCGAGGACCTCTGCAAGTGAAGTTACACCTCCATTTAAGTCCAAATTCATGAGTTTAGACACCCGAAAATCACCTAAGTGAGAGAAAAAATGGCCCTTGAAAAAAAGAAAACAAGGCTACAGGACCCTAAACACGCAAAACACATACGGATTTTCCTAAAAAGCCGTACGAGGTAAAGATACACTATTAACAAGGACGCTAAATCATCCACACCCGCGTACCACATACACATTCCCCGCCATTTTACAACACTAACTTACACAATGCGGAAGTACCCAGCTACCCTAACAGCTTCCCCTCGCGCACGCAGCCTATTTACCCTACACACTGCACACATTGCTGACACTTACACAGCAGCTCCACAGCACTGAAAACCTACATTGTATGCTGCAGGAACATGAAAACAGATTGTCAGCTCTTCAGCACAATGCTTCCTGCATATATTACTTACAAATAGGTAAAGTATATTCATTTAGTAATTATTTCATTAGCATACAAAAATACATATACACAAAAAAAAACATTATCACATTAAACATAAAAGCCATTCACTGCGCGCCTCACAACGAGCGCCAACGCTGCTCATAGCATACAAAGCCTTGCAATAAGCGCAAAAAAACACATCACCGCCGACCAAAGAGTAACAGCAAAAGCGCCTATCAGAAAAAAAATACAACCAACAGCCTCGCAATGAGCGCCGAAGGATCTCCGACCGCCAACAAAATGAATGTCTCGTCCAAACCATTACCTGCCTTACAATCTTATTGCCGCCATTTTTTGATGGGCAAGTCGCTAGTAAATATATAAAGATCAAGATAATAAAAGTATCAGGAAATGTAACACAAAGATGCACGCGCGTCTGAATAATACGACAAATACGGATTTTTGTCATAAGTGATATGATCGCAGTATTGGGTCATAAACCCTAAACACTGGAATCTGTTACATACAATATACATATAAATACATAAATACATATAATGGGCTTCAAGGGGGGGGATCTCTTTTCATAAGTTTTGAGCGGTGCAAATCCAACATACGCAGAGCGGAAACGCCACATCTGTGGGACACACACAAAGGGGTTCACTTTGGGAGAAAAAAACAAACAAATATGAAATATTTAATAATCATATTTTGATGTTACCAACAGATAAGTAAACGAAACTGAGGTCTAATAGTAGCAAGCCTGGGAGTACTGGGAATAATAATACTGCAGCAGGAGGTCAAGACTAATGTCACCTATAGACCCCCAGACAGATAAAGGTCAGTACTAATGTCCCTCTATAGACCCCCAGTCAGATAAAGGTCAGTACTAATGTCCCTCTATAGACCCCCAGTCAGATAAAGGTCATTACTAATGTCCCTCTATAGACACCCAGTCAGATAAAGGTCAGTACTAATGTCACCTATAGACCCCCAGTCATATAAAGGTCAGTACTAATGTCACTCAATAGACACCCAGTCAGATAAAGGTCAGTACTAATGTCCCTCTATAGACCCCCAGTCATATAAAGGTCATTACTAATGTCCCTCTATAGACACCCAGTCAGATAAAGGTCAGTACTAATGTCACCTATAGACCCCCAGTCATATAAAGGTCAGTACTAATGTCACTCAATAGACACCCAGTCAGATAAAGGTCAGTACTAATGTCCCTCTATAGACCCCCAGTCATATAAAGGTCATTACTAATGTCCCTCTATAGACACCCAGTCAGATAAAGGTCAGTACTCATGTCACCTATAGACCCCCAGTCATATAAAGGTCAGTACTAATGTCACTCTATAGACACCCAGTCAGATAAAGGTCAGTACTAATGTCCCTCTATAGACACCCTGTCAGCTAAAGGTCAGTACTAATGTCCCTCTATAGACACCCAGTCAGATAAAGGTCATTACTAATGTCCCTCTATAGACAGCCAGTCAGATAAAGGTCAGTACTAATGTCCCTCTATAGACCCCCAGTCATATAAAGGTCATTACTAATGTCCCTCTATAGACACCCAGTCAGATAAAGATCAGTACTAATGTCACCTATAGACCCCCAGTCATATAAAGGTCAGTACTAATGTCACTCTATAGACACCCAGTCAGATAAAGGTCAGTACTAATGTCCCTCTATAGACACTTAGTCAGCTAAAGGTCAGTACTAATGTCCCTCTATAGACACCCAGTCAGATAAAGGTCAGTACTAATGTCCCTCTATAGACACTTAGTCAGCTAAAGGTCAGTACTAATGTCCCTCTATAGACACCCAGTCAGATAAAGTTCAGTACTAATGTCACCTATAGACCCCCAGTCATATAAAGGTCAGTACTAATGTCCCTCTATAGACACCCAGTCAGATAAAGGTCAGTACTAATGTCCCTCTATAGACCCCCAGTCAGATAAAGGTCAGTACTAATGTCACCTACTGACCTTTATCTGACTGGGTGTCTATAATGTCACCTATAGACCCCCAGTCAGATAAAGGTCAGTACTAATGTCCCTCTATAGACCCCGAGTCATATAAAGGTCATTACTAATGTCCCTCTATAGACACCCAGTCAGATAAAGGTCAGTACTAATGTCACCTATAGACCCCCAGTCATATAAAGGTCAGTACTAATGTCCCTCTATAGACACCCAGTCAGATAAAGGTCAGTACTAATGTCCCTCTATAGACCCCCAGTCAGATAAAGGTCATTACTAATGTCCCTCTAGTACTGACCTTTATCTGACTGGGTGTCTATAATGTCACCTATAGACCCCCAGTCAGATAAAGGTCAGTACTAATGTCCCTCTATAGACCCCGAGCTAGATAATGGTCAGTACTAATGTCCCTCTATAGACCCCTAGTCAGATAAAGGTCAGTACTAATGTCACCTATAGACCCCCAGTCATATAAAGGTCAGTACTAATGTCCCTCTATAGACACCCAGTCAGCTAAAGGTCAGTACTAATGTCCCTCTATAGACACCCAGTCAGATAAAGGTCATTACTAATGTCCCTCTATAGACACCCAGTCAGATAAAGGTCAGTACTAATGTCCCTCTATAGACCCCCAGTCAGATAAAGGTCATTACTAATGTCCCCCTATAGACACCCAGTCAGCTAAAGGTCAGTACTAATGTCCCTCTATAGACACCCAGTCAGATAAAGGTCATTACTAATGTCCCTCTATAGACACCCAGTCAGATAAAGGTCAGTACTAATGTCCCTCTATAGACCCCCAGTCATATAAAGGTCATTACTAATGTCCCTCTATAGACACCCAGTCAGATAAAGGTCAGTACTAATGTCACCTATAGACCCCCAGTCATATAATGGTCAGTACTAATGTCACTCTATAGACACCCAGTCAGATAAAGGTCAGTACTAATGTCACCTATAGACCCCCAGTCATGTAAGGTGTAACCCTTACACTACCTGATCGATACAACATCATACCTGATGTTTTAAAGCATGTTATTCCAAACAATTCAGTAATGTTAGGTAATTTATGCCCTTTATGGCTTAAAACCAGACTCTGTATCAACTATGTAATTTTCCGTGGGAGTTTTGCCATGGATCCCCCTCCGGCATGCCACAGTCCAGTTGTTAGACCCCTTGAAACAACTTTCCCATCACTATTGTGGCCAGAAAGAGTCCCTGTGCGTTTAAAAATTCGCCTGCCCATTGAAGTCTATGGCGGTTCGCCGATGTTCGCCGGTTCGCGAACATTTGCGGAGGTTCGCGTTCGCGGTTCGCGAACCGAAAATTTTAGGTTCGCGACATCACTAATTGCCAACCATTGTAGGCAAAATCATGTTTGTAAATTCCACCCACTTTTTTGAGGAGATAATTAAATTACTAAATACAATCTTGGGAATGCATATACTTTACTTTTGTAAATGTCTAACAGATAAAAAATATTAAAAGAAAAGTTTTTTTTTAGTGTTGCTTATATTAAAGGTATACTGACAATATTAGAATACATCTCATTTATTAATTTAAAAGTTATTATCTAATTTATATATTTTCTACAACTTAAAATATATGGTTTTGATATGTTTTAATCTATTTTTTTTATTTCTTTCTATTTAAGGACATGATCAATGAAGCATCTACATATTTATTTCATGCTACAAAGCAAAGACTTTTCATAAAAAGTGTTAAAATCATAATCCCTTTGACTTGGACACAAAATAATGCCTATGCAAAATTAAAAACAGAAACATATGAAAAGGTAAGATATTATTGAATAATTCTTGTTTGGTTTTAATTATACAGAGCTGTATGTCTATTAATTCATTAATGTTCAAGATGTGTTTTAAACTGCAGTACAAAGTTCTGTCAAATATTTTGGTGCCAATGTATGTGAAACTACTTTTACAATAGATAAAAACAACAACAGATAAATACAAAATCAGTCTAGATCCATATACAAGTGGCAAAACACCAGGCAAATCTCCTCTCGAGTATTACTCACAGTGGATAATTAATTTTAGTATCTATGCCAGTATGTGTAAAACATTGCCTTGTAATTTTTAATCCCTGCAACTTGTCCATTACATTATACCATACTGAAAAAGTCTTTCTCACCTTTGAATCATCCAGAAAGAGGACGGGCAAAAAGGAATGTAAGAATGTGATAATGCACAGGGAGCAGTCATCTGATTAGTGTTCCCTTTTACATCATTATATCCTTGGAATTTCATCAAAGAAGAAACACTTTGCACTTTGTCATTACATAATTAGCACATCACAACAAAGAGAATGTTGTGGTTGTGGCAACAGTGTCCATACTGTTAGTTGTTCAAACTAGAAGGAAAGACTAAACATACATATGCATAGCCATGTTTTACTGACGTCATGTTGACTGTCTCATTCATTCTGTGTCTAAGAAGTAAATTACTGGCTTGCTTAAATATTGTCAGATCATATGATCACACCCCAATGAAATCAGACTTAAAAAGTCAGCCTTGAGGTCAGAATTTGCACACTGGAGTCAATAGAATACATCTAAATATTGATATAAAAAAAACACATGGCAGCCAAATTTGTGAGTTTAAGGCATTTGCGAGCAGCTAATAGAATATGGCCCACAGTCTACACATTTTTTGAAAAGCCAATAGCAACTCAAAAATAGTACATACTTTTATAAAGGGTAAAGTTCTGAGGAAAATGAGAAAACAGGCATAATAAATTAACAATGGTTTATAAATGGTGTGTCAGCCTGTTATAAGCTTTTATTTATATAGATAATTTATATTCATTAGGCAGATGTCATCATTGCCAAGCCTTTCTGGATGTATCAGGACAAACCATATACACTGCAATATGGAGGTTGTGGGGTACAAGGAAGATACATTCATCTTACACCTACCTTCATGACGGATGACAGACTAGCCAGAGAATATGGACCACGAGGTAATGACAATGTATTGAGCCTAAAAATGTTTATTCATTTATATCTCATTGCAGTTAATTAACTAGTTGAAGAAAAATGGATGTTAATTGCAGGTAATAACCTGTAAGCCTATCTAACGCTGTCTTCACATTCTTCCTAAAGCTATTTAAATATTATGACAAAGTTATGCCATTTTTGTATTCTTCATACGTTGCTTTACAACTGTTAAACCTATTTATTATTATTGTTAATATTATGTTTTTTTTTTAGGGGGCCAGTAGATTCCGTAGTGCTAGGAGTGCTATATATTTGGATAGATGGATAGATATTTACATATATCAGAAATAAGATAAAACAAGCACAATTGTACATAAAAGTAACAGGAAAAGGTGAGGGCGCTGCTCTCAGGATAGCTGCTCTCAGGTAATAAAAAGTGGTAAGCTTTACAAAGTAAAATGGTCTTTTATTTTCAGAGAATGTTTGAATATTTGAAGACTAGGGAAGAGCCTTATAGAGTGAGGTAGAGAAAGAGGGACTAATCGTGAGAAGTCCTGCAGGTAAGCATGTTAGGAGGTAATAGTGGAAGATGCGAGGAGCAACTTCTGGGAAGAACTGGGAAGAAGGGCAGGTGGGATTGTATCTAGAGACAAAGAGTTCAGGTGTGAGAGGTGCAGTAATGTAGACTTTGTAAGTGAGGCTAAGAAGGCTAAGGACTAACATATATTTTTGAGGAAATTGGGAGGCAGTGTAGGGATGAGCAGAAGGTGGCAGCAGATAATAAACATTGTATTAAGTGGTGTAAGCATTCAGGATGGACTGTAGTAGGGATAGGTGGTTTAAGCTAATTACGGTAGAGTTGAATTAGTCAAGGCATGACATTATGAGAATGTGGATTAGTTTTTTAGTAGTATCTTGGATGAGGAAGGGGCACATTTTGGAAATGTTCAGTAAGTGATGATGGCAGAATTTGGATAGTAGTTGAATGTGGGGGTGATAGAAATGTTTGAGTCAAATGTGATACCAAGATATCTGACTTGAGACATGAGGGTGATTTTTGTGTTGTCTATAGTAAGACATATTTCAGATAGAGTTTTGGAGAGGTTGATTTTAATATTTGGGAGACCATTCAGATGAATATATGTTAAAGATATGTTTTCACATAAGTTAGTAGGGAGGGAGATAGATCTGGAAAGAAAAGATAAACTTGATTATTGTCAGCATAAAGACGTTACTTATATCCATGAGCTTACCTAGAGAGGAAGTGTAGAGAGAGAAAAGCAATGGATTCCAACAAAAGGTGTAGTGGAAGAGAGGAAGTGCCACAGTAGGTGAAGAATCGGTTAGAGAGGTAAGACTAAGGGTTATGCCAAGGAAATCTAGGGAATGGAGTAGGTGCAGGAGGAGTGGATGGTCAGCTGTGTTAAAGGCAACAGAGAGATCAAGGTGCATTAGTAGGGAGAAGTCTCCCCTCTCCCCTGGAACTTGCAGTCACTAGGTCACTTGTTACCTTTGTGAGAATAGTCTTAATTGCTGGGGATGCAAGTCAGATCATAATGGGTTGGGTAAGGAAAGGTTTATTAAAAAGTGAGTAAGGCAGGTGTAGACTAGCCATTCGAGTAGATTAGAGGCTATGTGAAGTAGAGACATTTAGGATTAAATTAGAGTGTTGCTATGAAGGATGAAAAGTATGAGCCAGATTCAGTTAGAAACCCTCATCTCGCGGTATACAGGCCTTATGTCTGCGGGCATACTGCACGCTTGAACTCTGCTACAATTCTGGTGCTATTCAATTGAACAAGCCCACAAGTTACGTGCTGAAAGCCGAAACCATAAACCATGCACTCATCCGTAGCAGTTCAGGGCAGGAACACAATCAATTTAGTAAGGCCGTAACTACCCATTTTCGAAACAGCCAACAGAAAATGAGACCACCATCGTTAAGGCATTAAAACATGCCAATCAATTAGTGTTTGGGGGTCCAATATGCGATTGGACTCGCAAAACCACAGAACACTAAATAATAAAAATGAATACCAATACTGGTCTAGTCCATGTGGGTGGCCTGATATGTATTATCTCATTGATTCCCGAGATCGATATAACCCCCCAAAAAAAATGTTATTGCCGATTTGCAAACTTGAGACGACTGTTCAATTAATTCTAATGTCTTTCATCACTTTCCCCGTCATTTACAGTGCAGTATTGATTTTTTATTTGCATTTACAGTGATACAGGCAGGGGTTTGGGAACCTGTAAGTTCCGGGTTTAACAACCACAAAGTTTTTTAAGCCGTAACCCATAAACCGATTGGAGACCGCCAAAAGACACCAATTGAATAGCAAATTAACTTATGGCCTTACTTATGGGCACCAGCAAGTTACAATTGCTCAGTTGAATCGGGTTCTATGTTTGCTGAGACAAATGAAGAGTGGAGGTTTTAGAGAGCAGAAAAAAGGAACAGTGTAAGAAGTAAGATTGAATATGCGACTTCCTACTCAACAGTATGGTAGCATTTTTCAAGATATCTAGTTTGCTTTGAGTGGCAGGGCTAAGAATGAGTGCGATGGGCATGATGCATGTTGGCGGGGTGGGCTCATCTACAATTGCAGATAGTGAGAGATTGTAGTGTGCAGCAACAAGGTCTTAGCAGGATAAATTGTTAATGTTATGGAGGAAGGGTTTTACTTAGAGGACCAATTCTTGTGGATCAATATTTTGAAAATTCCTGTAGGTGCAATGAGCAGGTTAAGAAATGGTGTTCGCATAGAGGGTAGTTTATATTAGAGAGCAGAGAGACAATGCAAAGATGGGAGAAAACTAGGTCACAGTTAGAGGTAGTTGGTACAGGCAGAGGTAGTTGAGACCAAATGAGGAGGTTAGTGAGAGAAGTTTAGTAGAGGCAGGGGTATCTGGATTGTCGACAGTTACTTTAAAGTAAAAAAGAATGAGAATGGAAATGCTATAGGAGAGGAAGAAGGGCAGCCAGGGTGCACAATTGTCAATAAATTAGAGCTTGGAAGAGGACAGCAACAAGTATAGATACATGATAAGAGTCTAATAGAGTGAACTTCAAATGAGGGGAAGGACAGAGCAGGGATAGGGGGGAGGTACAGTTGGGGAATAGTAGAATTCCTACACTGCAGTCCAGCAAGGCTGTTGCCACTTGGGGTGAATCTAAAGTGCAGACCAACATAAGACAAACTAGTAGTGGAAGCAGTTTCACATGAAGAGAGACAGCTTTTAGTAATGGCTAATATGCTTAGAGTGGAAAAGGTAATGTATGGCAGTAGCTTTGTTGCATACAAAATTGCTCCAAGAGTGCTTAATGTACCGTATATACTCGAGTATAAGCCGACCTGAGTATAAGCCGAGGCACCTATTTTACCACAAAATAATGGGTAAAATGAGTGACTCGAGTATAAGCAGAGGGTGGGAAATGTGCTGCCCCCTGTGTCCCTCTTGTGCTCTCTGTGTCCCCCTCTTGTGTCCCCCTCTCTCTCCCGTGTCTATTCTCCCCTCTCCCTTCCCTGTGTCTCTTCCCCCCTCTCCCTTCCCTGTGTCTCTTCCCCCCTCTCCCTTCCCTGTGTCTCTCCCCCCCTCCTCATTCTCAACCTCCCTCCTCAACCCCACTCCTCATCCTCAACCTCCCTCCTGAACCCCACTCCTCATCCTCAACCTCCCTCCTCATCATCCCTCCTCATCCTCAACCTCCCTCCTCAAACCCCTCATCCTCAACCCCCTCCTCCTCAACCCCCTCCTCCTCAACCCCCCTCCTCAACCCCCCTCCTCAACCCCCCATCCTCATCCTCAACCCCCATCCTCAACCCCCTCCTCAACCTCAACCCCCTCCTCATCCTTAACCCCCTCCTCAACCCCCCTCCTCAACCTCAACCCCCATCCTCAACCCCCTCCTCAACCTCAACCCCCCTCCTCATCCTCAACCCCCTCCTCAACCTCCCTCCTCAACCTCAACACCCCTCATCATCCTCAACCCCCTCCTCAACCTCCCTCCTCAACCTCCCTCCTCATCCTCACCTTCCCTTCTCATCCTCAGCCCCCCTCTTCATCCTCAGCCCCCCTCCTCATCCTCAACCCCCCTCCTCAACCTCCCTCCTCATCCTCAACCTCCCTCCTCATCCTCAACCCCCCCCCCCCTCATTCTAACCCCCCCCCCCCCCCATTCTACCCCTCACTTACCTGCATTTGAAGCTCCTGCTCCGGCCTCCGCTCCTTCCGGCGGGCATGTGACGTGGCGCGCATGTGACATCACGTCATTAGCATATACCGGGTGCCGGCACCCGGTATATGCTAATGACGTGGCGCGCATGTGACATCACGTCATTAGCATATACCGGGTGCAGGCATTTATTTATTTTTTTTAATCTTTTTTTATCTTTTTTTTTTTAGCACTTGATAGGATTTGCAAGTGTGTTAAACATCTGTTCGTAACAGAATTAATTGCACAACAGTCTCAAGCTCTGGAATCTGCAATAAAAAACATTTTTTTTTAAAACATTTTATCTCTGTGTTATATCAGTCACGGAAATCAAGGAGTTAATACATATCCGGCCATCCACATGGAATATAATACAGTTTCTTCATTCATTTTTATTGATTTCTCCATTTCTCCATTGCGAGTCCGATTGCATATCGGACGTCTAAACACTAATGGATTGTAGTTTAAACTCTATGTTTTACTGATGTCATGATGATGGTCTTATTTACTCTTGGCTCTCTCTAAATTGTAACTTACGGGCTTGCTTAATTGATCATCATCATGCCCTGAATTGCTACGTACGGGTTTATGGTTTACGATATTAGACTTTAGCACCAGTAATTGCAGGCTTGAGTCAATTGGATACAGCCAGAATTGTAACACACTTCTCGCCCGCAGACATAGGGCCTGTATGAAGGTAAATATGTGCTTGCAATTGAATGGGGGCATAGGTCTTCTATATTAATTAAATTATCTGAATGCAGCTATTTTTTTAAATAAATAAACAGGCTGACTGTATTTTTCACAAAAGTCCAACTTATTGTCTTCTGCTAGTGATTTAAGGAACATTCACTCTGAGCCTAGTTGTTGTTTGCGATGACTTCATAATCTATATACCTTCAAAATAGAATGAGCTTGGAAGTAAAGAACTTCAAGCTCTCATTAATATCATAATAAAATTAGAACAACTTTCAGCATATGCTCTGTTTATTCTCTATATTTCAAAAATGATGTTACATTTTATAACTATGTAAAGGTGTTATATTCCAAAATAAATAAATAAGTAGTATAGCCTATTATTATAGAAAAGTCAACTTCTTTATTTTCATTTTTGCAGGGAAAATGTTTATTCATGAATGGGCTCATCTTCGATGGGGTGTGTTTGATGAGTACAATAATGAAGTGCCTTATTACATTGCTGGAAATGGGCATATAGAAGCAACAAGGTATTCCTTTCTTAATTTAGCTGTTTTAGTTTGTGGGAGAAAAGACAAAATAGTATACATTATAAGCAAACATCAAAAATGACTTTATATATATATATATATATATATATATATATATATATATATATATATATATATATATATAAATATAACACATGAATTATCCTCTTATAACAACTCTCAGAGAAACAGTCCAAAACCCCAAGTACCGTGTTGTCACTGTTTTTAGTAAAACAGGAAAAAAAAAATGTTCAACCCAGGGACCCTTGCAGTTTTTGGTTACCACACTGAAAGTCCAAACATGGAGTCTTTTCCCATAAACAGATGTGCACAAAAGTTTGCATACCCTGGCATTTATTTCAAAAATATGATTGATCATGTAAAAAAATACTTTTATTGAAGGATAGTGATCATATGAAGCCATTTATTATCACATAGTTGTTTGGCTCCTTTTTAAATCATAATGATAACAGAAATCACCCAAATGGCCCTGATCAAAAGTTTACATACCCTGGAATGTTTGGCTTTGTTACAGGCACACAAGGTGACACACACAGGTTAAAATGGCAACTAAAGTTTATTTTTCCACACCTGTGGCTTTTAAAATTTCAATTAGTGTCTGTGTATAAATAGTCAATGAGATGGAAAAGGATATAAAAGATACCCAAACCCTTGAAAATGCCATTCAGTACTGTTCAATCACTTATTAGGAAGTGGAAAATTCAGGGATCTTTTGATACCAAGCCAAGGTCAGGTAGACAAAGAAAGATTTCAGCCAACTGATTTCCACAACTGCCAGAAGAATTCTTTGGAATACAAAGAAAAACCCACGGGTAACCTCAGGAGAAATACAGGCTGCTCTGGAAAAAGACAGTGTGGTTGTTTCAAGGAGCACAATACGATGATACTTGAGCAAAAATGAGCTGCATTGTTGAGTTCCCAGAAAGAAGCCTTTACTGCGCCAATGCCAAAAAATGCCCGGTTACAATATGCCCTACAAGACCTTGACACGCCTCACAGCTTCTGGCACACTGTAATTTGGAGTGACGAGACCAAAATAGAGCTTTATGGTCACAACCATAAGCGCTATGTTTGGAGAGCGGTCAACAAGGCCTATAGTGAAAAGAATACCATCCCCACTGTGAAGCATGGAGGTGGCTCACTGATGTTTGGGGCGGGGAAGGTCTAAAGGCACGGGGAATCTTGTAATAAATGGATGGCAAGAAGAATGCAGCATGTTATCAGAAAATACTGGCAGACAATTTGCATTCTTCTGCACAAAGGCTGCGCATAGGACACTCTTGGACTTTCCATCATGACAATGAACCTAAGCACAAGACCAAGTTGACCCTCCAGTGGTTACAGCATTAAAAGGTGAAGGTTGTGAAGTGGCCATCACAGTCTCCTGACCTCATATCATCGAGCCACTCTGGGGAGATCTCTTGCGGTTCATGCAAGACGACCAAAGACTTTGCAGGACCTGTAGGCATTTTGCCAAGATGAATGGGCAGCTATACCACCTGCAAGAATTAGGGGCCTCATAGACAGCTATTACACAGTATTAAGAACTAAAGGGTATGCAAACTTTTTAACAGGGTCATTTAATTCTTTTCTTTGTTGCCATGTTATGTTTTATGATTGTGCCATTAAATAATAACCTACAGTTGAATATGAATCCCATAAGAAATAAAAGAAATGTGTTTTGCCTGTTCACTCATGTTTTCTTTAAAAATAGTACATATATTACCAATTTACCAAGGGTATGCAAACTTTTGAGCACAACTGTATATATGACCAGGTATTACCTGGGATTAAAAGAAATGTCCTATCCACTTTTTAAAAGTTCTTCCAGCCCACCTCTTCTTTACATATCTCAGTTCACATTTTGAGTCTGTGCCTCGAGGTTGTTTTTCTGCGATGCCTGGTTTTTGACTGCAACAAGCCCTGCTTTTGTAGATTTTTGGAAATTTTCTATCAAGCAGCATCCTTGCCCCTTTCTAACGTAATGCTTTTTGGGTTTCACCAGGCCTTCAATTGCAGATTTTTTCCCATATCTACTAAGCAGTGTGCTAGCCCATGTTTCACGGTAACGCTTTAGGCTTTCGTTAAGCACTACATTGCTGATTGAGGTCCACATTATTGTCCTTGCCCATGTCCAGGGATCCAACTTTCAATCACCACAAGCTTTTCGACAAGAACTCAATGTAGATTTAGGCCTATATTTACTTACCAGCTTTTTTGGCCTATATTTACTAACCAGCTTTTTTGCCCAAGGTAAGGCTTCCGCTAAGCACTACATTGCTGATTTCAGCCCCTGCAAAATCCTTGTCCTTGTACAAGGACATTCCTTTTTCCTTACCACAACAGTCTAACCCTCTAGATTTCTGTAGCTATGGCCGATCAATCAGCCACCTTGCCGTTGGAGAGGGACCGACCTCATTTATATATATATATATATATATATATATATATATATATATATAGATAGATATATATATAGATATATATATATACTAGTAATGTGCACGTCAACAATGATGGGATAATATTTGAAGTGTCTCTTTCCCCCTCCCCTGTGTCTCTTACCCACCTCTCCATCCCCTGTGTCTCTTCCTTTCCTCTTCGTCCCCTGTGTCTCTTTCCCCCCTCTCCCTCCCCTGTGTCTCTCCCCCATCTCCCTACTATGTGTCTCTTCCCCCTCTCCCTCCCCTGTGTCTCTGTCTATTTCCCCCCTCTTCCTCCCATGTGTCTCTTTTCCCACCTCTCCCTCCCCTGTGTCTTTTGGTCCCATCCCCCCCTGTGTCTCTTCCTTCCCTCTCCCTCCCCTGGTTCTCTTCCCCCCTCCCTCCCCTGTGTCTCTTCCTCCCCTGTGTCTCTTTCACCCCTCTCCCTCCCCCTCTCCCTGCCCTTTGTTTCTTCCCCCCTCTCCTGTGTCTCTTCCCCCCCTATCCCCTGTCTCTCTCCCACCCTTGCCCCTGTTTCTCTCCCACTCTCCCCCATCTCTCTCCTCCTCTCTCCTCCTCTCCCCTGTGTCTCCACCACCCTCTCCCCTGTTTCCCCCCTCCTCTCCCCATGTCTCTCTCCCACCCAATGTCTTTCTCCCACTCTCTCCCCTGTCTCTCCCCCCTCTCCCCATCTGTCCCTCCCTCCTCATGGTGCGCTATGTGCATGTGCTGCTCATGCCACGCAATGTGCATGCGCTATGTGTGGCGAGTTATGCTCATACTCTAGTTGCGGCACGCTATGCGCATGCTCCGTTGTCAAAGTGTGTAACCTCCCGCTGCCAATGCGCATGCACGGCAGGAGCGTTGCACACTTTGACAACTATTATATGTGATCAAATATGTCAAAAATATATATCCGTGTTATGCTTCAGAAGATATTTTTGAATAACTTTTTTGTGAGTGCAATTGATGAAATTATGTAATTTTGTATTTTGTTCTGTCTGTATCAAAAATTACAAGCTCGGACATTTGTTACATCTTGATGCTCACAAATACATTTTGTGGACTAATATAACTTTTTACATATTAAATATTGAAATGATAGAAATAGAATATCTTAAAGGTTATATGCAAGTGAGCTGGGTTATGAATGCATCTGATAGAGGGGAATTAGTAGTTTATGATTACAAAAAACTGTTGCAGGTGATGTTTACACACCCAGGATTGAGCTAGGCTCCTGAGAGGGTTCATTTTTGTAAAAGTGTACCCTGTCAATGTGAGCATGCTCAGCTTTGCAGCCAATCAGCAATGCTATATGCAGCCAGCTAGATGAGGCTTCTACTGGGTCCTTAAAGGACCATAAATATACATTCAAGTAAAAATGCTTGAGCGGTTACACGGTGGTTCTCTAGACATACTCCCTCTCCTTGATAAATTCTGACAAATTAACCAAACATTTCAGCTTCTTCTTCCTATTTAATCTGTCTTTAAAGTGAATGAGCATTTATGCTTGATTTATGGTCCTGCTATGACCTGCAATGTTTGAGGAAGAAAACATTCATGATCTGTGCATGTGTCTCTGTGGGAGTGAGTGCATGCAATTCACTGGGGTTGGGAGAGATCACAGGGGCAGTTCGCTGGGCCTGGGGAAGGTGATAGGGTAGATCACTGGGGTTGGGGGAAGGGGGTTTACAGGGGCAAATCACTGGGGCTGGTGCCAGTTTCACCTGGGATGTAGATAAAACAATCAGTAAAGGAAGGGACACAGACCTTCTTCTGGGTATTACAGAAATCTAAAGGAAAGCTGCAGCTCAATTCACAGACCAAAAAGATACAATGTATTATGTATGCTAATTTTCGCTGGGATTTTCATGGGGTGTCAACATTGATAGAAAACAGTTTGCAAATGCAAGAAATTCAGCAAAATTTAGGGTAATTGTTTAAATTTATTTTTTGGTATTCTTTCACACAAACATTTTTTTCATACACTACTAATTCTCCTCTATCAGATGCATTAATAATCCAGCTCACTTACACATACCTTTAAAATAATGTGTTGCTTACACTGCTAATGTTATTTTGCTCTAAGTTAAAGTGCCACTATAGCTTGTATAAAACTTGGTTATGAAGTATACAAAAGACCGACACCTTGAGCAAGTATGTACTGTATGTCATGATCAAATAATGCAAGTTTAGAGAATATTTTAATTATAGCTAACTCTAGGTAAATGTGTATAACATAGCATTAATGTATCTGATTATTTATATATATATATATGTATATATATATATATATATATATATATATATATGGATAAAAAAGTGGAAGAATCAGAATAAATATTTGTAGATATACTTCCCCCTCAAAATTATATTTTGTATTTGTCTTTATCCTTTCAGTTGTATATATACAACTGAATATTTACAAATATTTATTCTGAATTTTCCACTTTTTTGTCCTTTCATCTGCTGATGTTCTGATATCTTTTTAGTTACTAACTGTTACTTATTAGCTGTGTTGCCTAATTTAAGTGTTATAATTTATGCAAGTGTTTGCTAACCCTTGCATTTTACTTTTGATTCACTTGAAAGCTATGAAATTAAAATGTAGTACATAAATAATAATTTATTTTTTCTATGAAAGGTGTTCCCTTGCTATTACTGGTACTAACGAAGTTCCAAGGTGTAATGGAGGCAACTGTATAATAGACAATTGTAATATTGACACCAACACAAATGTTTATGAGCCTGAATGCAAATTTGTGCCTGATATTGACCAGCTTGCTTCACAATCAATAATGTATTCATCTTCAATTGAGTCTGTGAGTATTATTAAATACTAGCGAATTGCCCGTCAAAAAATGACGGCAATGAAATTGTAAGTGAGCTAATGCTGTTTAGTGTGTAATAATGAAATATATAATACATTAATAAATGAATATACTTTACCTATTTTAAAGCATTGTGTGGAAGAGCTGTGAATGTGTTTTGATGTTGCTGCAGCATTAGTGGTGTGGATCTGCTGTGTAAGCGTGCTGAATGTGTGCAGTGTAACACTGTGCGTGCGCGAGCCCAAACCGTTGTCGTGTACTTCCGCATTGGCGTAAAATGGCGAGTAATGTGTGTTATACGTTTGTATCGGAATATCCGTCGGTGTTTTGTGGTGTTTTGCGAGTTTGTTGTGGTGTTTTGCGAGTTTAGAGTGCTGTAGCCTCGTTTTCGTTTTGTTCGGCGGCCATTTTTTCTCTCGCTTCGTTTTTTTTTTAGTCTCTAAACTGTTTTATTTGAAGTAAAATCGAGGTGTAAGTTGTATTTTTGAGGTGCTGGGTGCTCCCTCTTGGTGTAGGTAAGTTTTTTATGTATGTGGTGTGTGTATGTATTGTGTTTTACATTTTGTAATGTTCGCGAGTTGCGTCCGAGTGTTGCGAGTCCGTAATGTGTGTGAACGTGTGTCGTATGTTGTTTGCGAGTGTCGTAATGTGTGTGTCGTACTGTTTGGGTTGCGACGTGAAGTTTGCGAGGGTCGCAGTTGCTGGCAAGGAGCGCCTTCGGCGCTCCATGCCAGCAACTGCGGCCCTCGCTTTGCGAGGTCCTCAGGTGCTGGCATGGAGCGCCTTCGGCGCTCCTTGCAGCAACTGAGACCCTCGGGCAGTGCCCTCGCTTAGCGATGGCCTCGGCTCGCTGCGCGAGCCCGCAGCGTTAGCAACAACTCGTACGCTCACAACTATATATGTGATAATTTAATAAGGATAAATATTTAATAAGAAAGATTTGTCTTAGTTTAGGAAAATTATTCACTGATAATGATTGATGCATTCCTTTAATATAAAGTGAATTCCGTACCTCCTAGGGATAATTAATAATTAATTGTCAAAAATAATTAATTTTGACATAGTCAGAATGTAATTATTTACTGTCCTGAAACATGAACAATCCATAATATGTGGGTTGCTTTCTTAGGGCCCTATTCCAATCTAACACCTAACGTGAAAGAAAGCACCATCATAACTGTGGGAAAACTTTTTTTGCCTATATATAGCCATTCCAACCCAGCTCTCCAAAAACCTCTTAATAACTTAGGGAACATGCAGCAAGCTTGTTCTCACGTTCTCTCTAGTCCTAACGTGTACATGCAGCCTGCTTGCAAGAGACCCTTACTGTGAAGCTCCATAGTCTCAGTGTAGAAGGGCTGCAGAACACTACATAGCCCTAACACATACCCTAACCCTATCTATCTATCTATCTATCTATCTATCTATCTATCTATCTATCTATCGATCTATGTATCTATCTATCTATTTTCCCATGGCAGGGAAGGGGTTAATTAACAAAATATATATGCAGGGGGTTTATGACGACACCCATGGCACATAGGGGTTAATTTTTGTCACATGGGAGTAGGGAATCCCTGAAGTTTGCCATTTAGTGTAGTTTAAGTAAGGGAATCCCGGGGGATCCCTGAACTCATATGAAGTTTTTGTTGTTGTTCAGTTGTGGTTCGACTCTCGGTTAACCCAATGAAAAGCAGCACATCAGGCACATCTTCTGTCTGGTTGTGCTTATCCATAAGATTTTGGGTTGCCAGTTCCTTCTCTAGTGGACCACAATTTGTCCCTACATGGTATAGCTCACCTCTTCATTGAAGTACACACCACCACAAGGTAGCGATCCAGAAGGGGTCACAGGTGGTAAGGGTAGTAAGGGTGCCTAAAAACCTAGACAATATGTTGTATAGAATGTTTGTTAATAATGCAAAGACCAACCTGAAATTACTATCTTAACCATAAATTACTAATAATTGACCTATCTTTTAAAGGGGCTTGTATACACATTTGGGGATTGCCTCTATTAAAACCAAGTTGTTTGTAGCATGACAGAGTCCCTTTCAGCAACATATTTACATATCAAGTAAACATTATGTAATATTCTCTGACTAATATACAGACTATTCTTTGAATACTTATTATATTCAGTAATTATTTATTTCACATAATTATTTATTTTCTAAACTTCAGGTAACTGAGTTCTGTGATACAAATAGTCACAATACTGAGGCTCCAACATTGCAAAATCGAATGTGCAACTTGCGCAGTACCTGGGAAGTTATCATGAACTCCACTGACATCCAACTGACACCTCCAAGGACTAACATGACTATTCCTGCTCCTTCGTATTCACTGCTACAATACAGAAACAGAGTGGTCACTTTAGTACTAGATGTTTCAGGAAGCATGGCTGGTGTAAGTTTATCAAAAAGAAAAAAGATGTTATTGCTATTTTTGGAACTGTATAACTAAAAAACTGTTTATAATAGATATCGGTGTCTAAATGAATCATGTCTACATAAATTGATTGTCCTTCCTTTGTATTTAATATTGGGATGAATATGCTGTGTTAAAAATAGAAAACAGATGTAAAACCATTTACATTTTCTAAAGCAATATATATATATATATATATATATATATATATACTAGCAACTTGCCCGTCAAAAAATGACGGTCAATAAAATGTTAAAGCTGGGAATGCTGTTTGCCACACAATTTGAGTTTCTGACACTCTTAACCTTTTTGTTATGTAGAAAGAAGTGCAACAATTATAATAACTTTTTTTTATTTTTTAACAGTCAACTTGTATTTCAACAACTGGTAAACGATCATTTAACTTTTTAATCGTCATGTATGCAGAAATAATGTAACAATGGATGAAGTTTATATGAATAAATTGTTGTAAATGATTACATAATGCTTTGCAACATGCAACTTATATTTGAAACATTAGTGTACAATTTTTATTAACAATACTAACATTTTTAAATTTGAGGTATGGATGAGTAACATAACATTAGGTCAACTTTATATCAAAGAGAATATTAAATCATTACATAATGATTTGTAACATGCAACTATTATTTAAAGTACTGCTAAACCACATAGGTATTGAATCCAGAGGAAGGCAAACAGTAAAAATATCCATTAAAACAATTGTATCAAAGAAGTGAAAAAAAGGAATTTCTTCCTGACCCCATTAACTGGCGATCGGATTACTCCCTGGATCAAATATAATATTTCATTATACATTTAATTTTTACAACAAATAATCATCCTCCTACTAACATGAACCCTTAATTACATACAATGAAACAACTTTTGTGACCTTTGAAAAAACAATTTTAACATTACAAACATGAAGTAAATGTACTAAAATGTAAACAGTAAAAGTAATAAAATGCAACGTAACTGTTTTGTGGGGCCAATCCTGGCAAAAGGCCACTACCAAGACATTCCAATACTTTTTGGTTTTGCATGTCCAAGTGGTTCCCTTAAAAAGAGCCCAGAAGACTTTTAATTTTGTCTATGGGATATAACCACTGTTTATTCTTGTTGTTTTTTTTTTTGTTTTTTTTTACAGTTTTTGTTGTTATTGTTGCAATTTTGTAAAATTGTACGTAGAGCTTCCTATGTGAAATAGTGGTCCTCTAAAAAGAGCCGTAGTGACATTGAATTTCATCCTCAAAATAAAACCACTGTTCTCTATGTTTACAAAAACTCATAGTACACAATTTTTTTGGTAAAAATGCATCCATCGTGTAATAGATCACCCTGACTTGGGTTGTCTTCCATTGAAACTTTAATATCATCTGGATTGGTGCACCTTGAAAAAGCAACATACATGCAAAAACAGGTTCCTGTAAAAAAATACCCACAGACTTAAAAGTCTGTCCTTGGGATTTATTTATGGTCATGGCAAATGCCATGATAACTGGAAATTGTATCATTTGAAGGACAAAAGGCAAACCACTCTCACTTGGAACAAAATCAGTTCTTGGTATAAAAACTTGTTCACCTTTATGGGTACCATTCAAAATGTCTGCATGTAGGAAATTATCTTTTAAATCTTGCAAAATTAATCTGTTCCCATTACAAAGTCCTTTTTTGGGATTCATATTTCTCAGTAGCATATTTCTCAAAACATGTGGCGGCATTCCAGATGGTGTTAAAGAATTGATAAATTCTATACTAAAGTTAGATTCACTGTCATCGTCAGCCAGAACTGAATCTGCACTGTAATAATTCTTTTGGGTTCGTTAATGAATTTTAAAATTTAGTTATTTAGATTCAAGGCATCTATATTTTTGGATGTTAATATCACCGTGTTTGGAATGTCTGAGTAATCGTCATTATTAAGAGTGTTTAGAAAGATTGCCGATATGAGTGATTCCTTGCAAACCATTTGTGATGGAATTTCGACGATATCATCCGGTAAATAATTTATTTGTGGATGTTTTCCTTCTCCAATTTGAATGAGCCAATCATTGAATTCATTTTGGCCTTCAGATCTCATATTTAATTCTAATTTCAGGTGTGTAAATATTTTCCACAGTTTACTTGTCTTGATACATGTTTCAATGATGTCAGTCCTATTTAAATGTGGCACAATAGGTAATGTTTGCCTACAATCTCCTCCTAACAACATCACCTTTCCACCAACTGGCACATTATTATCCATCAAATCTTTCAATAATCTATCAATACATTGCAAGGCATGACATGACATAATTGTCGCCTCATCTATGATAATTAATTAACTTTTTTACATTTTTTTGCTTGTAAAGAATTCAGTCGAATATCTGACACTGATGTTCCTAAATTGGGAACTGGTAGTTTAAACGCACTATGCACAGTTCTGCCACATTCTAACAAAAGTGCGGCAATTCCAGTTGTTGCAAATGGCATTGCTATTTGACCCTGTGCTCGAATGTAACTCATCAAAGAATTGTACAGATTCTTTTTTCCTGATCCACCATGGCCATCTAGATAGATATAGCGGTCTTTGACCATTTCATCATCTGTAGCATTTGTGATGGCATAAAATGCTTGCAATTGTAAAGTATTTAAAGTTGCCAGTTTTTCTTGTGTTTTTTGTTTTTGAAGCTCAGTGTCATAGTCATCAAAGTTGATTTCATCTATTAGTCCTGGATCAGGCAAATTAAAACTTGCACAATTTAATCCATAAGCAAGAAATATTTCTTTAATTTCCATTAATGCTTTTAAGAGTGCAATGGGCTCATTGTAGCGTTTCAAAAAGTCTTCACACATATTTAATTTAAATGTTTCCCACATTGCAAATTCATCAGGTACATTGCAAAAGATGCAAATGAATGCAAATTGTTCTCTTATTTGCTTTGGCATTTTACATAGTGCTGCTTCTTCCAGACACCTCTCCCATTCTGTATCATCTAATATGAAGTTTTGACGTCTTGCAGCTAATAAGAAAGTATCATAAACTATGTCATTCACTGTGCGTAAATGTTCATAACTTTGTGCACCGGGAACATGTAAAAGAAGTAATTTTAAACTGAAATGTTCAATGTCTCTTGGGCTGACGGTATAAATTTGTGGTATATTTTTATGAGTATCTCTTTTTTGTTGTCGCCATTGGCCAGTTACAAATACATAGTGATATGGAATCTCAATGTATAAAAATTGTCTGGCCTCAGTGCCCTGGCAGTTTAATTGAAACCAAGCAGTAAGTGTTGTTTCTCGATGTTCACTTTGGGCTAAGGCAGTTGTTTCATTGCTGCAGGAAAACAAACAAACTGACTTTGTTGCAAATGTACAGCTAATCGATACACAGGATGTGACCGATCATGCATCTCAAATTTCCGAAGATGCCCCATTGCTTCTGGAGCACTGACATAGCGAGCATCTAAATAATTAGAAAGTTCATCATGTAAAATTGGATTTTCCTTTTCGTTTTGTGCACCTTGCACAACAACAGTTGCTGCATCATATCCTTTATATATATATATATATATATATATATATATATATATATATATATATATATATACACATATTTGATGGATTTAATAGAAGTGCAAGCTTCCACATTTATGTGTGCATTGTACTGCATCAGCAAATGTGGATTGTAATGAACTACATATCTATTATCAACCTTTTGGCCATGGATAATAGCTGTCTGTACTTTACTTTTATACAAAGCGTATCCATCACAATTAGCATAAGTTTGCATTTGAAATTGTTTTGGGAACTCTTTTGTACATTGTTTATTATCCATACATGGTGAATTTGGATTGATATCTCCACATGGCCCATGAATCATTCTGTGTGTTACAATCTCATAACGTTTTGAATATTTTTCTGGATGTGGCAATTCAGCAGTAATTACTGAATCCACTCTCTGTGCAGTATTCAATTTATCTTTTTCCTGCAGGATTAAAAGTATGTGTGCATGTGGCAGGCCTCTTTTTTTAAATTCAATGGTATAAACAAAAGCCACACATTTTCCAAATAACTGTGCTTTAGTTATATCATGTATAAATGAATTGAGTCTTATTTTGAATACTCTTGCCATTAAATCTGGTTGGTCAGAAGTATTTTGTCCAAGATTCAAATGTTCCTTGATCTCTGACCATTGTGGATTACATGTGAATGTAATTAATAAATCTGGTTTTCCAAATTTTGTGACAATAGCCATGGCATCATTATATATTTCTCGCATATTGCGAGGAGATCCTTGGAAAGTGGATGGAAAAATGATTGCTCTTCCAGCTGGAATGTCTCTGTTGGTAGTCAATTCAGCAACATAATCCACAATATTGTTCTATGCGAAGCTTGTTTTGTTGAAATTTGATAAAATTTTGATTATTTGCTTCGACTTGTAGATTGGAATCAAAACTCCATTGTTGTGTGAGTTTGCCCCCACATAAAATAGGATTAATATGATCCTGAGTAGCAGTTTGTGCCACTTTATATTCCAGCTTTTTAATATTGCATCTAACACAAACTTTACTATTGGGATAACTTTCCAGTTGTAATTTTGGTTCCCATCCTTGCTCACAATTAGGAAAGAAAATGGGATATGTCATTGGATCCAAAATACAGCTTAATATATTTATGTTTATAAAATGTTGGTCTTCATTGCGTGGATATATTCTAATATCCCACTGAGTAGGTGGTTCACCATCCTCATTTTTAAAGACCATGGCAACCTCATTTACTGTTCGTTAATTATACCATCATTGTGATCTCTTTTCAAAACCATATTTACTTTTGCCATTGGCAATTGATGTATTTGAGCATGTTGCTGTTGTTCTTTTTCAACCTGTGCTAATTGTTTGTATGCTTGACTGTATGGGTTGTTGGCCATAATTTCATCCAGCTGTTCAAAGACTATGCACAAACACTGTTTATTTTCTGGAAGAGTCATCTGTTGTTCAACAGCTTTCATTGTATCTAAGACATATCGCTGCAAATTTCCTTTGCTCTACTTCTTGTGGGTATAAATGTGAAGTGCGGTGGTAAATTTGTCCTTGAACTCTAAAACAATATGGATCATGTCTTGGGACATTTTCTCCTAATGTAGCACCCATAGAAGCAATGAAATTGCACTGTTATAAGACCTGATGTTTATTTTATTTTTTGTTAATTGCTATAATTTGTAAATATTGGATCGCTCATTATACTTTGTTAGTAATCTGAAAATGTGTGTCTTTGTGGAAGTCTTACCTTTCCTTTCTGACAACAGCTAATGAAGTCTCCATCAGTTGGTCTTTTCTTGAGAAAATGATAGGATCCACAAAACTGACATTACATTGAGTAATCCTCAATAATGAGTTTCTACTGTTAGTGCTGTAATGAAAGCAGGATCCTGAGCCTCCTCAACATTGATATCACTACAACTTTCTATGTCTACATTGGTGTCATGTGTATGAACATTGGTGTCATGAGGCAATATTTGGTCATTAGGCAATGTTTCACAGACATTTTTTTGTTTACTTTTTCTTTTGTTTGAAGCTCCAGCACACTCACTTTGTGCTTTCTTACACATTTTTCTTTCTATTTAAAAGTCTTCTTCTCTTAAGCGTTGGGAAGTCTCTGGGGACTGTGCATCTCTCCACCTTTGCTTCCTTTCCCTTGCCGCTCTATTTTTGCGTTCAATCCTGTCTTCTCTGTTGTCCACCAATTGTGATCTGTAATTGTAAATAAAGGTGTAAGATATAATGTTTTTTTTTGTATTGTACATATTGTTTTTACCTGCTCTCAATGAAGAATGAAATTATTTGAAAAGCATTTGTAATTTTTATATGAAAGAAATTAATCCATTATGTTTTTTTTTATTGGCATACATTAAAAAGTAAAGCTCTGCACATATAAATGCTAAGAAAACCTAGTGACTTGAGTATAAGCCAAGGGTGGAAAATGTGCTGCCCCCTGTGTCCCTCTTGTGCCCTCTGTGTCCCCCTCTTGTGTGCCCTCTGGGCCCATTTTTTGTTTCCCCCCTCTCTCTCCCCTGTGTCTCTTCCCCCCTCTCCCTCCCCTGTGTCTCTCCTCCCTCCCTCCCTCCCCTGTGTCTCTTCCCCCTCTCCCTTCCCTGTGTCTCTTGCCCCGCCCTCCACTGTGTCTCTTCTCCCTCTCCCTTCGCTGTGTCTCTTTCCCCCCCTCTCCCTTGTTTCTCTGTCCCTCCCCCTCCCTTATCATCCTCCTCATCCTCACTCCTCATCCTCTCTCCTCAACCCCCTTCCCCAACGCCCCCCCACATCCTCCATCCTCAATCCTCCTCCTCAACCGCCTTCATCATCCTCCCACCTCATCCTCCCTCCTCATCCTCCCTCCTCAACCCCCCTCCTCAACCCCCTCCTCATCCTCCCTCCTCAAACCCCCTCTTCAAACCCCCTCCTCATCCTCAACCCCCCTCATAAAACCCCTTCCTCAAGCCCCCTCTTCAATCCCCCCTCATCCTCCATCCTCAACTCCCCTCCTAAAACCCCCTCCTCAACCCCCCTCCTCATCTTCCCTCCTCAACCCCCCTCCTCAACTTCCCTCCTCAACCCCTCTCCTCAATCCCCTTCCTCAACCCCCCTTCCTCATCCTCAAACCCCTTCCTCATCCTCCCTCCTCAACCTCTCTCCTCAACTCCCCTCCTCAAACCCCCTCCTCAACCCTCCTCCTCAACCCTCCTCCTCAACCCCCCTCCTCAATTCCCCTCTTCAACCCCCCTCTTCATCCTCCCTCCTCATCCTCCCTCCTCAACCACCCTCCTCATCCTTCCTCCTCAACCCTCCTCCTCAACACCCTCCTCATCCTCCTTCCTCATCCTCCTTCCTCATCCTCCCTCCTCAAACCCCCTCCTCCTTTTTTTTATTGGCATACATTAAAAGTAAAGCGCTGCACATATAAATACTGGGAAAACTTAGTGACGCGAGTATAAGCCGAGGGTGGGAAATGTGCTGCCCCCTGTGTCCCTCTTGTGCCCTCTTTTTCCCCCTTTTGTGTGCCTTTTTTGTGTCCTCCTCTTTCTCCCTTGAGTCTCTTTCCCCCTCTCCTTCCCCTGTGTCTCTCCCCTCCCTCCCTCCATCCCTCCCTCCCTCCCCTGTGTCTCTTCCCCCTCTCCCTTCCCTGTGTCTCTTTCCTCCCTCTCCCTCGTGTCTATTTCCCTTCCCCTCCCTTATCATCCTCCTCATCCTCCCTCCTCATCCTCTCTCCTCAACCCCCCTCCTCAACCCCCCTCCTCATCCTCCCTCCTCAACCCGCCTCCTCATCCTCCCTCCTCAACCCCCTGCCTCATCCTCCCTCCTCAACCCCCCCTCCTCAACCCCCCTCCTCATCCTCAACCCCCCTCTTAAAATGCCCTCCTCAAACCCCCTCCTCATCCTCCATCCTCAATCCCCCTCCTCAACCCCCCTCCTCATCCTCAACCCCCCATTTAAAATGCCCTCCTCAAACCCCCTCCTCAAACCCCTTCCTCATCCTCCATCCTCAATCCCCCTCCTCAACCCCCCTTCTCATCCTCAACCCCTCTGCTCTTCCTCAACCCCCCTCCTCAACCTCTCTCCTCAACCCCCTTCCTCAACCCCCTTCCTCATCCTCAAACTTCCTCCTCATCCTCCCTCCTCAACCCCCCTCCTCAACCCTGCTCCTCATCCTCAACTCCCCTCCTCAATCTCTCTCCTCAACCCCCCTCCTCAACCCCCCTCCTCATCCCCCCTCCTCAACCCTCCCTCCTCAACCCCCCTCTTCATCCTCCCTCCTCATCCCCCCTCCTCATTCTCCCTCCTCAACCCTCCTCCTCAACACCCTCCTCATCCTCCTTCCTCATCCTCCTTCCTCATCCTCCCTCCTCAAACCCCCTCCTCCTTTTTTTTATTGGCATACATTAAAAAGTAAAGCGCTGCACATATAAATACTGGGAAAACTTAGTGACACGAGTATAAGCCGAGGGTGGGAAATGTGCTGCCCCCTGTGTCCCTCTTGTGTCCTCTTTTTCCCCCTCTTGTGTGCCCTCTGTGCCCCTTTTTTGTGTCCTCCTCTTTCTCCCTTGAGTCTCTTTCCCCCTCTCCTTCCCCTGTGTCTCTCCCCTCCCTCCCTCCATCCCTCCCTCCCTCCCCTGTGTCTCTTCTTCCTCTCCCTTCTCTGTGTCTCTTTCCTCCCTCTCCCTCGTGTCTATTTCCCTCCCCCTCCCTTATCATCCTCCTCATCCTCCCTCCTCATCCTCTCTCCTCAACCCCCCTCCTCAACCCCCCTCCTCATCCTCCCTCCTCAAACCCCCTCCTCATCCTCCCTCCTCAACCCCCTGCCTCATCCTCCCTCCTCAACCCCCCTCCTCAACCCCCTCCTCATCCTCAACCCCCCTCTTAAAATGCCCTCCTCAAACCCCCTCCTCATCCTCCATCCTCAATCCCCCTCCTCAACCCCCCTCCTCATCCTCAACCCCCCTCTTAAAACGCCCTCCTCAAACCCCCTCCTCAAACCCCCTCCTCATCCTCCATCCTCAATCCCCCTCCTCAACCCCCCTTCTCATCCTCAACCCCTCTCCTCATCCTCAACCCCCTTCCTCAACCTCTCTCCTCAACCCCCTTCCTCAACCCCCTTCCTCATCCCCAAACTTCCTCCTCATCCTCCCTCCTCAACCCCCCTCCTCAACCCTGCTCCTCATCCTCAACTCCCCTCCTCAACCTCTCTCCTCAACCCCCCTCCTCAACCCTCCTCCTCATCCCCCCTCCTCAACCCTCCCTCCTCAACCCTCCCTCCTCAACCTTCTTCCTGAACCCCCTCCTCATCCTCCCTCCTCATCCTCCCTCCTCATCCTCCCTCCTCAACCTCCCTCCTCAACCCCCCTCCTCATCCCTCCTCCTCAACCCCCCTCCTCATCCTCCCTCCTCAACCCCCCTCCTCATCCTCCCTCCTCAACCCCATTTCCCCTCACTTACCTTCCATCAGCAGCGCCTCCGCTCCTCCACGCGTCTTCCAGCTGTGTCGGGACCCGGCCATTGCAAATGACATGACGCGCATGTGACGTCACGTCATTAGCATATGCCGGGTCCCGACACAGCCGGAAGATGCGTGGAGGAGCGGAGGAGCAGCTGCTGATGGAAGGTAAGTGAGGGGAAATGGAGAGGGGGAGATACTTAGAGAGGGGTAAAGTGAAGAGGGGAGTTTAGGAGGGAGGATGAGGAGGGCGGTTCAAGTTGAGGAGGGGGGTTGAAGTTGAGTTGGGGGGTTGAAGTTGAGTTGGGGGGTTGAGGATGAGGAGGGGGGTTGAGGAGGGAGGATGAGGAGGATGATAAGGGAGGGGGAGGGAAAGAGACACGAGGGAGAGGGGGTGAAAGAGACACAGGGTGACTTGAGTATAAGCCGAGGGGGCTTTTTTCAGCCTTAAAAAAAGGGATGAAAAACTCGGCTTCTACTCGAGTATATACAGTATATTGATAAATAACTTAATAACTTATAATTATTTATTAAGTCTTTAATAAATTAATATAAGTTCATGAATTAATCAATAAGAGACATCAGTGGTAAACCTAAAGAGGTAATTATGTTGTCCTAAAGAAGGGCAAACACAAAGAGCTATGAGCAAAGTATAAATCGGGCTTAAAATAATGTGCAATTTTGTTATTTTATTAATTAAGAAATCAATCAACTTAGGAGGTGTAATTTGCGTACTTTAAAAGTTAATTAGGTAAGCATATATGTATGCTTAATTTTTTTAAAATTATTAATGAATAATGAAATACTAAGGGTCTCATTCATTTGCAATTTGGGCAGTTGATTTGGGCTCTATATAAGCACATAGCATTTTTTTTTACAGAAGTTGTTGGTGAAGACCTTGCTTTTGGATAGATGTTCAGTAACAAAAAACTTCTGTAAAAAAAATATGCTATGTGCTTATATAGAGCACTATACAATTTGGCAAATTGCAATTGAATGAGAGCCTAAATGAATATAGGTTAATTAATTAATCATTAACTGTCATCAATGCGAAACAAAAAGGGCCTCATTAAAACATATACCTGTGAAATTGATCTTATTGCAGATGAAATCCTTCAGAGCTCACTCTCTGTCTTCAGTCAGGTGCAGAGAGGAGGAATCTGTAAAATTACATGAAAATCATTTTGAATGTTTGTATTCAATTAATTTGTGACTCATTGAAAGTATGATGTTTAATTGGAATACATGCAAAACATAAATGCATAATCATGAATATATTCAAAATAAAAGCAGTATAAAATATGAAATATAGCACGTGTCAGAATCTGCTTTAAATATTAAAGTGCTTTGAAGGTCCTATCCCTGTTAGGCAATTATAAGCACTCCTGATATGTAAGTGCTTTGTAAAATGTACGTATTTTTTTATCCATTAAAAATGTTTTTTTATTTACAATGTACATGAATTATTGCAGTGTAATTTTTAAAAAATATTTTTGTTAATGATTACTAATTATTAAATAATTAATATATCGATATGCGTTAATTAATCAATAACTGTCATCAATTCAAAATAAAAAGACTTAATCCTCTTTTCTTCCATATGAACATAATTAAATAATATACCTGTAAAGGTGATCGTTATGCTGTTCAAAGGCTGCAAACGTCCCTCTGCGGGCCACATTCAATTGCGATTTGGCCAATTGAATAGCGCTCTATATAAGCACATAGCATATTTTTTACAGAACTTTTAAGCTAGTGAAGACCTTGCTTTTGGGTAGCAGTTCACTAACTAAAAACTTCTGTAAAAAAATATGCTCTGGGCTTATATAGAGCCCTATTCAATTGGCCAAATCACAATTGAATGAGGCCCCCTGTGTTCAATCAGCTGCAGAGTTGATGAAACTGTCAAATGAGATGGAAAGCATTTGTAATATTTGTATTCATCCATATCAGGTAATCTGCAGCAACACGGATATGTCAATGCATTGTAAAATATACATTGTTTGTGGTCCTTTTTTTTTTTGGGGGGGTAATGATTACTAATTAATAATTAATAAAATAATGTACATTAATAATTAATTAATCAATGAATACATATATTAGAAAGCGGTAAGCATTAATATATTAGTAAACTAAAGGCAGTTGAAAATGTTCCAATTTTTTTTTAATAATCATTAGTAATTAATGAAATAATGTACATTAATAATTAATTAATCAATTAATAAATATATTAGAAAGAGGTAAGCATTAATATATTGATAAACTAAAGGCAATTCAAAATGTTCTACATTTTTTTTTGATGATTACTAATTACTAATTATTAAATTATTGTACATTACTAATTAATTAATCAATTAATAAATATATTACAAAGAGCTAAGCATTAAAGTATTCATAAACTAAATGCAGTGTAAATTATAAGTTTGTTGCTCTACTTTTTAACTAATAATACATAAAAATGTTTTAAGAATAATTAATTTATAAATTATTTATTAATGATAAGTAATATAAATTAACATACTTTACCTATTTGCAATTAATATTCAGCAATCAGTATACTGAAGAGCTAACAATCTCTTTGGATTTTCCGTCAGCAAAAAATGTACGCTCAGACTGTCATCACCTGAGGAGAAAATGTCAGCTCTGTGGCAAGTGTGCCCTACATATAGGCTGCATGCGCAAGACAAAACCGTTGGTTTAGGCGGGAAAGCCGCCATTTCAGAATCTTAATGTGTAAATGTGTAAGTTAGTGTTGTAGAATGGCGGGTGTAGTGTATGTTGTACGCGTTTGGCGAGCATATTGCGTCCTTCCTATTAGTACTTTTTGTAGCCGATATGTTCCTGTGAAAGTCCCTGGCTGCGTTTTCCGCGGTTCAGGGTCGTGTAGCCTTGTTTTCATTTTTTTCGCCCGCCATTCTTTTTCTTGATTTGACGATTTTCAAGTGCCGAAAATGCTTAAATTCGACTTAAATTCACATGCAACCTCACTCCCAGATCTGCTGGCTGTCCTCCCGTGCTCGGTGTAAGTTTTTTTTTAATGTTTTTTTTTTTATTTTGCTGTGTTTTTGTTGTTTTACGATGTACGCGGTTTGGCCGTTAACTTCATATTTTTGTGACCTCATATTTTTTTTTCTAAGTCCCAATTTCCTTTCATATTTTTGCGACCCCATATTTATTTATTTTTTTCTAAGTCCCGCGGGTCGTATTTTTTTTTTTCAAAGTCCCGCTTTTTTGGGTTACCGAGAGTGAGGCGCTGTAGAGCAAGGTCGGCATTTGCAGCCTGCAATGAGAATTCAGGTTATTGCCGTCTATGTCCTCCTCTGCAAATGCGGCCCTTGCTCCGCAAGGTCCGCATTTGCGGCCAGAACTGCGGCCCTCGCAGTTTGACAATTATAATATGTGATATACATTTTATTTTTTAATATAACTAGCATATGTACTAAAAGGTGAGGGGTTGGAAATGTCTGTTAAATCTTAGTACATATGATTAGTAGGATGACATAGGAATGGAGATGTTTTCCATAGCATCTCCTGGCACCTCCAACATTTCACCCTATAGTACATACACCTCAATATTCAGGTTAACACATCATATCAAATGCTAAAAAATATTTAATGTGTTCATACTTATATCATTTTAGAATATGCAAGAATTGTGTTACAATATTTTTGAGTATGTCCCCTTAATCTCATCTTTTATATAACTGATACAAATAATGACACGCCAGAAAAAAATTATCACAATAATACAAGTGTATATGAGACAGTTACTATTTTTGGCTCGGTCTGGTTCTCTTCTTTTGTCACTCCATTCCCTTTTCCTATGACTTTTTACTATTTTCTTGTTTATGCACCTTTTTACATCTCCTGCAATGCTCCTAAATATTTTAAATGCAATACCACATACTATTAAAACTACTGAAATGATCAAACCATTAAAATATTCCCTTAAAAATCATCAGAGAATTAGTAACACACCTTGGTTACACCAACCATCAGCTGCTATATATTCCTCAAATCTCTTTGTTTTGTTTCTTGATTGAAAAAAACTGTGTTCACTATTAGTATGGTAATGATATTTCTCAATACATTGTAGTAATAAAATAAGTATTTTTGGTTTTGCCTCTGTAGCCACTGTTGCTATATATATTATATTTGCCAGACTAACATCTAGACTAAATCTATTTATATCTATAGGTACTTTCTCATTTCCTGTTTAATCTATTGTGTGCTAAAATATTTTCCACTAATTGCAGCATGACCGTATAGGACGACTCTATCAAGCTGCTGACGTATTCCTTATTCAAGTCATTGAAAAAGACTCTTATGTTGGGATTGTCCAGTTCTCAAGTTCTGCATCCATCATTACACTACCACGTCAAATAACCACAGAGGAGGATCGTAAACATCTAAAAAATCTTGTTCCAAAATCAACATCTGGTGCAACAAATATTTGTTCAGGCCTATGGTCAGGACTTTCGGTAATTTGTGCTATGACATTCTTCTTCACATTTTTCTTAGTTTTATTCTGAATTAAAATGTATTTGATACTTTTTGATACCTTAAAATAGGTAAAATAATTTTCTATATCTACCTAGAGTAATATAGAGAGTACTAAAACCTCTAAAACAAAATATATATTTGTTAATATATTTGTAATTTTTCATTATCCCAAAAATATATATTTTTTCCTGAGATGTTACAAATTTAAAACAATGCTCATAATGCTTTACAATATTACAAATGTAATTTATTTATTTACAAAATATCACTGAATTATTGGATAAAACATCCTTCAAAACTTAACACATACAAATATATTTATAGAATAAGGCAAGTAGTGAAATGAAAAGCCCCACTGACTATATTTTTATGGAGACTAATTATTAAATAAAGATGTATTCTTGTTTTATAAATAGGCTTTTTATGCCTCTCTTCTATGTTGCTTGTAAGAAAATAACTGATTGAAGTTAATTTGTAAAACACTACAGCAATATCATATCACACATATGACCAACATGTACTTTCATCCCCCACCCCGTAAAAGCAACAAAATGCCCTGAAAAGCTTGGCTTGGGGGATGACACTGTGAAGGACCTACATTCTTAATTGTGACAGATCTGAGGCATCTTTGTAGAAATCCAACTCAATTAAGGTGCACTACTGTCTATAACTGTTACCCTTGTGATCCAGGGTATCTCCTGGGATTCCCCCATCAATACTCAAGTGCCTCCTTTCATCCTCCCCTTGTGCTGTGTGATAAGGGGTCAATTAACCCCATTAACATTCATATGGACGAGATTCTATCCATAACCATGGTGCCCCAAATAGACCAATGTAGCACCATAGACTGACCTGTAACCATGGATGTCCATATGGACCCCATAGGAATTTAAAGTGTAACTATGGAAGTCATTATAGACCCCAATTGTTCCTAAAACTTACCCATAACCATGAGGGTCCATAGGGTCCCCATGGCAATTTAAAGTATAACCATAGGAGTGTTTATGGAGTACTATGTCACCTAAAATTATCCGAAATGGATCCCCATGGAACCTAACATTTACCCCTCTCTCTTCATTTACACATTATTCACCTTATTTATAAGTTGTATTGTAGTTGATATGCTGTCATTGTTGGTCAGGAAAATCTGAGTTAACCGGATGATTGAAACTGCTCTTTCCCATTCACCTTAAGACATCTTAAACACCCCCACCATCAATTTAAAAAAATTATGTAATAAATAATATTTTTTTTCATATCACATATACAAACAAGAGGGTAGTGGATCATTTTGCTTTTTTTTTTATTCCCATTGAATCTCAAGGGAGGCAGATGATGTAAATAACTACTGCTGCACACACAAAACATATTTAGAGATGATTTATTTTTCCCTCAGCGCTGGGTTGTTTGTACAGTATTGCCTGAAGAATGCCATTCTGCCAGGGTACCAATGTGTTTTGTTCAGCAGTAATTAGTTAATATGCTTTTAATCTACCCAACTTATCACATATATAGATAAACAAACACATTGATGGATCCACATATGGAACTGAAATAATATTACTAACAGATGGAGAGGACAGTTACGACACTACACTTTGCTATTCAGACATAGAATCCAGTGGAGCCATCATTCATATCATAGTTCTTGGACCAGATGAAGCAAAGGCAGTTAAAGATATTGCAGGAATGACAGGTAAGGGTTAAAATTTACAATATAAAGTTGGAAACCTTTATAAGAATGCCTGTATGCTATATGAAATTATGTAAACATGACGATATCCAAATAAATATATGAAATAACTTCATAAAAGAAAAAAATATTTTTATATGTAAAACATAAAAAGTTAATCTGAACAGTATGCCTGAATAACTGTTTGCACAGTGCTATGCAATAAACTCTATCGGTAATATATATGAATAGCAATATTATTATTAATATATACATTGTTTCGTTATTAATTATTATATATTTTTCAGGAGGAATACTTTTTCTAGCAACAGATAAACTGGACACTAATGGTTTGATTGACGCTTTCAGTGGATTATTATCTCAAGATGGAGACATTTTTAAGCAGGCTATTCAGGTAATATATTCTTCAGTAAACAAGACCATCATTAAAGAACTTGGGGCCCAATACACATGTGATGGTCAGAGCCGTATAATCATGATTTCAGTTCAGTTTCCAGGTACAGAGGCACAATCTCACAGATGCATCATGCAGTGTTAAACATATGTATACGCAGACACTCATATCAAATGGTACACAGGGAAACAAGTGTATATATAAATATATGAAGAGTAATCTTGATGAATAATCAGATTTTTGCAGTATATAGTGATACCATTTTTTATTGGACAAACATATTAAATAAAAACAATGAACTGTCGAGTCACACTCTTTTTGAAGTCAGAAGCTATACTAAAAGTGTACGCAATGAAATCCAGAGCAGAGATTCAAAGTAATAGACACAATGAATAATGCTCTGTTCTGTCAAGGGTGCATGTGTCTGTATAACTTCTTAGATAAGTGAAAACCAGAATAATAAAGTGAAGGCATAAATATCCCCCCATATTTAGTAGTGGAAGTAAAAAAACTACAAAAGAAATGGCAGGAATGTAGCAGGGTCAAAAGATGGTTTAATAATAAGACAGAAATTCCAAGTCTATATTAAGTCCTGTATCATTAGTATTAAAAAGTGATATTGTCTTCATTTCAAAAGTTTTTCTTTCTTGTATAATTTTGAAATTCCCCCTGAGTATTTTGATTTTTACGTTTTGGATAGAGAGATTATTCTGGGTATAATTGAGTCCAGTTGGGATTTCTGTCTTATCTTGTTATCAAAATGTCTTGTGACCCCCTGCTACATTAGCTCACAAAATGTAGTTCTGCGAGTCACAAGTGACCAAGATGACAACTTAGAGGAGAAAATAGAGTGATGAAGAGGAATACACAGAAAGTGGGAAACTGTTACTCTGTGGGTCTCTTATAATGAAGTCAGTGTATATTTTGGAAATTACAAATTATCAAATTAATAACAATAAGATATTTTTAAAATAAGACCACAATGGTCCTTTAATGCCCCCTGTCTTGATCATTGCTTTTTTCCCTAGACCCTTCCTTCTATAGCTACACCTCCCCCCCTTGCGTCTATCTTTAATAAATCTATCTTTCTCCCATTCAATTTCTATGTTTTTACTTTTATGATTCTGAAAACTGGTTTATGGCAATACAAGTATTTAAGTCCCATTAGTGCATTTTAACATTCAGATCCCCCCTCAATGATTTATGCTTAAGAATATTAAAACAAAAAATGTAATTACTGAAATCAAGAAATGATTCTCTTAAAATCCATATGTTTTTTAAATAAAATATTATGCTTACTGATAACTGAATCTTTTGCCAAACCACTCATAAATGTTTTTATATTGCTTTTATTTCCCTTTTTGTACAGCTGGAAAGCTCTGCAATCAATATTAGACCAGCAAATTGTTTGAATGGCACGGTATACATTGACAGCTCAATTGGAAATGAAACTTTCTTTTTAGTGACTTGGCTAAGTTTAGAACCAACTATCAGTTTAGAAGACCCAAATGGACAAATATATAATTCCGCACACTTTGTCAGTGACACAACTTCCAGATCAACTAGACTTGCAATTCCTGGGAGAGCAGAGGTATTGTGTTCTTTTATAAAAATATAAAAACATTTAATTGCATGTATCATGATAATTTTTGTAAAACATTATTCTCATATTATGCCATCAGTACGGTCAGTTACACTCAGTTTTATTCAGCAAAAACTCTCTCATCATGCTATTTGTTCAAATCCAAAGTAATATAAAACTATGCTTACTAAAACAATATGCTTTGCTAGATACAAAATTGTGGTTGAAATAAATAAAAAATAAGTATAAGAAAGTATCACTGTCTTGTCAATGAAAAAGCAGTATTTCCTTAAGTAAGTGTGAAAATGAATATCCTTACTTATATATACACAATGTTCATACCTTTTCTGGTGACAATATACATCATACATAAGCTGAATTCATACACCTTTGTTTTTAATGATTTGTGTCATTTACAATAGTACTCACTCAGAAATAAATTTTCTGCAATGTTTTATTTTAAAATGTTGATACATCCTATATGCATAGACTTTTCTGTTACCCAATGTGCTAATTACTGGTTCTGTCTTCTAGGTAGGACCTTGGCATTACAGCATTTGCAACACATACATCTATAATCAAGTCTTAGGTATAACTGTGAACTCCAGAGCCTTTAATGAAGAAGTGCCTCCAGTTACAGTAAATGTTCACATAAATAATGACAGGTCCCAGTTTCCCAGCCCTATTGTTGTTTATGCGATAGTAAGTCAGGGTCATCTGCCTGTGAAAGGAGCAAAGGTAACAGCAATTATCGAACCTGTGACTGGAAATTCTGTGACACTAGAACTTTTGGACAATGGTGCAGGTATTTTAATTTTTTTTTTTTTTAAGTGTATAACAATGGGTTTGCTAACCATAATCTGTTGGGTTTTTCAGTTTACCAAGATTACAAACTGAGTGTTAAATTCCAAATTCAGTGCACATACTCCTACTTGAACATCAAGGATAAAAGGAAAGAACATAATGAAAATGGCATCACACAGTCATGTTTTATTTTCCTTAACTCTTAATTTTAAAATATTGATCAATATATCTAATTAGACAAAGAACAGAAATGGTGATGTCACAAATGTAATGAATGAAAAGAAATATCTTTGAAACAGTTTATGTGAGAAAAAAATAATAATGAAAAATAAATCGAATAAAGTAGGGAGTAGAGAGAAGGATGTTATATTTGAAATAAGAAGACTGGTAAAAGAGCTGAAATGTCTTTTCTATGTAAAAGTGAAACTTTATCAGAAAACAATTTTGCTTGTTTACATTAACATGGTGCTATACAAATTTGTTACTCATGAAAGGCACATGATTTTGTTAAAGTAATTATTTAATTAGATTTTATGTGTTTTTCCCTTTCCATCTCCATACTTATCTCCTTCTTCAAAATCATCATGTTTCATTGTGACTCTAAGAAGCTATGTCTGTTCGAAGAAGGACAAATGGTGAAGCAGATGATTTTTTTTTTTTTTGCAGTCTGTACATGATTAGTATGAAAACTTTGTTTTACTCATATAGGGCTTAAAAATTATCAATGAGATCACCAATAAGGGTGAATAAAGTTACTATGCTAAAGGGCCACTGCAGGAATTTTGCTTCCAGATCTTTTAAAGGACCACTGTGGTAAATACAATAACTAAAAATGATCATTTATTTTTGTAAGTTTGTGTAAGCAATTGTTCCTTGCTTTAGGATTTCAATATTTTTTCTTGCCTGTGGTTGTTTTTTTTTCCTCATGAGAGTATGTGTCTTTGTAAACAAATGAGCTTCCTTACAGTCCTACTGGGAGCTCTGGCAGTTGTAACTGCCAACTTCCAGTTTTTCAGACAATTTCTGTGCATTCAAAGTCTACTCCCACCTCAGAAAGTTGTTCTCCTGCAACCAAAATGGTTGATTCCACATAAAAGAGTAAATTTGAGGCTCCTATAACACTGTCTTTACTGAGGACAAATATCTCACTATGAATTCTGTTTCACTGTATTGATCTTCTAGAAATCAAAGTGATAATCTTGTTCATACTTTTCATTTATGTCAGCCACTTGCTCAGTGAAGGCACTACTCTCTTTTCAAGTGTAGATCTTCAAAAAAGTACATTTGAAAAATGGACTAAACAGTTATCCTTTAATTAGTATAGATCAGTATAAACAAATTTTAAATGTATTGTTATTCAAAAAGTTGATATTTTATGAGGAAACTGACACTGAAACTGATACAGAAATTAGCCAATTTACCTGCCTTTTAGACTAGAGTTCCACCTATCTTTTTCAGACTGTGGCACTCCCTGCAGCTGATTTTATTGAAGCTGCCCATTTACTGCACAGCTTTAAAAGCATAGCCTGGAAAAATGTACAACACTTTCTGCTATCTAGCCTGAATGTTTTACTGAAAAATCATGTATATCAGAAATGTATGATATAAGATCTGAGGAATAAGTTGAACAATATGAAAACTTTCCTGGGGAACTCTAAATATCAACTGATTTTCATAAAATACTCCTTAAAAATCTTAATGCTTTATCATGTAATAATACAATAATAATATAAGAAGAAACTTAAAATATTCCAAAAACAATTGTGAACAGTTTGCAATATCAAAATACAATTTTCAGGCTAAAAATGGATATACAGTAAAACACAGAGGGCCTCATTCTATTATCGGCCGCAGCCGCTGCGGGGCCGCAAGGACCGGCCGCAAGCTATTCTGCTATTCTATTCCCTTACGGCCGTAGGCTCCGGCAGGCTTGCGGCCGGTGCCTTGCTATCTCTTGCGGCCGATCGCGCCGGAGGAAAGCCTTTGATCTAAAACGGCCGCAAGAGATTTGCAATTCAATTGCTCCGGGAAACCTCTCTGCAAGGCTAAAAACGAGCCGCAGTTACTTGCAGGAAAAAGGTCTCGCTAGCACCAATTAAGCACATAAAATAGCTCAAATAAAGCCATCCTGCACTTTGAGAAGACTATAAAGGGATTTTAGGTGTTAGAAAAAATAGCACATAATTATCCTGTACTCAAATCCGTAAAATATTTCATTTTTAATATCCGTAAAATATCCATGTAAAAAGTCCAGAGTGCTTGGAGCACCTCAGACACGCCCACGCCGCAGCCGGCAAATAAACAGTTAATTTGAACTCGGGTTTGGGCAGATGTGCAAGCTTGAGAGTGGGTTCCTTTTATTCCTCATGTCCCCCAATATGATCCCTAGCATTTACAGAGCTGTACAGTGCAGGCTTGAATTTATTTTTGAGTTTTTATATTTCACAGTTTACGGCCGGTTCCAAGATATGCGGCCGGCCGTAAAAGGAGATTCTTGCGGGGCCGTATAATAGAATCGCGAGTTAACTGAACCCTCGCAAGGAATCGCAGCCTTACGGCCGATTTACGGCCGATAATAGAATGAGGCCCAATGTGTGTGTTATTGTTCTCTTTGAGCATTCCTTTTTCTTCCCAGGTGCTGATATTGTGAAGAATGATGGTATCTACTCAAGATACTTCACTGAATTAACAGGAAATGGGAGATACAACGTAAAGGTCCGAGTTGAGGGCAGAGAAAATAAAACTCGTCTGGCTATGCCCAGTAGTCGAGTTTCCTATGCTCCTCACTACTTAAAGGATGGTAGGGGCAATTGTTTTCATTCCAAGATCATTATGAAATGTGTAATATAAAATAATATAAAATATATACTGTATATTTTTTCTTAAACGCTATATTTTTTCAGTTGAAAGCTCTTAGTCAAAATTTCAGAGAATACTCCCTTTTCAAGGGATTCAAAGATATGTTATGTATCAAGGACACATTACTCAGGAAGTCTCTATATTGATCAGGGGTTTTAGTACAATACATAAACCATTTTAATACAACTACTAAAGGTATGAATATTTATTTCCACAATCTAGAGAAAAAAAGGAGCTGTCTATGAAATAAGGAGACATGTATGAGTAAATAATAAAGAAAATAATAAATCACTGAATGATAATTAGATTATTGTTAGCCTGACAGTTTTATTGATTAAGTTGAATTTATATATCTCTTCTCAGTTAAATTAACTTTACAGGAAGCTCACTCTACTATACACTTATCCATACCTTTTCTACACTACTTTCTTACAATTGCCATTTCTCCTATTCCTGCCTATAATTACACTATACCTAGAAGCAAAGACGTTCAAATATATTAGCCATTATATTACACTTATGATAATAATAAAAATAATAATAATAATAATAATAATAGTAATAATAATAATAGCAACATACATTATAATGAAGATCAATAACTGTGTATGTGCGCTTTCTTGATATATACAGCATACGGTAATTAAATTGCGATTCGGCCAATTAAATAGGGCTCTATATAAGTACAGAGCATATCTTTTTTACAGAAGTTTTTAATTAGTTAAGACCTTGCTTTTGGATAGAAGTTCACTAACTAAAAACTTCTGTAAAAAAAATATGCTCTGTGCTTATATAGAGCCCTTTTCAATTGGCCGAATCGCAATGTAATAAGGCTGATAGTATCTAATTGACTATGTGGCTTACTTGACCAAGTATTCAGTAATGAGTAATTTGAAGTACATGAGTCAAAAATATTTTTCTAAATGCACTGGTTTTAGTCTGAGTTTTTGGCAATTGGTATTATACTATACAGCACTAGTGGCCATGAGATAGCACAAGATGTTCTGTAAAACTTGAGTGAATATTAAATGGGAAAAAGAGTTCCACAAATTTACACCTAAGAGGCCTATTGTGACTGAGCCATTAATATTTTAAATTGACCTAAATCTAACACTAATTTATGGAGAATTTACATGTTCCGGGCATATTAATTTACTATAGTACATTTCACTCTGTATATATCAAATATGAATTGTTGCTCATTTTCTGTCAAAAAGCAAATACAAAAAGTACAAACTGCAGTGTTGCATGAAAGAGATTTTGAACAGCATTGAGTAATTAAATACTTACTGGAGTAAACATCTTTTTTGCAGGTACAGTCAATATGAACCCAGCAAGGCGTGCAGTTAATGATGATGACCCTGAACTTAATTTGGGAGCCTTCAGCAGAACTGCCTTAGGTGCCTCTTTCACAGTTTCGAATGTACCTGTGGCACCTGAAGAAGATTTCTACAAACCTGAGAAAATAACTGACTTGAAAGCAAAGACGGAAGAAAACACAATTGCATTGTCTTGGACTGCAACTGGTGATGATCTGGACCAAGGGAGTGGTATGTGAATTTATTGTGAGCTTGAGAATGCTGAAATACTATTTTTCTGAGTCTATGAAAATATTTGGGTAGACCTGCATTCACTTTTTGCTGTACCATTATTTTTTGAATATATGAGCTACACAAGTAATTGTTGCTTGCATGACTGCTGGACACTAAATTCACTTAAGTAGGACTTAATAAAATAAATGAAAGGTTTGAGATCTAAGTCGAAATGGAGTACTTACATACCCATTTAATTTATATTCAAGCCAGGCGGAATTTAGTAAAGACATGATGGTCAAATTTTAAAGATCAATGTAAATTGTAGAGTACAACACTTTGGGTCATGATTCTATGGTTACAGTTCATTGGTATAAAGAATGGTGTCAAGATCATGGCTGATAGCTGCCAGCAAATTTAAACTGAGAAGAGTAGCCAAAATCAAAATTTAGATATCAGATAAAACACCAACTAGAATACAAGGTTAGGTAACATCTTGATTTGATAATGACTTGGTTAAAATTATAGTTTTTTATATGCATATGAGAGATGTAAATTTCCAGTTTCACAAGGAGACCATCTATGTTGAAAATAAATGACTGCTTGTTTGTTGGCCCACGATGAGGATAGCTACTTGCTTTGATGGTAGTAATTTACTGACAACGGCAAAAAAACATTACTATGTTGAGCAATTTCATGGTGGAGTATTATTATGATATATTCTCTTTAATGGACTGATATGAGATGAAATTATAATTCAATCAACAGCACGTAGGGCTCCTGAAATGTCCACAATGTGTATGATGTTTGAAATCTGAAATGAAACATGGTTAAAGTGCAATAAATAGCCTATTAACATTTATTTTTATAATATAGGACATAAATAACTCTAACTCATCCATATTATAAATGTTTGCTTCACAATTTACTGTTATTTACACTGTGATCCAATCACTGTATCTGTTTGTTGATTTTAATACTCATAGTGTATAAATATGTTGTTTTTCAGCTGCAAGATATGACTTAAGAATGAGCAACAACCCTGTTGACCTCCGAGATAACTTTGACATTGCTACTGAAATTGACATCTCCAATATCACACCACAGCCAGCTGGATCCAGCGAGATATTTATGTTTCTTCCTGCAAATTATGCTGTAACCAATGGCACTATACTTTATTTTGCATTGGTTGCTTTTGATAAAGTATTGCAAAAGTCAGACATATCCAATATAGTAATGACTGGTCCCATAATTTTTGCTGCTTCAGCTCTACCTACTGCACCACCTGAAACCACAGCAGCAACACAGACTCTTACCACACCAAATCTACCCACAAACAGAAATTCTGTGAATCTGAATATAGGAGAGGTAACATTGATAGTATGTTCTGCAGTCATTTTAATTTCTATTATTATTAGCATAACCACATGTATCGTAAGCTGCAAGAAGAAAGAGAAAAATCTAGACATTTGATTCCAACAAAATTAGTTTGCAAGTAAAGAAATTCAATTCAACTTTAATTTTTGGTAAACTAAATAAATTGCTTATTTATTTCCTCAAAATGTTAGCTTGTATTCCTTACTAAAGCATCCTCAGACAGACGGCTGGATAATGTCTTTATGCACCACAGTGGGATATCATTTTTTGGATCTATTCAGTTACTTTACTGTGGAACAAGAATATCGAAAAAGATTAGTTCATATTATAAATGATGTTATTTATAGAGTTACCGAATGCATTATAGGATTACTGCACAATGGAAAAACAATATATGTCTGAAAGCTTTCAGTCTGACTCTGAGCATAATTGAGCTCAGAGTTTGCAAGCTTTCAATCCTGCATGGCGCTATGGGGAAAGCACTTTGGACACTGGATTCTAAGCTCAAAGACAGCACCCCCCATCCATTGCAACATCTTAACACTTCTATTGTTTTTGCCTTGACAGTAACCCTGGTATAGGGGTACGGAATATGTTTGCACTTAACAAATAAACGATAATAATAATAATAAGCAGGAAAAAAGAAATACGGCTATTTTTTAATTAGGATAAATATTTGATGCCTCTGCAGGACCCCAGAGGGACCCATGATACATTAATTACGATTGGGTGTGAGATGGGTGTTTACATTTCTGGAGAGCTGTAGTGGCATTTCCTGAAGCAAGGAGCCTACTTTTGGAGCAGTGAAGGGGGAGTGGTATGGCTTCCATTTCAATCTTATTCAGTCATCAAACTTCTGTTTGTACTGTCCTTCCCCATCTTTCCCTCCATTCATAATTACAAACATACACTGGAATCAGTCAGCTCTTAGGATGTGATGTGACAAACACAAAATGTATTCCTGTACTTCCAAGAATGATATATTTCCATGGCTTACACATCTGGTAATATTGTTAGTTTTGTACATGACAAGCAAGTACATTTTGTCTTGAACTGCAGTGCTCATTTAAGATACACCTTGCCATACCAGTCCAAAAAGTATTTGGAAAGGATACTGAGCTTGAAGAAGTTACTTTGGGAGATCTGAATACTCTGCAGTTCACCAATGATTTTTTTTTCAGCTGGTCCCCTAATAGGCAGCTCATACTAAGGCCAGCCAGGCTTGCTAACACATTATTTGGCTGTGCAAACAAGAAATGTGTTGAAATATCTGTCTTGCCATCAATTGAACCCATTTACAAATACAAATAAATATGAAGAGTTTCTTTTGTACATGTCTACAAGTTCTATTATTTGTATTTTTTTGAGCAATCAGTAAATATTTTATATGTAGTGACACATTTGGATTACTAAAAATATAATGTCTGGAACATCATGAAACATACTTACTCTTAACTGTAACTGTATATTTTACTGTATACTCAAAATAAGCAAATATGAATTAAATTAATACTGATAAAGTTAATAAAATTCAAAAATAAAAACTTCATAAAACGTCTAACATATTAATGAAAATAGTAAAATGGTTTGAGATAAAAAATATATTGCCTGTGTTCTCTTAATTTCCATTGGATAATTATCTATTTATCTATAGCTTTAAAATAAGAAAGCAGCTTGTACAAAAGAAAAATTAATTCACTGTAGCTAAACTTTTAATAATTTACTTAAAATGTGAATTACATATACAACTCTAAGTATATATTTGTATAACTCAAATACAGTGGCAGGCACATCAGAACTAGAGACTCATAACATAAGGTGTATGCTTGCTAATGCCAGAAGCTTGCCAGGAAAAATGGGAGACTTAGAAATATTAGTAATTAATGAAAAATGGGATTTAATTGGCATTACCAAAATGTGGTGGGATGAATCTCATGACTGGACTGGTAATCTGGATGGTTATAACCTATTTAGGAAAGAGAGAGGCAATGGTAAATGAGGAGGAGGGATTTGTCTGTATGTTAAGCCTGAATTTAAGCCTATAGTCAGACAAGATATTTATGGTGGACCTAGTGATAAAGTTGAATGTTTGTGGGTAGAGTTAAATAGTGGAACAGCAAATTCCAAAAGAATATTAGTAGGAGTATGCTATAAACCTCCAAATATAGCTGAAAGTGAGGAAATACAATTATTGTTACATATTGGAAATGCAGCTAAGCATGGGCAAGTTCTAATAATGGGAGATTTTAATAACCCTGAAATAAACTGGATAAATGAGACCAGCAGTTCAGCTAAGGGGAGCAGGTTCTTGAGTACACTCATGGATCATTATCTGGCTCAGGTTATACAAGAGCCTACTAGAAATGAAGCTATCTTAGATTTAGTCATCAGAAATTTTTTTGATATAGTATCAAATGTTGGAATAGGGCAACCTTTGGGAAACAGTGATCACAACACAGTCTCATTTGAGATTGAATTAAAAAAACAAATTTTTTTGGGGCCAACAAAAACTCTAAATTTTAAAACGGCAGATTTTAACGGTCTAAGGGCAGCAATATAAAGTATAGACTAGGACAAAGAACTGATAGGTAAAATCACTGAACATAAATGGACAACATTTAAATCCTTAAATATACATACACATCGGCATATACCATGTGGGAATAAAAGTAAAAGGAGTAAATCCCATCCAATGTGGCATAACAATGATTTAAAGATCAAGATACAGGGTAAAAAACAGGCATTTAAATTATACAAGCAAGATGGGACAGAGACTGCTTTACAGGAGTACAAGGAAAGGCTTGCAAAAGAACAATTAGACTGGCTAAAATAGAAAATGAAAAATGAATTGCAAAAGAGAGTAAGAATAACCCTAAAATATTTTTTAAGTATATTAATGGGAAGAAGGCAAGGAAGGTAGCTATAGGAACATTAGAATGTGAAACAGGCCAACTGAAAATTGGGACCAGGAAAAGGCAGATGAGCTAAATAGGTTATTTTCTTCGGTATACACAAGGGAGGTACCAGTAGTTGGGACACTGCAACATAATGAGACAACACTACCTTTGCCAAATAATTGGTTAACACAGGAAGTAATCCAAAAGAGGTTGGAAAAAATAAATGTTAATAAAGCCCCGGGTCCTGATGGAATACATCCACAGGTACTGAGGGTACTGTGTTCTGTAATAGCCAAACCAATTATATTTAATTGTTCAAGATTCACTCAACACAGCGTCTCTACCAGATGACTGGAGAAAAGCAGATGTGACACATATATTTAAAAAGGGAGCAAGAGCAAATCCAGGGAATTATAGACTAGTGAGCCTCATTTCTGTAGTGGGGAAGCTTTTAGAAGGGTTAATAAGGGATAATATACAAGCATATATCTATTTGAACAGGATTATAAGTAGGAGTCAACATGGATATATGAGGGATAGGTCATGTCAAACAAATCTAATTAGTTTCTATGAGGAGATTAGTAGGAACCAGGATCAAGGCAACTCAGTGGATGTTGTTTTTTTGGATTTTGAAAAAGCTTTTAATACAGTGCCACATGGGAGACTATTGTGCAAACTAACAGATACAGGAATTGCAGTAAATATCTGCTCATGGATTGAGAGCTGGCTAAAAGACAGAAAGCAAAGGGTTGTTGTAAATGGAACATACTCCGATTGGACTAATGTGGTAAGTGGGGTTCATCAGGGTTCAGTATTACGTCCTCTCCTTTTTAACATATTTATTAATGACTTAAAGGTAGGATTGGAGTGTGGTGTCTCCATTTTTGCTAATGACACGAAGTTGGGCAAGGTAATTAAATCAGATAATAATGTGCTTTCCCTCGAACGGGATTTAAATAAGATTGAGGAATGGGCATTTAAATGGCAGATGAGATTTAATGTGAATAAATGTAAAGTTATGCATCTGTGAAGGAAAAATAGCCATGCAATTTATAATCTTAATGGAGCAAATCTAGGTGTATCAGATATCAGATATTGAAAGGGATTTGGGAGTGCTTGTGGACAACCACCTAGGTAACAGTGCTAAAAGCCAAGCAGCAGCTGCAAAGGCAAATAAAATATTAACATGTATTAAGAAGGGTATAGAAGCAAGGGAAGCAAATATAATTCTGCCACTATGCAATGGAATATGGAGTACAATTTTGGGCACCACTTCATAAAAAGGACATTTTAGAGCTGGAAAGGTACAGAGGAGGGCTACAAAACTAATAAGGGGAATGGAAGGGCTAAGTTATGAAGAAAGACTAACCAAATTAAACTTATTTTCTCTAGAAAAAAGGCGTCTAAGAGGAGATATGATTACCTTATATAAATACATCCAGGGTCAGTATAAAGATTTGTCAAGGGAGCTTTTTGTGCCAAGAGGTTTTCAACTGACAAGAGGACATCCCTTGAGGTTAGAAGTAAAAAGATTCCACCTTAAAGAAAGATAAGGGTTCTTCACAGGAAGGGTGGTTAATCTGTGGAGTTCTCTACCAGAGGAGGTGGTGACAGCGGATTCAATAGATAACTTTAAAAGGGGACTGGATTTATTTCTAATTAAAAAGGCAATTCAGGGTTATCATTGATAATTAGAGAGACAGTATTGATCCATGGAGTCAGGAAGGAATTTTTTTTTTTCCTTTGAGGTTGGGTTGGGTTTTTTTTAATAATAAAAAAATAAATAAAAAGAAAATATTAAATAATTGATTAATAATTAATTAACAACTAATTAATTCATATTTATTCCGCATATTGCAGATCAGAGGAGATCTTAAAAGGTTGAACTTGATGGACTGAAAGTCTTTTTTCAACCTTAATTACTATGTAACTATGTAACTAGCGAACTGTCCGTCAAAAAATGAAGGCAATAAAACTGTAAGCCAGGCAATGCTGTTTGCCACACAATACGAGGCTATCGGCCCTCTGAGGACCTTCAGCGCTCATCGCGAGCCCTGCTCTGAGTGCCTTTGGGGCTGATCACATGTCTCGCAATGAGCGACTTCGGTGCTCATTGTGAGCCTCTGCCCCCATGTACTTTATAGGTCTGTATAGTTTAGGGCCATACTGCCTTGGGTTAAGTGTTAGTGCCTGCAATGAAATTGTAGGGCTGGCACTGCTGGTTGCCATACAATGTGAGGCTTTTGTTCCTCGTCGGTTTTATTTTCAAAGTCCAGGTTCTTGGCGTGGTTAGTGTAAGTTAGTGGTTTGCACCGTAAAAAACTGTTTGCACTGTTGTGTATTTTCTAAGTTCTGCTTTGCGTTGCAGAGCCTCATTTTCATCTTGTTTCAGATTTTTTACGTTTTTTTGTCCACTTTTTTTTTTGTCGCATATCCGAATATTGAGTGGGGAAAAATAGCAAATAAAGCTCAAAATCGCTTGCAACCTCACTCCCAGGCTTCCTGGCTCTCCCCCTTTGCTGTGTGTGAGTGTGTTTGACAACTATTATATGTGATAATTATAACAATGTACCTTTCCCCCCAAAGCAAGTCTTTTCCTATTAACCCACCTCTGTTTGTTATAGTTTTTTTCTCATAATGAAAAATTAGCTTATTAGAAGTTATAAACAAAAATATATATATATTAGAAGTTATGGCTTTAAAAATGGCCTGTGGAATTGTATGTTCTAGAAGAGGATACAGGCCACATGTACCTTGTTTCAGCACAGGGAAGTACATTAAAATGATTGAGTTACTGATTAATCCACCTGTACTGTACTACGGAAAGCTATCTACTACCTAATGTGAACACATTACACTAGCCCTAACATGCTCCCATATTCCTATATACTATTTATCTATCTATATAAATCTCTCCCCAGAACGTAACAGATTCAATAATAAAAAAAAAAGCCCTGGTACCCTGATGAATCCAGATATCCATCAGTACCCCCTAAATACTTACTACTAAGACCCCATGGTATCTTAAAATTAATCTCCTAAAATGGGCATCTAACTACAATCATGGAGCCCCTATGGACCCAGATGGCACCTAACATTAACCCTTATAGCATGGGGGTCTTTATGAACACAATGGTATCCTAACTACTACCATGGATATCTTTATGGACCCCCATGGACCATAATACTAACTCGCCATAAACAATCTACAGGAAAAACAGGAACAAAAAACAATACAAGAAAAAAATACCTAAAATAAAAAAGAATTAAAGAACAAAAATACTATCAAAATACAAAAATAGTTACAATTAAAAAAAAAAACTTAAAGTAAGGCTTTGCTGTACTTAGCATATAACCACTACCTTGGAGATTTAATTAACTTTTCACTTGCAATATTTCTTAAGGGAGCCATGTTATCGTGCCCCTTATTTACTTGTCATTGTACACCTTTGAATTAATTGCATTTTCTTACCCATCACTATTTGCGTTCTAGCTATTTTGATAAAAATAACGTAGAAAGGTATTCGCCATGAAATGGTGATGACATTTTTTATTAGGGTTTATTGAAAGAGAAGTATTCTTTCTTCGGTCATTGGGCCACATTCTACACAGGGCCGTAAAGCGGCTGCAAGTCGCGATTCCTTGCGATCGGGTTACAGTCCCACGTTTTGCTACGTCTATGCTGGTATTCAATTGGGCAACGACCCAAGAAGGTCTCTCTTACGCCCGACCGCAAACCATGCTATCTTCCATAAGCATTTGCCGCGAGCCTGTAACATGTGTTTCAAGGCCGCAAACTCAGAAAACTTTAAATGCAAATATAAATTCAAGACAGCACTGTAAAGCACTGTAAATGATGGAGAAAACAATGGGGGACATGAGGATTAATAGCAAAACATTTCACATCGCCCAAATCAAATATTTCATTTCATGTTTAATTTCCGTCCAAAGTCCCACAGGCTTGAATGACCTTCAAGCCTATAACTCATTATTCAAGCCCATACAGACTTGGAGGGTGAATGTCATCCAAGCCCGTAACTCGTTAATCAAGCCCGTACGGGCTTGGAGGGTGAATGACATACATGATGGATAGAACACGAAAATTGAACATGAAATAAATTATTTTTATTTGCCGATTTGAGAGTAGGGGAATGTTGTGCTAATAATTCTAAGACCTAAAATCACTTTCACTTTTAATAAGAGTACAGGATGTCTTTTTTATTTGCCTAATTAGTGTTACATTTTGTAAGTAAGAGCATTGCCGGACGTCTTTGGTCTAAATAAGCTGCGGCTTAATTTTAGCGATTTACAGGCTTAATGGAAGGGTGATCGTAGCAATTGAATAGCGAATTGGGATTTCTTACAGCCGTAACTCTTGCAGCCGCACAAGATCAAAAGCTTTGATGGAAGTAAGCTGCGATTGAGCTAATTGCAAGGGATCGCAGCTCTAGGGCCGTAACCCACTCGGAAGCCTCCCCTTGTGGCTACTTATTTAAAAATGTAGACTTTGAATGAGACCAATTGAAAATAACACATCTAAAATGATCAAAAGGGACATTGTAACTTTCATTGGCATATCAAGTTTATTCACATGGCTAACAAAATAAGTTAAAGGAGCACTGTAGTTTGATAAAAACTCACGTGCCAGTGAATTATATAAAAATATAACAGCATTAGCAGGTTTGCAAACCAGGAGCAAAAAAATAAAGTGTTAGTTAGATGACTTTCATTGCGTCATCAAGGGTTACATCCGCTTGTCTATCTGTAACTTGAGGCATATTGTATGGGGCCTTATTCCACCACTGAGTTATATTGTCATGTGTGCAATTTGAAAAGGACTTCTCCGAATTCTTATCTGAGGTTCCAGGTTTCTAATGATTTTAGAAACACAGAGGAAATGCCTGCCATATTTAAAGCAAGATTGAATAGAGTTGTTAAAAACGGAAAGCTGTAATTATTTATTTTAAACTGTGTAAAAATGTTTTACTCATTATCAAGTCAAGTTCTTCAAAACAGCATGCTAAAAATTCAGTTTTTGTATTTCTTGTTGGCTGCTTTGTAATTTGTATAACTGCAACAGTATTGAAGATAGTTAACAAATCTCTCATTATTTAGAATCCAATGTCATTTAGTCAATATATCTACTGTGTATACCAAACTTGAATGGACTTACATTATTATTGAAAAATGTTACAGGATAATATTCCAATTGTCTACAATAAAACAACCAAGGTTTGTTGTTTCTGTTCTGTGCAAACAATAACTATTTAATATAATGATATTTCCATTTAAACCTATATACATAAATAAATTACAATTGAATTGTCATATTAATAGTATTGTCTCTTGTAGAACTTGACTCGGCAAAGCGCAAATTGTTCTGAAAAATTATAGAATAGATACAGTTATTTTGTAACTATTGCATTGAAGTTTGCTTTAATGGCCATAGAAATGTTGTCTTAGATACCTGAGAGGGATGAGAGGACCTTCAACTTGATACAGTCTTTATTGAATTCAGTTGAAACCTGTCTCTCCTAGTAGCACATTTGACAATAGATTTGAATAGAAGAGTAGGCCCTATGGGATAAGCCTCTGACTAAAGCAATGGACAGAGTAGTGATCTAAGATGGTATCTCCTTGACACAAGCAGAGTCTTGCATAGCTGCTGAGGTATTGAGTTTGCATCATACATCACAAGCATTTGAAGTTTTTACCAAACTGAAGTGACCTTTTAGTTGTGCTCGTATATCACTAAAAACGTAATATAGAAGTCATATTAAAACAAATCTTCTTACTTTGAAACTCCTCTTCATTTTAAACAATTTGACACATATCCATATGTCAGATAATTTGGGCTTAGATGTGGGCAAAAAGGCTATTACTATTTGCTGCAAGGAATGATCTCATTAGCATTAAACATTAGATAAAGCAGCAATGATATCCAGCAAAAATATTATACTTTGCTAGTTTCTTTAAGATTTGTATTTTTTTTGTAAGAAAAACAAAAAAAGGGACCCTAAGACTGGAAGACAAAATTGGAACTTTATTTCTTAATAAATGGTTTATCAGGTGAGATTTATATTTGATGAATAAATATAACTTTATTACATTTTGATGTGCTATGTTCCACGTAATAACATTGGGCCCTCTTCTATTGCCCAAATCGTAATGTTACACATATTTAAAGTTGTAAGTAAAGTAGCTACTCGCGTCCTAATTGCGAGTTCCCCACCCACAATCACTACTGACAAGCCAAAGGCGCAACTTAGGGCTAGCCTCTCAATTGATTTTTGGACATCTCAAATATTACGAGTGCAACATACTTGAAATTACACAAAATCCATATTCTATTAGAACTTTACATCTAGCTCACAAATAGTCAGACCCGCAAATAGAAAAATTATCACATTACTGAAACAAATATTACAAGTAGTAAATAGGACAAAGGGTTTTAACACCAGTTCTGATAGCTGTAGCAGCAATTAAACACACACTACTTTACTTTAAAAGCATGGGAAAGCATGGAAAGAAATTATAATTAATTGCACAACAGTCTCAAACTCACGAATATGCAATTAAAAACTATCTTTAACTGTTATTTATGTGTAATATGGGTCCACTGTTAATACACATCATGAAAGCCACATGGACTAAACCAGATGCCCTAATGCATTGCCTAGAGTGCTAGATTGCTAGCCTAATGGGCAAACATTACTTATTATCTTGAATGAATGCTTAATCTCCAATTGCAAGTTATGTCTGTATTCTATTATTTACTGATATCATGATGACATTCTAATTTTCTATTGGCTGTGTCTAAGAAATAAATTGTTGGCTTGGCTTAATATTGCCAGCTCATATAATCACGCCCCCTAAAATATTACTTATGAAGGCATGGTTAGCATATGGAGGGTGAGAGACTTGAGTTGGGGGTGAGAAATAATAGAATATGCCTAAAAGTTTAGAGAAAAAAGCACTCACAGCTAAATTTACAGTTTGAAGTAATTTAGGTGTTCTAATAGAATAGGGCTCATTGTCTCTTTCAATAAAAATTATATTTTAAGAAAAATATAATACTCCAAAAGTCAGCAAATATATCTACAAGGAGCTTATACTAAGAACCGGCCGCAGGCTATTTGCCTATTCTATTCCTTTGCGGCCGAGGGCTCCGGCAGGCTTGCGGCCGGCGCCCTGTTATCCCTTGCGGCCGCACGCGCAGAAGGAAAGCCTTTGATCTTACACAGCCGCAAGAGTTTCGGCCGCAAGAAAGCCCCGGTTGCTATCCAATTGCTATGTAAACCGTCTCGTCATTGCCGTAATTATCTAAAACCGAGCCGCAGCTTACTTGCACCAAAAAGGTCCCGCTAGCACCCAATTAAGCACATAATAAAGCCATCCTGCACTTTGATGAGACGATAAAGTGATTGGAGATGTTAGCATTCGTAGCACAACATTCCCCTACACTCAAATCTGAAAATCATTTTTAGTTAAATTCATGTCAAATGTCCGTGGACAAAGTCCCAAGGGCTTGTAGCACCTCAGACCCGCAAAGCCTGAGGGATTAGCCTCCGTCAAGTCCGTAAATGGGTAAAAAAGACCTACGGGTCGTAAAGGGCTTACTTACAAGTCGTAGCATAGAAAAGCCATCCTGTACTTTTATTAGAAGTGAAAGTGATGTTTGGTTTTAGAATGAATAGCTCAACATTCCCCTACTCTCAAATCCGCAAATAAAGATATTTAACTTCATGTTCAATCTTCGTGTTTTATCTATCATGCAAGCCCACACGGGTTTGAATAAGGAGCTACGGGCTTGATAATTGAAGTCCGTGGGACTTGGACGGATTTTAAAATCAAAGTACAATTTGGTGATGTGCAAGCTTGAGAATGTTTTGCTATTAATCCTCATGCCCCCCCATTATGTTCCACATCATTTACAGTGCTTTGCAGTGCTGGATTGAATATAGATTGGCTTCTACAATGCTTTGTTTGCGGCCCTCCACCTCTGAACCCGTACGGGTTTTAACAAGGACGAGCCCGCGGGACTACGGGACGGAAAGTAAACCGTAAATGATATATCGGATTTGGGCGATGTGCAAGCTTGAGAGGGTGTTGCTATTAGTCCTCATGTCCCCTATTATGATGCCTAGCATTTACGGAGCTTTACAGTGCCATCTTGAATTTATATTTGCATTTACAGTTTTCTGACTTTGCGGCCGGAAAACAAGATTTACGGGTGCAGGAAAAATGCTTGCGGCCGTTTGCATGATGTGCGGCCGGCCGTAAGGGGTATATCCTTGCGGCGCCGTCCATTTGAATAGCAAGGTAGCAGTAGCTCTACACGGGGCCGGAAGATGGCCGCAAGGAATCGCAGCTTTGCGGCCATTTTACGGCCGTTAATAGAATGAGGCCCCATGGGTGTTAACTGTAGGTGCCATAGGGACCATGGCTTCTTGGTCCACATAATGATTCCTCAGGTGGCGGATGGGGCATCCTGGTAACCCCATCTCTTTAAGAAAACTGTCTTGCACATCAAGGAGATCTTGGTCCATATATTGTTGAGTACATTTGTTTCATAGAAGCACTTTTTGGCATTTTATTTTTAGGAATGATGTATAGACTGGCCATTGTTGGGTTAACCAAATTTGTTAGCATAATGCAAGCAACACTTTCACAGCATTATCTTCTAAACTATTGAGATTATCAATGCTGTTAACATTATTTCTGTAAAGATCTTGTTTGCATTCCTGACACCTTCTATATCTGATCAGCTGTTAAGTACCTACCATGTTTGGCCTGAAAGATTAATTTGAAATCCACAATTTCTTGAAGAAATCTCTTGACGTTATCATTTTAATATGTTCTTCTACCTATTTATATCCATCATTACAGAATGTCTCATTTTCTCTTCTTACAATCCACTGGAATTCTGAATTTAGTTGGACACATCTTTTCCTATCTCCACTACCTTTTGCTTTATTTATGTCCGGGGCAATTTTAAAAGCATCATCAGTTTTCTTTCTTTTTGGGATATTCTTTGTTGCTGTTTTATGTACAAAGTCACAAACCTTTGTCCGAATTTATTCAGGCATTCTTTCTAGAATGCCTAGTACTTTAAATATATTATTACATCCACTGCCTATTCACACAGGATATTATATATTTTGTATCCGATTGGTCTGATGATTTTCCTTTTACCTCACTTTAATTGTGAACTTTGCAATAAAAAGCTTGTTATTTGAGCCTCAGCTCTAGGTCTTGGTTTTGCTGACTGTTTAAGGTTCCTCCATCTTATAGTCAATCTGATTTCTATATTATTGATGTCCATGTGTAGAGTTGTCTCTGAAACTGTTGGAAGAGGGTGCTTACTATGGCCAGAGAAATATCTTGAGAGAATTCTACTAATCTCTGACCTGATTCATTTTTTTACTCCAATGCCAATCTTGCCTGTTTTCATAGGTATATTTTGGTACCCTACTCTAGAATTAAAATTTTCTATTATGAAAGAAACATCTTTTTTTAGTTTTATATCAAGGACATGTAGTATGGGACAACCTAAGCCTATTCAGCATCCATGATAGGAACATAGACTTGGAGCACTGCACCGGACATTATCTCGTCATTGACCTAACCACCTCATTAGATCTATTGCTACTTGTACATGTACTCTGCTCTTCACCTTGTGATCTTAGGGGCTCATCTTCCGGTGCCATATCATTATGTCTCTGGGTGTGCTTATCCATAAAGTTTTCTTGGCAAAGATACTAGAGTGGGTTGCCAGTTAACAGAGATTGTCTGACGTCTCTGCTTTGTCCTGCCCATCTTGGGTGATAATACGTGATATAGCTTATAGTTTTATTGAGGTACACAAGCTCCTTCATCATGACAAATTAGCAATCCAGAAGGGGGTAATGCAGATGCATTTGATGATGAAGGGAAAGTCCCCCGAAAAAGGCTCTTTTATCAGGCTCCGGTTCCTTTAAGGTCCCATCTCCATCAACACCACTATAAGTTGCTCCTTACATCCCAAAGCTGCTCACAGATCACTAAGCCCCCAGAAGAGAGAGAACACTGAAGAATAAATAATTTGTGCATGTACTGTGGACTTCCTGAGTATGATCTGCAGTCACACTTCTACAGGCAAGCCCTCCCCTATGCTAACTACATTAGTAATTATTACCCTTTCAGCTCTTGTCTGTATTCACTTCACTGTGTCCTTTCAGTGGGAAAACAAACTTTTGAGGACATAGGCCATCATTGAATCTGGTGCTAGTTCTTCTTTCATTGACATTAACTTGTTATAAGACTTCTCAACTTCAAGTGTGTTAAAAAAAAAAAAAACATACCAATCCAACTTATTGATTGGACTCTAATCAGGAGTGGTCCAATAACACAGGGGACCATTCACCTGCTGGTCACAATTAGAAAACACCACAAAATTATATTGTTTCTTGCAGTCACATATCCAACATTTTCCACTGGTTCTGGGGTTACCTTGGTTACATCTGCACAATTGTCAGCTAAAATGATCTCACCAATCACGTTTTCTTCAGAGTCCTGCATTGCTCCAGAATTCAGGTCACAAATTGTGGCATCTACAGCACCAATTCAGCAGCTACCCAAAGTTTACCAACCATTTAAATAAAACCAATGATGCTGTGAGTCAGGGAATCAAAAACAGTGCTTCATAATCTACACAGAAGATATAGAAACAGAATACCTTACAATAGTTCAAAGTCACGGTTATGTAGTATTATATGATAGTCCTATTCTTAACAAGGTTCTGTGTAATGGCAATATCTCAGTCCCCCATCCACTGAGTGTGGATCAATAGGCTACCTTACAACCAGTCCACACAGTGCCAAAATTTAGCCTCTGTCCTAGCAAGTGTTAAACTCTGTGTGTGTAATCTCAGATCCAATCTCTGGAAGAGTCTGTTATTAATGTGTTACTCCTCGCATGAGCACTGTTCACAGACGTGCTCCTTAAATAAAGCAATACGCAAGGGAGGGAAGAGAGAGCACATTAACTGGATCCTAGTGCAGATCAGTCACTTCATTATACATATACATCTCAGAAAAAGATTAAGAATTATGTACTCACATTTCCATATGAGGAGTGGTAATCGCTCATGTGAATCCCTCCTGGACCTTGCTGTGTCTGTCTGGTCTCCTTCAGATCCACTGCTTGGTCTATCCACTTTGGTCTGTAGATGTCCTCCAGATGAGTGTCCAACGTGACGTCTGCTTGTATAATTTCCTGGCTATCTTTGATACACTATTTAGTTAGACAAAGGACCCCAAATAATGGCAATTTATAACTGAGAGAAAATATATTATACTATTATATGGACTAGTATCTTTGTTTATTAATTACAGTATCTATAGTGACAATAATAAAAGTTAATAAAATCAATTTCTTCCTTTATAGGAACAATCCAAAGACTTATGTGGTTTAAAAATCAAGGTAATAAAACTAAACACAAGGTGTCAAACAATTGTATAAAGCTTAAATAAAATTATTTTAAATAAATATGATAAATAAAATGCATTTGATCACACATGGGCAGCTTTCTCAATGATACAAAACTCAATAAATGATAATACAATCCTGGTAATGATAGTCTTTTTCCTAGTTCAAATGAGGCATAATTGAATCTCTTAAAAAATGTTGTGGTTTTTAAACCGCTGGTGGCATTCCCCGACGTTATTAGATGTAGGGGGCATTCACATTTTTCCTGTGGAGCATCCCCATTGCTATGGGAATAGATCCTGTTACACCCTGGCTGCCACTTTAAGGAGGTATATAGAAGCCCTAAAGGAAGGCATCATTATCTTCTTAACCACAAGTCCCATCGAATTGGGAGCCTCTAAACTCTGATGGGGCAAGTTTATAATATGTAGGAGCGTCCTTTGTTTGTACGCTGTCTAGTATCGACAGTACTATCGCAGCTGTTTATTCACAGTGTGATTATATCATATGGGAACCTCACATAAGCCATTATATCTCTTATTGAATGTATAACTTAGTCCAAATATAGGCTACATACATATGAACCTTCTCTTGTTTTATATGTTCCCCACAGTGGTCGATCCTCAGCTACTGCGGATCATCCAATGATGATTATGTAATAAATGATGTGTCTCCTCCAGTCTGTCTGTTACGATATGTACATAATTCAATCAATCCAACAAGTTGCCTTGCATATAACCTAAAGGATAATATAATACAGTACTTGATCGGAATGTAGGCACAATACATATATGAACTACATATCATTCTATCTATGCTACACAAAGGCCAATTCAGGACTAGAGTGGACCGTCAAGTAATATATCTGTGTATACCATAAAATAATTTTTAAAAAAAGGACAATTTCTAGAAGACATGAATAGATAATTGCTAGTGAAGTGTACATAAGGTACAAGGTACCCCGGTGGGATCCAGTCTTGATATCCACCTTGGTATCTTATAAATCGCCCCATAATAAAATAAATGCATTAGTTGATAATAACACTAGGATTTTAAATGTGTTTCATCCACTAATATATAGAGAGATACAGTGTTGATGCTAGAGCATGGAGGGACCTGGTGCAAGAAAAAAATTAAGGCCCCCCTCCGGGGGGATGTAAAAGGTGTTTTGAGCTGGGCCCAGTCACGACTAAATCACAAAATGCTTCCCCCTCAGACCTTTTCCCATAACTGATCCCCTCTAGAAGACCCATCCCTTATAAGAGCAGACCTTCCCAAGACTCTTACCCATTGCTGCTTTGCCCCCAAAACCTCTTTCCATAGCTGCTCTCCTACCCTTACCTCCTACCTGTGAGAAGCTCCTCGGCCTGCGACAACCTCTAGGAATATATATAAAAATATATACTGTATATATATATATATATATATATATATATATATATATATATATAAATATATATATTCATATATATATATATATATATATATTCATATATATTTATATATATATATATATATATATATATACGCACATATATAAACATCACCCCCACACATTAGCAACCCCTCTTAGCATCCATCCGTATATAGCAGGCAGTTCTTGTTAACAGCCATCCCCTAGTCGGTATCACAGCACCCAACCTCTCTCAGTGCCCACCTCACATAGCACCAACACCTATCTTCTTTGCTCCTCCCTCACAGGACCCATCCCCCTGAATTGCAGCCCCTGCTCTTACTTTCTTCCCTAATACGCATGCTGAACTGTTGCACACTGCAAAAGGATATCTACATAGTGGAATTCCTACTTAAAAATCTTAGATATAGGTATCATCCCAGGAGGAAAGTTTTCAAACCAATATTTCTATTGAGACCCACTGGCTCTAAGGTGTTCAGCTTGTATATCCACTTGGCCTCAACTTGTCTCAGCTTTCAAACATCTTTTATTGGTTTTAACTAGTTCCAATGTTTGTATGTGGACTCCTGTTAAATTAACCCCATATGGTTTTACCATATGGGCTGAGAATCCACATAGAAGCAGATGACACATTGAACACTCATCCGGAGGACATTTACACACCAAAGTAGACGGACCAGACAGTGGATCTGGAGGAGACCAGAGGCACAGCAAGGTCCAGGAGGGATTCACATGAGTGATTACTATACCTCACATGTTGAAGGTATGATAATGTAAGGACCTGATTCTGAGATGCATATCTATAATGAAGTGACTGATCTGCACTAGGATCCGGTTGTGTGTTTACCAACAATTTGCTGACATTTTCAGCAAGTTCCAATAAGATTCTTTACCACCTTACTGGGTCTAGGACTGCCAATAGACATTCTAACTGTAAGCAATGTGCCTGAGCTTAAATAATATAATTTGGAGAATTTGAACAAACATTTCTTTCAAACATCCACATCACCCGCTGGAGTGCTTCCATTGTGGGTCATCATGGTGATGGTAGATAGGCTCACAGAGAAGGCTCATTTTGTATATTTACCCAAGTAACAGTTGGTACTTTCATTCAAGAAATAGTTCTCTTACATGGCATCCCTGATACCATCCCCACAGATAGAGGAACCCGGTTCACGTCCAGGTTTTGGAATGAATTCTGTAAATCACTTTCTATTGAACTAGACTTCACTACTGCCTTCCATCCCCAAACTAATGGGCAAACTGAGAGGATGAACAAGACAATGAATTGTTTTACAAGCTATTTGCTAGACAACAAATGGAAGTTCTTGTTATTATTATAAAAATACAGTCCAGTTCTTGCATGACCAATAATCTGCCAGTTAAGCATTCAATACCACATTTGTCACAGATATCATATTGTCCACATCTATTCTTGAAGTGCACAGACATCTGAAAACCCTTCAGCTTCAGTTGCAGCTTCTTCGTCAAACAGTTCAAAGAACTCAGAATTACTATAAAATGTATGCTGATGACAAAGGAAGACAGTCTCCTATTCTACTGGATATTTTCTGTTTGTTGCCTGCTCCAGTTCCTGATTTTTTTTGTTTATGATCCTGTGATGCTAGCCCATTGACTCTGGACTGTCTCACCTGGCTTATTGCTTCTGGCCCCTTTCTAGCTCAGTGGTATGATTCGCTACTGTGCTCCTCATACTACATGCATCCGTAATACAGAGAGAAAGTATGGTTAAAGGTGATGCCACAATTTTGCTCTTTAGTGGACAGATTGGTGGAAGGGGGTGGTTGAACTTGGTGGTAGGGAAGTGCAGGATGGAAAGTATTGGTTTCCGTTATCAAGAGATTAATGAGGAGAAAATAAGACGTCATGCAAGATTAAATGTGAGAGAATAAATGTAGCGAAATAGAAGAAGATCTGGGTGTCACCACAAATGTCTGTATTCCAAGGGAAGCTAATAGATGAATGTCATTACTGTTGTTAACATCTATTTCTCCTAATAAAATCATGAAACACTAGTTAATCGAGTGTCACTGCCAATTGATGATGCAAAAAAGGAGTTAATATATGTCCAATTCTTTAGCAATATTTGTTCAATTCCTGATGAATACATTGTGTAAACAAGAATCTCCTTCTATTTATCCAGACTGCCATTAATCCTGCCCTCTGTCTTCCCTCCAGTACAAAATATGTCCATCCATCAATGTTTTTAAAAAAGAGCCAAAAACAAGTGTGATAATTTTTCTGATACAAGAGACAATCTATCCAGACAGGAGGGAAATATATTATTGTAATGTTTATTAAAAACTCTACAGATATGGGTAATGGATAGCAATTATCAACAGAGACATACATTACAGAACTAAATATTGGGGATACAATATTGTATAATACATTTACACCAGTCAGTTTTAACAAGAACCTGAATATCTATTGTTTGAAACATTAGACAATGGTATCATAACCTGAACAGAATATTAAAATGTATATAACGTTCAGCCTAAAATTCCATATATTTTTTTAAATTCCTCAAATAAATTAAATACTGATTGTATACTGAGTACTATTTATTAATGTGATGTAAATAAGTTTGACATTTAAAAAAGAGCTAACAAAAAAGTATGATAGTTAAAGGTTAGAAACACTGCAAATACCTTACAACTACAGTGGATATAAAAAGTCTACACACCCCTGTTAAAATGTCAGATTTCTGTGCTGTAAAAAAATGAGACAAAGATAAATCATTTCAGAACCTTTAATGTGACCTATAAACTGTACAACTCAATTGAAAAACAAACTGAAATCTTTTAGGTGGAGGGAAGAAAAAATATAAAAATAAAATAATATGGTTGCATAAGTATGCACACCCTTAAACTAATACTTTGTTGAAGCACCTTTTGATTTTATTACAGCACTCAGTCTTTTTGGGTATGAGTCTATCAGCATGGCACATTTTGACTTGGCAAGATTTGCCCACTCTTCTTTGAAAAAAACACTCCAAATCTGTCAGATTGGGAGGGCATCTCCTGTGCACAGCCCTCTTCAGATCACCCCACAGACTTTCAATCGGATTCAGGTCTGGGCTCTGGCTGGGCCATTCCAAAACTTTAATCTTCTTCTGGTGAAGCCATTCCTTTGTTGATTTGGGTCGTTGTCATGCTGAAAGATGAAGTTCCTCTTCATGTTCAGCTTTCTAGTTGAAGCCTGAACGTTTTGTGCCAATATTGACTGGTATTTGGAACTGTTCATAATTCCCTCTATCTTAACTAAGGCCCCAGTTCCAGCTGAAGAAAAACAGCCCCAAAGCATGATGCTGCCACCACCATGCTTCACTGTGGGTATGGTGTTCTTTTGGTGATGTGCAGTGTTGTGTTTGCGCCAAACATATCTTTTGGAATTATGGCCAAAAAGTTTAACCTTGGTTTCATCAGACCATAACACCTTTTACCACATGCTTTTGTTAGACTTCAGATGTATTTTTGCAAAATGTAGCCTGGCTTGGATGTTTTTCTTCGTAAGAAAAGGCTTTCTTCTTGCCACTCTACCCCATAGCCCAGACATATGAAGAATAGGGGAGATTGTTATCACATGTACCACACAGCCAGTATTTGCCAGATATTCCTGCAGCTCCTTTAATGTTGCTGTAGGCCTCTTGGTAGCCTCCCAGACCAGTTTTCTTCTCGTCTTTTCATCAACTTTGGAGCGAGCTCCAGTTCTTGGTAATGCCACTGTTGTGCCATATTTTCTCCACTTGATGATGACTGTCTTCACTGTGTTCCATGGTATATCTAATGCCTTGAAAATTCTTTTGTAGCCTTCTCCTGACTAATACCTTTTAACAATGAGATCCCTCTGATGCTTTGGAAGCTCTCTGTGTACCATGGCTTTTGCTGTGGGATGCGACTAAGAAAATTTCAGGAAAACTAACTAGAGCAGCTGAACTTAATTTGGGGTTAATCAGAGGCACTTTAAATGATGGCAGGTGTATGCTGACTCCTATTTAACACGATTTGAAATGTGATTGCTTAATTCTAAACACAGCTACATCCCCAGTTATAAGAGGGTGTGCAGACTTATGCAACCACATTATTTTTATTTTTTATTTTTCTTTCCTCCACCTAAAAGATTTCAGTTTGTTTTTCAATTTAGTTGTACAGTTTATAGGTCACATTAAAGGTGGAAAAAGTTCTGAAATGATTTATCTTTCTCTCATTTTTTTACAGCACAGAAACCTGACATTTTAACAGGGGTGTGTAGACTTTTTATATCCACTGTATATATTATACCCTACCAAGAATTCATTGGAAAGAGGTAAAATATATTTATCTATTAGTAAATATTGATGCACATATTTATTTTCTCATGATCAGTTTCTACAACCCAAGAATAATTTATTTACAAAAATATAAATGCAAATATTACATATTAGGTTCTTATAAACAAATTATCTCAGTAATAGGACCATTGTGTAAACTTCTACACAATATTGTGACTCGCCTTACAATCTGTAAGTTTGAACTAGTTTTAAATAAACAAACATATAAACCACAGTTTTTGACTCTCTGTCAAGGAAAACTAAAACCCCATCAGACAAGTATCTTTACTGAATCACTGAAAAGCTTACTCATCTCCAACTGAGTTGTAAATGAACATTACAAAGGGTATGTGACATAAATACTTGCAGGATGCCAAAGTCCACCACATGAGTCTAACAAAGTATTTAAACATAGCTATATATGTATACCATTAGCAAACAAACATCAGCAAAAAAGTTTGAGGAAGCTACACTATGACACTCTGGAATGTGTTTGCTCTACTCTTAGGATTACTAGTATTTTATACAGCTAAGGGTTCTATGATTAAACTTAATAATGGTGGCTATGAGGATATTGTGATTGCCATTAATCCATCAGTAAGTGAGAATATAAGTATTATTAACAACATTCAGGTAAGTCAAGTTTTTTGATTATATTTGATTGAGTTATGTGAATCAACATCTAAATTTGTGTGGGGAAATATGTACAATATAACATACATACTAATTTTCTCTAGAAATATTTGAAAGTTTATTAGCATCCTATGCTTTCAAGCACTGCCAAAACATTTTAATATATACATCCAAGACAGTTCATTAAGCAGTATAATAATAATAATTAACATAGTTAATATGATGAATAATGCATTATTCTACTATCTATTTTTTTTGCTAATCATCAAGTATAATTTATACATATTATACTATATATATTTTACTATATATATTATGGCCCTCATTCAAATGTGATTTGGCCAATTTAATAGTGCTCTAAATAAGCACATAACATATATTTTTTTTTTCAAATAAGTTTTTAGTTAGTGAAAACCTTGCTTTTAGATAGATGTTTACTAACTAAAAACTTCTTTCAAAAAATATGTTATGTGCTTATTTAGACCCCTATTCAATTGTGCAAATTGCAATTGAATGAGGGCCTATATATATAAAATCAGCTTTTTTAAATATATTTCTTGTGCTATAGTAATAACACTTATATGTAACAATTACCTTAAGAAAGTCTTGTATTATCTCAGTGAAACTTTTGTGTTTTTGCATTCCATAACTACATTTCTTATGCAATTGTGAAATATCATGTACTTCTACAACATTATTATCCAAGTTAATTGTTCTTTAATGTGTTTTTTAACCATTGTATTGAACATTTAAAGCATATATTTTTGATTGAAATTATTTTGGGGTAGAATCCTTAAGCCTTTGCTGCCAATGACAACTATAGCAATATACTAGTAACAATAAATCATTTATAAAATCATAATTTATCAAAAAAACAAAAAAACTTTAGTATTAAACTGCTAACAATTTTCCTCATTGGAATACCTTGTAGACTTCGACAAATCACCTGCAACATTTAATCATCTATCATCAATCATAATCTATGGAAATTAAGTAGTTTGCAGTATTCAGATGAATTCATTCAGCAGAATACATTAGACATATTAATTTCAAGCACTGTTATTTCATATGAATAAAAAACAATAATTTCAATTGATTACTTATTAGGCTCTCTTCAATGAAATCCAAACAATTTAGCCTAATGCTGGCATTGTAGATTATGTGATGCAATGAGGATTAATTAGCAAAGATTGCTGATTATTTTATTTCAGTACTAATGAATTATGAAGTCATCCTTTGTTAACTCATTAAAAGTTCAGCTATTGCACAAGTAATTGCATGAAGACTGTGGTTCATTTTTTCAATTGTATTGTTTATTTTACAAAGGTGACTGGAATCTGAATTCATATAGTAGATCATTTTGGTAAAGGGGCTTTGTTGATTCCTCTTTTCGTGGTGTAGGCCAGGAAAAGACAAATTGGTATTGCAATGTAGCAAATATAATGAAAAAAACTCAAACTGTTGCAGTAGTGATGGGAGTTAATAATTAATGTCTTTATTAAAAAAGGAAAAAAGCAGCCCAGAATTTTCTCTACTGCTCTAATCAGAAGGGAAATGATAGAATGCTAGCAATTTGGAAAAATGTTACCAAGCTTGAAATAAAATAATTTTGCAATTGAAACACTGCATGATTATACATCAATTATGTTTATATGATTTAATAATAAAAAAGAGAAAACAAGTGTATGAACTTTTTGTTTCAGTGCAGTATATGCACTGTATTCAGTGATATGAAGAAATGTGTATTGTTTCAGCTTGTATCACCAGCAATTTAAATTCAATGTGTTTTTTATGGATATTTGTTTGACGGTTTCCATTTGTATAATGAACTCTTGCAGTGTTTTCTAAAAGTTAACTTTTTTAAGATATGGTCTACAAATTGGAAAATAATGTTTTTTGTTGTTATCTGATGTTAATTTTCTATTAATGGTCTACACCAGGGGTTCCCAAACTATTCCTCAAGGCTCCCCAGACAGGCCAGGTTTTTGATTTAACAGGGTGTGAACACAGGTGAGAAAATGAGAGGCTCCTATTGAATACTAATTGCCTCATCTGTGTTCACACCCTGTTAAATCAGAAACCTGGCCTGTCTGGGGAGCTTTGAGGAATAGTTTGGGAACCACTGGTCTACACTTTGCACTAGTACCTCTCTTTTCTCCTGTTACAAAATTATCTTGTTATGCAGCAAAGTACCCCAATAATTGACTTAAACCATATTGACTTAAATAATCTTTATAAATGTACATTCAATGGGGATGCTTTTAAGTTGCCTCTACTCTTACCTTCTCAATTTCAGCTGTGCTATGGGATGGTGTAAGAAATACAGAGAAAAGTACTTATTCTGATTAAAATTAAAAACAAGTTGTTTTTCAATTGAATGTTATTAATATAAAGTGTTACAATTAAGAAGTTATTTTATGTATTTCCATGTAACATATACAGCAAGGTCTTTTCATTGTTTCATCAATTCTAGAATATGTATACCTTTAGGTATATTACATTCACCCATAGTTATCACTGCATCCTTCGTTATCATCTAAATTATGTAATCTACTAATGGATTATTCCTCTCTTTGTTCTAAGGATGTGCATGTTGTATTATATTGTAAAAGCATACCTGTCTGTATATTTGCCCAAATGCGCTCTACAGTTTTATCTTTATTTTGTATTACATTGGCTTTAATGTTTTCTTCAACAAAAAGTGCAACTACTTCACATACCCTTCTTACTATATATTTCCTGAATACCCTATACAGAGGTATAATGAGTGTCCAAGTTGTTGCTAGTCATTGTTAAAATGAGTTTCAAAAATTAATTTCCTAAACTACAAGTATTTGTAAGCAGAGCACAGAGTTATTCCTACACCTCTCTGGCTGTCCCATATAGTCTCAGCCTATATTATCAACAAATACTAATAGTAGAGCTACATTTTAAACCTACAAAGATGTCACCAAAATAACAAACAGATACAATTTGGGGGGCTAGCTGGAACTGGAATTGTCTTAACTTATATGAGAACTCCTTATGACAATTAAACACTAAAATAGGAATCATTTTACCCATATCCCACTTGTGCCAACCATTTCTAAAAAAAGCTCTTTATTATGTCAAAGTTATAATGCACAATAATCCTCTATCTTTGCACCACAATCCTCAACAAATATTATTTGCAATGCACCATTTCTTCCATAGATAAAAACTCAGTTAAGGTTATTCAGTTCACAAAACAACTCCTGAGCTGCAATGATACATATATTCTTTCTACCAAACCCACAACTATTAAAACCAGGTCCATCATCATATTTCCTCTTTTAGGAAATTAAGATATCTCAAATATCTACACACTACCACTTTTGTCAAACTTGCAGTATTCTTTCCACAGATGCTAGTGTTAAAGACTCCTCTAAGAAACACAGTATTGTAGCACTATGTAAGAAATGACTAACTCCAACACTGTGGTGTCACCAAACCATATTTTGTTGGGCTTGAAATGACCAAGAAGACAAATCCTACCCACAGTTTGCATGTGTTGTGTATCCTCACACACAGTACAGCTTAAATGGATCTTAGGACAGAGTACCGGGTTCCAGGAAAGTTGCAGAAATGAATTTCTGATTTAAAAAATAATAAACGCCTTCCCTCTAAATATAACACACTATACATATGTGTCCCAAACAGAGAATAAAGTTAATTTTTTTGGTACACGATCTTATACAGTTTTTAGCCCAATCCACAGTTGGCCACTTCCTAAGGCAAACAAAAGTTTCACACCTTCTGCCCCCTTTGAATAACCCTCACATGGGCTCGAACTGTCTCCAAGGACCTGGAGCCAGCCAATCTATTTCCCCAGATACCTACAGTCAGGTTCTGGACACCTCATAAGATAAGCTACTGTAAGCGCTGCTGACAGAATGTCTGGGTGAGGGTTGTGGTTTGACCTGGGTGGGGGGACCACGGATCTGAGGTGGACAGACTTAGGGGTATTGGGGAAGGGAACTGTTGGTTGGATATATCCGCTCCCTAGCTGACTTCTTCCAGAGTAGTGATACCTTTATTAAGTCAGAGGAGAGTCGTCTTAAGGGAGGTGAGGGGTTTATTCACCTTTGTGGCCAGCTAGGACTTCCATATATTTTCTAACAATTAGATTGATTGGGGAGTCAAGAACAATGACGGAGGTGAAGAACTTCCTAATTAGCCATTAACTGCAAGACAAAGGATCAAAGGAGTATCACTTGCAGAACACTTGATACCACTCGACCCTTGTCTAGTCAAATAAAGTATTTCAATAGCTGTTTTTATTTCTTGTCAATACATAAAACAGCACATAATATTTCTGGTGTTGCTAAGATCCCCTTCTCAAGTGCATATTCACATATGGTGCTACATTTGGCTTCTACACCACGTTATGCTGCAATTACATGGCGTTTTGTGAGAACTATTGTAGTAGTATTAAATGTCATGAACTTTAGCATAAATTCACAGTATGATTCTGTGTGATGGTTTTCAGTTTAAGAGAGTTCTGTGGGTCCACCCTAGGTTAATCTTTTACTTTTTGTTTATAATTTTTATATAGTGTAGTTATGGTATCTAAGCTAAATGGTATCTGTGTTATGTATTGAAATGTCACGTAACAAATTAAAATGAAACCAAAATGAATTCTGCACAGGCTCTTTTTTGTTTATGCCATTAATTTGCACATTATAACAAAACATTTTGCATTATATGGTTTATGAAAGACAAAATATATGTGACAAATACTTTCTAAGTCAAACACAGCCATCATTTAATAAGTTTCATGTGAATCGTCATGGCTTAAAATGACTGAAAGTAAACATGAATGAAATGTATTGAATATAATAGAATAGTATATGAATGACTGGTATATTAAAATAAAGAATAAATATTAGTCAATGGATTAACTTATTTTGTTTGTGTAAATATAGATTTGACAATGTTATTAAGCTCCAATTTAACAATGTCTACCACCATTTTGAAGGGTTCTCAAAATGTGCTCTGCAAACCATTACAAATATTAAAAATTAATAAAATATTATAAATGCATTGGCATTGTACCAATATAATACTGTGCTTTATTAAGAATTAAGCTTAAAAATCTTTAAGGGGTCCCACTGTGGTATTCAAATGGGTCATCAATGACCTGGTCAATTTTAAGTGAACCATCAAAAAAGTTTTAAAACCACTGCTTTAAAAATATTTATTGGGGGTTATATAGTTACTGTATGACTGCACCCTAGATAATTGATGGTGTCAATAAAGATAGTTTTTCCTTACCACAGAACAGATCAGATTTCCATGACTTTCATTGACATGGTCTACGGTTCTATTGAAATTACAAACATTACCGAACCTTCTAATTACTAATGTTATTATTATTATTGTTAATACTACTACTAATAATAATAATAATAATAATAATAATAATAATATTACTCTTTAATTGTAAAGAGCAATAATTTTTCATAGCACTCTTTACAAAAGTACAACAAGGTAAATCAAATTATAACTTATGTAAAGCAACATTTAGAGGTTACCTGGTGGTCCAATGGTTAGGATTTGGTGCTTTCACTGCTGCAACCAGGGTTTGATTCCAGCCAGGGAACCAAGAGGTCACACCACCCTGATGCCATTCAGGGTTGGGCCTGATCAGTACTTGGAAGGGAGACCACCTAGGAATACCAGGAGCTGTACGCTGTGGCCCATGGGAGAAGGAACAGGCAACCTACTCCAGTAAAGCCATGAAAGCCAACATGGATCAGCATGACCATGGACATAACAATGTGCATGGTGTGTTATGGTCCGTCGGAAACCACTGAACCATGCAAAAAAAATAGAAATCTTTATTTTGATGCAATACAGTTTTGATTCCTATTTCCTAAGACCTTCCAATCTAGAAGGCAAAGTTGGGGCAATGAAACAAGGGGTGACTGATGCAAGATGGCAATGATCAATGTAATAGGCTTTATAAAACAAAGAAATTTGGCAGTATGCATGTTAAGGTTAAAGGTGATAAACATCTTTAAACAAATGTGTTTTTTGTGAGCTTTTACATTTTTTAAAGCAAGGCAATAGTTTAAGGCCTCCATTACGTTTGTGCAAGAAAATCTAGGATAAACCTTACTAGGAACATCAAGAGTTTTAAAAACGTAGGTCCTGGAGCTATTCTATGGATCCTAAAGAAGAAAAGTCTTTAAAGCTCACTTGCCACCAGGAGGGTTGTGCCAGACTTCTCTAGCCCTAACATGTCCTTGCAGTCTGCTCACAGGAAACTCCATGTCTGAATCTCAGCAATCTCCATAGCAATGCTAACAACTACCCTGAACATACTACACTAACCCTAACATCCTCCCATATCCCTCTATTTCATATAAACCCTTCCAATGGCAAGGAAGGGGTTAAATAATAAATATAATTGCAGAGGGTTGAGGATCCCTCTGATTATGACGCTCTACTCCCTATGAGACTGGTGATTCCCAGGGATTCCATCTTCCTACCTGCTAGCCCCTATCAGCCAAAGACTTCCATGGCTCCTAACATTAAAGCCCACACTGTGTGCATTTTTTATGAACCCCCATGGCGCCTAAAATCAACCAGCATACCAAGGGCATCCTCAATTGACCCCTGTGGCACCTAACAGTAATCCCATACCAAACCCCATCCCTCCATTGTTCAGTAGATGAGAACATACCATCACTCTACAAGCTATCGTGAAGTCTTTAAGCCAGAATGTAAACTTTTTAGACATAAATGGAATATTCAAAAATTAAGATTTTCTCTTAATAAGTTTTTAGCTCAAGGCTTACCCAGCTGATAATGCTACTAGTTTTTTTTACATACTTCTCAATCATGTAAGATATTTCTCAAATAGAGTAAAACTTTAATGGGTCACTGTAGCGCCTTATGAAGAAGAGTTAGTAGTTTTAATTTTCATTAATAATTAATACAAATCTTTTAAACTTTAGAGTATACGCCTCCAGTGGTCCTATTGATTTCCACCCATTTAGGGACACCAGGATAAAAGGGGGTCTGTCAGGAAACACGCTTAGATGACTTAAAAACAAACTGATAAGAAAGAGACTATCTCCCAGACACAACTCATTACCAAGAGAAGATGGTTTGACATAGGTCTTCATTGTGTTGATATAAGTTTGTGCCTGGCAATTTAGTGCTTCCTGCTCAAATGAACCACCTGCCTTAACTTTAGTGTGTAGTGTAGTGGCTGAGGAACAGCAGTGATTGAATTTTATTGATTTTATTGTTGAAATTAGTTTAACATTAAAATCCACAATAGCAGTCCAAGGCACTTCTAAATGGAGTGACTTTAATTAACAACTGTTAAACATGTCAACTTTCATGAGAGCGAGCAGGAAAGGAGGAGGATGCAGTAGATGAGAAGCTGTTACTCTAGGGTCTTCTTAAAAGTAATTGAAGTGTACATTTAATGTCATAATTACCTGAAGGAGGATGAAGTAAATATGTTAAAGGATGACATTTATTATTTAAGCTAATTAAAACATTTATATAAGACTAAAGCTTTTTTGTCTGAAAAACAATAACATTGTTACCCTGTGTACATTTTTATTTTTACTCTTTGTGTGTGAATATTTTTTACATTTTAATATTTTTTTCTCTTTTCCCCATTCAAGAATATGACGAATGAAGCTTCTGCTTTTCTATTTAATGCTACAAAGCAAAGACTTTTTATAAGAAGTGTCAAAATTATAATTCCGTTGACTTGGACAAGAAATAATAACTATAAAAAACTACAAACAGAAACATATGACAAGGTAAGATGATGAAGAATACTTCTGACCAGTATGTGATTTCTGTGATATTTAGAGCTTATTTTGAATTGATGACAAACAAACTAATACTACACCTCCCAAGTCTAGAATATTTGGTGGATTCCCTCATAAAGTTGCCAGAGAAATGAACATGAGAGTGGAGTTAAGAGCAACAGTTATAACCAGTACTGAGTGGGAGAAAAGACTCCCAACAAAGAACACTATAAGCACTTGAGCTATTCCAATGGTTCAAAAAACAATATTAGTTGCATTTTTAATTAGGCATTGATGATTAATACAATATTTAATGATTAGAAAAGGCAACATGCAACATTAATGATATTTTAGTCTTTGAAAATGAATTTAATAATGAATATTGTTATTATAAATGATCAAGTGAATTGTATTAATGATCATTCCACAATTAAAAAAACTAGCTCTTCTTATTAAGGCATAACAATGGTCCTTTTAGATTTAATATTCACAATATTAAAAATCAATGACTGATGATTTAATATCTAGCTATCATGATATAACTTTAAATAGTACGTTTTAATATAGTGAGAGCTTTTGTTTATACTGTAACAGCTCTCGTGAGGGTTTAGCTGGTGCTTTGGGAGGTTGAATTTACATGTTAGGATTTGTCTCGATTTTCGTGAACTTGCAGAGCCTTACAAGAACAGGCAGTATGTACAGTAACTCTTATTTAAACCATGTAAACTTTAAATAAAAATTATCATAGCAGCTGGGAACTGTATATACATAACAATCACTCATAAGGGTTTAGTTTCAAGGTTTTTACTGCGGTGGAAATAAATAGCAACATAGCTCCCTAATAGGAAAATTCCCTTGCAAGAGTCATAATGGGAGCCATGTAACTGAGACCTTTGTTGGCTGAGAGACTGGACACCATTAGATCTCAGCTGACTTTTTCCTTGTTTGTTTGCATTTAACATTTAATTATCAAGTTATTAATATAATGTCACAATGCATATATGTTTTAAACATTTACTCTTATTCTGATACTTTTTTTCTGATGATTTTAATGTAGTGAATTATTAATATTTATAATTAAAAAATGTTTAGACAAAGACTATTAACCCTATTAAATTCCCTCAACGTGTAAAACCGTAGCCTGTAACGTAGCCCGCAACCCTGTTATATTGATCCCGGCAATCAATGTGTTATAACATATAATGGAACTCGCATGGACTAGAATATCATATATACTGGTTTATTAATATTTCTGGAATGCGGGTCCACTCAAAACTTAGTAATTGAAACCCGTAAGGCTTTGAAATCTAACCTCCCTTTTTCAGTGACATAATGATGACGATCTCTTTTGCCATTGGCTCCATCTAAACCCGTAACGACGGGTTTGACTAAATGATCATGTACATGGTCGCACATGCAACGTGCGCAAGAATGGTCTACGGGCTTGCATCTACGGCCTGTTGGTCGCGGCATGGTTCAGTGTAATAGCTCTGTAATTCCGGCAAATTTCAAGCCCACGGGCTTTGTGGGAGTGCCATTGCTGCTACGGGCTTGGAATTTAATGGGGTTGTATATGTGTCAAATATATTTTAACTGCAGCATATAAATGTTCTAATGTGAGAAAATGACATTGCATCGGGAGCAATGTCATTGAATCTTTAAAGTAAAATGTTCTTCCCACTCACGTAACCTTTTAATCTTCACTTACATGTATTATTACAGAGAGATAGATCATGGTACTGTCCCTGCATTTCCAGTCATCGATTAGTGTTATTGCTTACACCCTCATACCCTTTGCATCTTCACTATCAACAAAGAGCAATTAGATAACTATTATCTGCCTTTTTTCATTATCTACCTAAGAAACCCTAATCAATAGGTGTGGTTTGTGGCAACGTTCATGTTGTTCTTGCTCTAAGGAGAGCTTATGGAAAAAAAGAAGATATTGATGGCGCACTTTACCAAGAGTTATTGACTACTTTCACAGGAATTTTAGTCATTAAAAAACACTCACAGTTCCTCTTATCAAGCGGTGTTTGCATAGCATATCAAATAACAACAGCATTTCTATACTATATACTAATAGCATCAAAGATGTATATAACCAATAGGACAATTCTGCCTGCCAACATGACACTTAAGACAACCACAATGTTACTTCTAGCAACCACTGCACATTTTCTGTAGAATATAAAAATATAATAAAAATACAGCTGATTGGAATTACCTACAATAAGTTTTCTGTGAACAGTCATTCTCTTTATCTAGTGACGATTCAAAGTTATTTTTATTGAAAACGTACGCCCAAGATAACATTATCCATCAGTGTTAACTTTATATAGTGCAGTAACACAATCAAAACAGAACACAATATAAATAACAATCAAGAGTCAGATGTATATGACTAGGGTACATTCTGTAGCACACAACACCTATGGTAAATTGAAAATACTATAGAAATTCATGAAGTGTGAAGACGTTTCTAGGCATTATTTTGGAACATTAAATACAAATAAAATTTAGCTGACAAATAGTGTACTAAGCGTTTAATTTTCACTTATGTTTCTCTGACATAATTAGGCAGATGTTATAATTGCCAATCCATTCCTAAAGTATGGAGATGAACCATATACGCTGCAGTATAGAGACTGTGGGGAACCTGGAAGATATATTCATTTTACACCTAACTTCATGCTGGATGACGGGTTGAACAGAGTATATGGACCACGAGGTAAAGAGTATTAATGTATTTTATTTATTAGAATTTCCCAAACTGCTTGTAGTTAACATTTCATTGACAAATTAAATAATGCAAACAATATGCTACCTTCCAGTTATTTGCACATAATTTGTCTTGGGCATATTTTTTTTTTCTTTTTTTGAGAATGTTTTTTAAAAAATAGATTAACAGCCTTATTAAATTGTGATTCAGCCAATTGAAAAGGGCTCTATTTAAGCACATAGCATATTTTTTTACAGAAGTTTTTAGTTAGTGAAGACCTTGCTTTTGGATACAAGTTCACTAACTAAAAACTTCTGTAAAATAAATATGCTGTGTGCTTATATAGAGCCCTTTTCAATTGGCCGAATCACAATTTAATAAGGCTGTATGGAAGCAAATAAGAATATGTAGACCTGTCTGTTCTAACCTATTAAAATAGTTGGAAGAAAAATCGTCATTGCAAAAACAATGTAGCAATTTAAAAAGGTATATCAAGGCACCCTTCACCAATACACTGTGATGAATAAATATAATCAGAATTATAACCTGTATCATAATGGTCCCTGTATCATATAATAATGATCCTGGCATAAGTATTATCTGTTTACAGTAACCTAATTTCACTGTGAGGTTCCCTGACGGCATGGGTGTAGGAACTGGGGGGATGGGGGGGACAAATCCCCCCCAGAGTTTTCAAAGTGTATGTTTATTGTAGAGAAGCAGTTGTATGATATTGTTATACTGTATGCGGTATCCCCCCAGATTTTCTAAGGCTCCTACACCCATGCCTGAAGGGCAACCTTTGTTCTACTTATATAGTATTTTTGGGGGGGCTTTCGATAGCCTGCAGTGATTAAGAAGTATTTGGTACTACTACTGATTTATGTTTTAAGCTTTGCAATTATATATCATGGCAATCCAATGATTACTAAATCTGATATGAGGATTATCCTTTTCCCTGTATGGCATATTTTGTGATGATTTTTCACAAAACATGCCACACAATATACTATACAACTGCTCACTTGGTTTATATACTGATGGTGATTAATCACTTATTACATTAGTAGTTATTGTTTAGCATTTATTTAGGCCAAGAGTTTGTGAGCAATAGTACATCCTAAGCCTAATTAGTTTACCCATTGTGGCTATCATTATAACATGTCAGTTATTTTCCCCTCTTGACAATTATTGTGTTTTTGGGAATTTCCTTAGCTGATTCTTTCAGACAGTAATGGTTTAAATACTATATCAAACGTACTTATCTATATAAAGCTTATATGGTATTTGTCTGATATGTATCCATCATCTTCTTATTGCAAATTATGTGTATGGGATCATAATTATATGATACAGGTTATAATTTGATTAGATTTATTCATCAGTGTATTGGAGAATTAGGATAGATAAGGCTCTAACAGTGTCTTGATACATATTTTTAGATTGCGACATTGTTTTTGCAATAAAGATTTCCTATTTTATTTTTATGTTTAATTAGTATATTGGTGTTAGGCAACAGAAAAAAAAAGATAATTTTTATTTGGTTATATTTAATAAATTATCAACAATACAAAGTCATGAGAAAAAAAAGGAAAATCTTAATTTTAGCAGTCTTTCATATCAAGGCACACCAACAATCTGAGTTTTACCTGAACAGAGATGTATTAATCAACCAGTGGTTAAGTCAGTGTATTACGACACCTTTATATAGGTAGGGCTCTCCAAAAAACGTAAGCTTCTTGTGTGTTTTGAGTCCAAGCTTGAAAACCACTACTCTAAAAAAATAATTGTTGGACTGGTGCCTACGGGAAAGGGTATCCTATTGTGAGTTGCACTTCAAGTTTATCATTTTGTTAAGTGCCACACCATTGTTTTATCCTTTCAATAGAATTTAACAGTGATCACATTTATATCCAAGGTCCCTTCCATTGGACTAATCCTGTAAGGACAAGCTAATGTTTCTACACAGTAAAGCAAAAGTGAATCGTGGTTAAAAACAAAAGGCTATTTATTTATTTTTATAATACAAAAAATACACCAATTATCAAGTCAGGCTCTTCAGAAAAGTACAATATAAATATGATGATTCAGTTGTATTTTAATAAATCTTTAGGATTGCTTTATATATTTCAGTGACATGCTTAAGTCACTGTGCTGAATCTATCACTACCACTTGTTTCATTTATCTACTCTCTTTCTAGAAAGCAGTTGATTTCCATCTAAAAGTATACATTTATTTGCGATTCGGCCAATTGAGTAGGGCTCTATATAAGCACAGAGCATATTGTTTTACAGAAGTTTTTCATTAGTGAACTTCTATCCAAAAGCAAGGTCTTCACTAACTAAAAACTTCTGTGAAAAAAATATGCTCTGTGCTTATATAGAGCCTTATTCAATTGGCTGAATCGCAATTTAATATGGCTGTAAGTGTTCATTGTCTAATCTGTACCTTTATATTTAGTTTTCTGGCTTATGTGTACAATGTTATATTGCCTTATTCACACCATGCACTGTGATACCTAGGACATATTGGAGTACACTGATATTATTAAAGCATTATGCCCTGGCAATTGAGTTAAAAATTAATTTTGTAAGCTGAATACATTATCTATTTAGTACAGCTCTCTTATTAGGATATAGAGTATTGACATTCTCTTTCCCCATTTTAAATCCACAGTGGCGTTGTTTTGGATTTTATTTACTTCCCCATTATAAATACATTTCTTCTATTAATAATTAGTGTTAAGCACTAGGGGACTTATAAAATCACATATTAAGATAGGTTAAACATTAACTTAAACTGGGGGATAAGCAACTTAAAATTCCCAGTGTGAACATGGAACAATAATAGAAATAGGGTCAATGTGTGCGAAACTGAGATTGGTCAGCATATTGCCAGCAACGTGTGTTTGAATTACCCGCACTAGTGGGTGGATCTATTACAAAGGGTGGTTTCTGATTGGCTCATAGATAGCCCCAGTGGCCAATCAGCGAGGAGACCCTGGGCCATGGCAATTCAAGGGGCATGTAGAGCCAAGTAGAACATTAGCAGACATTATCACTATGGGGTAATTCTTTTAAAAACAGTGATCTAAGCATGCTCTTTGTAACAATGTAAAACAATAGCCTTATCGCCTCTGGATAATGCATAATTGTACCCTTGTTATAGGAGAACCATGGGGTCTGGGAGTTGACTAGCCCAGCAGACGAAGGGGGAGGTTTGAAAAGCCTGGACTTACAGGGCTCCTGTACCAGTGAGCTTTAGGGGTACTGTTGGGAAGTATAATACATGGCTTTCCTGGCCCACAGTCCAAAAGAGAATATGATGGTCTTTGTGTGTTTCTTAGCCATAAGGTATGATTGTGCCTGCCCATGATTATAGGTTTAATCAGTTGGGCTGATCTATACATGGATCAGTAAGTTGCTTAAGGGTCAGAGTTCCTCATAGCACAGTGCTCCCAAAATTTTCTGCTGTGTCTTCTCTCCTAGATGGCCTGGAGGGAGGCTTGGTCTTGAGGTCCCCTTGGAGTTAGTTTGAGTATGATCCCCTTCTGCTATACAGGACTCTGCAAGGAGGGCCTGGAAAGAAGGTGGCAGTCTGGCTGGAAGTGTCCGTTGTTCTCATATTTGCATTTCCTTTGTGTTGGTTTATTTGGCTGATCATGATTGTGCTTTCCCATTGGCTGATGACTTGATTATAGTCTTGTTGTTAATTCCCCCCTCTGATGCCATCACCCATTCAGATTGGGTCTTAGGTCAATCCTGGGATAGTTTGAAACATGGATATTCTTCCCTGGTAAGAACAATTACTTGGGAGTCCCAGGCAGTTTGGTTCTTATTAGGGCATAGATCTTTTAGGGAGCAAGCTTGGACCTCAATCACTGAAGGGAAGGATCAGAGAGGCATTACTCCAGGCTGAAAAAGATGACATTAAAAATAGTGCTGTTATATGGCTTTGTGAGTCACAAATTATGTTTAAATTCAACTTTTTATAAGAACCTTTGAGAGTAGACTTACAAGTCACTTAAGGAAATACAAGTATCCTAGTAGAATAAAAAAAAAATGATGCTTAAACATCCTAAAGCACAAAAGAAGCCATTTTAACGCTTGCTCCTCCATATGAAACATAAATGAACAATAAATGTCAATAAAAATACTGCTCACGCAATTAAACACTGCCACTCCTCTACCCTGTATCCCCTGCCATTTAATACCATGTAATAAGTTCTAATTTAGCATATAACACAATGTGGCTTAACTGCAATGTTCAATTACAATAATAAGAAATTACATTGATGAGTCAATGTTTTATTGGGAATCATATAGCTACACAGACACAAGTTTATAATGCTTATTGACATTCATTAATTTTATTAGAACTGCTATGGTTCCTAAGCTCTGGATCTTTACTTGCTATGGGAATTACTGTGTTTCTGGCCCCTGACACAAAACTTAACACTCACATCTGCTTAATTGTAAATGTAGGGACCCTTGCGAGCACTAATAAGATATGAGTTACAAGTTATCAGCAAGATCTTACATGAGCTCCCTTATGAGAGCCATCTAAGAACAAGAACTCAGTATGACTTTTATGGAGTTGCAATGGAACATGATACAGATCCTTAACTCTGACCCATAGATTCATCAGTAAGCTGCTTATGTATCACGTAAGGACTATGTTTCACACTAGCAATCTATTTTCCTTATGCCACAATCCTCCTAGCTACATATCATTAACCTCTTTTGGGAACCTGTCTGAGTCATGCAATAGCTAGTTAAATTATCATGTGACAACTCAAGCTGATATGATATCTTACGGAGCCATGTAATAGAAAGAAAAAAAAACCATGTACCTCTACTGATTTGATCATCAAAATTGTATGTTGATGATCATAAGTGTACAGCTTTCCATTGCACAGCTTTAAACACAAACAGAAAAGATTTTATTTTGGCACCCTCTATATTTACATTCAAAGAAAATAAAAAATAGAAGCCTCGAATAAACATTTAACTTTATTTGATAAGGTGTTTATTGCCTTATAAACCAGTGAATTGTATCAGTTTCTACGTACACAACTTCTACAGTTTATTGCTGTACCACCCTGCAACTGAGTCAAATGTATTTTCTAGCTCTGTGGCTTTGCAATACCTGTCCTCTCTTTAGCAAACTAGATTATACTTCTTTTACTTTTATCAGTAATGTGGTTTTGCATTTAATATCAAACATTTCAGATGTTTCTTCGAACATTTCTACTCTGTCAATGACTTGCATACATATTTTCCTATATATATATATATATATATATATATATATATATATATATATATATACTGTATATATATATACATTTAGCATATGATGGGCAAAAGACTGAGGGTACAGAAACCCACAATATTTCTTTGAAAATGTGCATGGTTAAAAATAAGTTTAGTTCAGAATCTCAAGAAATACAGTGAAAACTGTGCAGGGTTCATATGACTGAATATTAGAATAAAAATGACTAATTATGAAAGTTATTACCTATCAAAATGAGGAAACCATTAGAATATCAAAATTGATAAATAAGCAAATAATATGAAAGAGACAGTAAAGGGAAATAAAGAGCCTTTTTCTATTTATTTTTTTACAGGGAGAGTGTTTGTCCATGAGTGGGCTCACCTTCGATGGGGAGTGTTTGATGAATACAACAATGATAAACCTTATTACATAACCAAAAATGGTACTATAGAAGCAACAAGGTATTTATTTTTATTTCACCTGCTTTGAGTATTGAAAATGGGAACAAAAATAGAACAGAATATTCAAAATTATTTTTTTGTCCAACAAAACTTAGTACATGCAGCTCACGCTTATTTAATGATATTCTGGGTCATGCAAGACCTTTCAACATAGTATAGCATATAGTATAGTATATAGTATATAGCCAAATAAAAGTTGAATGAATCACATATATAGTTGTGAGCATGCGAGTTGTTGCTATTTCTTGCGGGCCTCGGGTAGCGAGGGCCGCGGCTCGCGCAGCGAGGGCAGTGGGCGAGGGCCTCAGTTGCTGGTATGGAGTGCCGAAGGCGCTCCATGCCAGCAACTGCGACCCTGGCAAACTTAACGTCGCAACACAAACAACACGACACAACAATTTCGACACTCGCTAAATTTTACGAGCAACGCAAACAACATACGACACACGTTAACACACATTACGGCCTCGCAACACTCGGACGCAACTCGCGAACATTACAAAATTCAAAACACAATACATACACACAGCACATACATAAAAAGCTTACCTACATCAAGAGGTAACATCCAGGACCTCAAAAATGCAACTTACACCTTCATTTCACTCAAAATAAAAGAGTTTAGACACTAAAAACGAGGCTACACACGCAAACACCATACGAGACACGTTAGCAGACATTACGACCTTGCAAACATTGGACGCAACACGCCGACATACAACCATTTAAAACACAATAAATACACACATCACACACACAAAAAGCTTACCTACAGCAAGAGGAACCATCCAGCACCTCAAAAAAGCAAGTTACACCTTCATTTAAATCAAAATAACACACTTTAGACACTCATAAAAATCGCTAAGCGACAGAAAAAATGGCCGCCGAACAAAACGAAAACGAGGCTACAGCACTCTCAACACGCAAAACACCACTACACACTCGCAAAACACCAAGAGAAACTCGCAAAACACCACGAAGTACCTACGGATAATCCGCAAAGACGCATACCACAGATAACCTGCCATTTTACGCCAATGCGGAAGTACACCACTACGCTAACGGTTTCGTCTCGCGCACGCACAGTATTACCCTGCACACATTCAGCACACTTACACAGCAGCTCCCCACCACTAATGCTGCAGCAACATCAAAACACATTGCAGATCTTCAACACAATGCTTCACAATAGGTAAAGTATATTAATTTATTAATGTATTATATATTTATAATTACACACCAAACACCATTAGCTCACTTACAATTTCATTGCCGTCATTTTTTGACGGGCAATTCGCTAGTATAAAATATAATTGTAAGTATATTTTTTTCATCATTTTTAGATATTAAAATTATAAAAATATGATTTTATGCTTATCAATTATAGAACCCTGCCCTCTCCTTCGTTCCTCATATACAATCATTAACTAATTCTTGTCTCTTGCATCTAAAAAATATCACTAATAAATGTCATACAAGACACAACTAAAATTCTAATTAATTCCCTCGTCATATATCACCTTGACTACTGCAACTTGCTCCTTGCTGGCCCCCCCATCACTCGTCTATCTCCACTCATATCCATAATGAATGCATCCGCTAGACTCTTTTAGCTCATTCAATGTTCAGTGTCTTGCGCTGCGGAATATGTTGGCGCGTTATAAATAAAGGATAATAAAAATGTCTGCAGCACCTCTCTGTCAGTCACTGCACTGGCTTACCATAGCCTTCAGAAAATAATTTTAAATCTTGACCCTAACATACCAAGCTTTCAACTCAGATCAACTTCAAAATGATTCAGCAGCCACACCCTAACTTAGTTTCAGTCTTAAATCAGCTCTATTCAGGTGTAGCTAATCAACTGCTAATTAAAAGCTATCTATCTAGATAAATAGATAGATAGATAGATAGATAGATAGATAGATATTTTTAAATGGGAAATTATCCCTTTTTATATAATTTTAAAATAGCACCTCTCCCTATCTATACATGTAGATTTATTATTGTTATTTTATTTGTATTATTGTTATTATTATTATTATCCTTTAGTTGTAATGAGCCAACATATTCCATAGTGCTATAAAAGCGTTAAGCACAAGGTAAAAACAATATTAACACATTACAAAAGAATAGAGGGCCCTGTATTTGAGCCTAAAATCAAACATACATAGTGCTTGTTTACAAAACACCTTATAAGACAAAAAACGCACAAAATTTTAAAGGTTTGGGTGTGATAGTGGAGGGCTATTAATACAATATATCAATATGTAAGGCAGTAGACACAATCAAGTGGAGTTGATTGTGTGTTGCACTGTAAATTGTGGGTGTGAGTGATAATTTGCTGTTGAGTGTGCTGTTGTGCATAATTTGCTGTTGAGTGTGCTGAATCTCCTAGGATTTTTTAAACAAATGCATTTCTAGTGAGTTTTTGAAGGTTTTGCGGCAGAAAGATAATCTAGTGGAGCAAGGTAAAGCGTTCCATAGAGTAGGAGCAACACAAGAAATGACCTGAAGGCCGTAGAGGAGGTGATAAGAGAGAAGGAAATGAGTTAGTCACATAGAGGGTTAAACTAGATTGATTGCAAAACGCAACTTTGGTAATGTTTAAAATTGGCTCTTTTAAATGCAAGAACAAAATAATTATATTTCATACCCTTAAAATGGATCCTAAATCTTTCCATTGTAAATAAATGCCCCCGTTCATTTTGTTATGAGCTACAGACCCAGACAGGAACAAATTGTATGCTTTTAGGCAGAAAAACAGATAATTTAAGCACTTAATAAAATAAAGTACATAAAAGCACATAAATACCATAGGTATATTATATTCCTAGTGAAATCCAGAACCGGTCATATCCCTTTAATAATTTAATATTTTCCATTTCACATTATATTCACTACAAGCACTGCCCCCTAGCTGTCATTTCCTACACTAGCATTTTATTGCCAGGCTACATAGGATGCTTTGAAGACTATGGCCTCATTTAATTCCAAGCCCATAATTATCTTCAAACTGGCCATTTGTTTGCAGGTTAGAAATCTTTTACATATATAGATATATTTAATTGACTCAAGCCTGTAATTACAGGCTCACAGCCCCAACATGCAAACCATGAGCCTGTACGTAGCATTTCAGGGCATGATCATTATCAATTGAGCAAGCCCGTAAGTTACAAATAGTAGTCATCATGACATCAGTAAAACATGGAGTTTAAATTACAATCGATTACTGTTTAGAAGTCCAACTTGCAATCGGACTCGCAATCCAAAAATGTAAAAATCAATAAAACTCAATAAATCAACTGTTCTTAACTGTTCTGTATAGAAGGGTTCCATTCTATTTATTAACTCCTTGATTCCCGGAATCGATATAACAAGGAAATTAAACATGAAAAAAAATGTTTTATTTATAAAGATATGCAAGCTTGAGACTGTTGTGCAATTGATTCTAATGCCTTTCACTGCTTTCCAGTATTTTTAAGTACAGTAGTGTGTGTTTATTTGCTTTTGCAGGGTTACGAACAGGTGTCTAACCCACTTTCAGGTCCTATCTAGTACTCATATCATTTTTTGATACATTTGCCATTTACGGGTTTCAAGGAGATTATGGGCTTGTTGAATTCTAATTAAATAGGGATTTTGTGTTTTTAACACTGGTAACATTTACGGGCTTGGAACATCAAAGGAGGAGATAGGATTGAGTTATGTTTTTGACACCCGCAGTGATTTTGAGCCTGTAACTCGCAAATGGAATGTGAGCAGCTAAAAGAATCCAATTAAATATCAGTAACATTTATGGGCTCCATTAAAGACTCATGTAATTGTGATCTGGACAGTTACATTTGGGCCTCTATTTGTAGCTCCTATAAACAGATTGTTTATAACCAATATATCCTATATTGCATGTAGAATAAGATCAGTGTGTTTATTGGAATTCATCCACACTGATCTACATCATTTGCACTGAATACCAAGTGTAAAGATTTTTTTATATTGTTGCATATTTCACTGTTTTTATATAACCTAGTTAATCCTCCAATAGTGCTTTGCAGTGGTTGCAGGTGGAGCTTCGTAGACTTGCAGGTTCTGAAAGGACCAAAAATTATAGGCACACAAAAATTACGATAAATCCTTTGGCTGCAAAAAATAATTGTCAGCTTATTCATCTGGTTTCTTTAGATATTCGAAGACCAACATAATTTTGGTTTGCAAAAAATGTATGTGTCATTTAAGTTAAGATTTGACAAATAAGTTACATAAAACATCATTATAAAATTATATCATAATATATATTTTTTTCTTGAACCAGATGTTCCCTTGATATTACTGGTACTAACAGAATTCAGCGATGTACTGGAGGTTCCTGTGTAACTGACAGCTGCAACATTGACATCAGCACAAATGTTTATGAGAATGGCTGCACTTTTATACCTTATAGGAACCAGATTGCTGAGCAGTCCATTATGTATTCACAATCAATAGACTCGGTGAGTATCTTATCCCCATGCCTCTTCAAATGCCTTTATACAAGTAAATATGCAAATTGCGTTCACCTTATAGCTTATCTCTGCAACAACTAGCTCTTAAAGGTATATGAAATGTTTCTGGATTTTATTAGGTATATAATATACCTGTATATCTATTTATATAGATGTACTTTATTTTATAAAGAAGGGCTTATAAGGTCTTACTTTTCTGTCTAATATCAAACAAATACTACCTGCTAGGGTCTGCCCTCTACAGGTAATAAAGGCACAGACTCTGCTGTACTTGCTGTGAAGCATCTTACACTAGCCCATCAGTGGCCATTTCTCAGCAACATTCTGCAACATGCTGCTGAGATGTGGTCCCTAATAGGCTGGGACAATACATTGCACATTCAGCACAAGAGAATCTGTGTCTGCATATGCTTCAGTGGGTAGACCCATATAGTGGATATTTGTTTGATTATGGGCATAAAACAGAAATTATATGCAGTTTTTAATAAAATAGAGAACACACAAGTACTATGTATGAATACTCCTGTGTTGTGCAGAATGTTCCTATGACAACTTTACAACTTAAATGGCCACTTCAGTGTTCCTATAAACTGCTCTCTAAATAATAGTAAGGAAAGGTGAGATAAGAAAAAGAGCCTTTATTAAAAATGTATTGTGCATTTAAATAATTAACTAGTATTTTTTAATCATGGACTCAGGCAGTATGTGCTTCCTTTCTCTCCACCACCTGTACATGGCCAGATTTCTAACTAGGCAAATAAGGCAGCCGACTATGGACACATGCCTGGGAGGCGAGACTCATTTCCAAAATAATACATTTAAAATGTATTGGCTTTAATTTTCTAAACATAACCCTTGCCTTCTATATTCTGAGAGCATGTTAGTTTTGGAGGGGAGGAGGTGGGTGTGAAGTTGCAGGATTGCAGTGTACAAAATTTGAAAATAAAATAAACAGGGCATGGGAAAGTTCAGTGTGTGCACCATTCTGATCCTCTGTACACACTAATAGGCAAAAGTTATCTGTTCAGTACACTAACACTGTTTTGAGCTCCTGGCCTGATAAAGAGGTGCAGTCCATTAACCCTTAAAGGAGGGGTCACTGACTGTCTTCCCTCAAAAATACAACATTCTCTTCTTCCTGTCTTTTGTTGGAGCAACATGTGGGTGGGAAATAGAGATGCACATGGGCTTGAGCACCCATGGTGTGGCCAAGAACTGTATCTAGTTGTGCCAGACTTGTAAATTCAGACATGGCCCTGGATGATATATTGTGTTCTCCAGAGGGGGAAGGTATTCCAAAGTGGCATACCATACTTGCAGTATGGTAGTGGGAGGTGAATGGAAGTTGTTTGGTGTACATTGGTAGCAGCACACTACTGCCTGCTACTAATGTTTATTTCCCAGAGTGGTCTCAATATAGGTACTTCCACAATCATAGTGAATAATATTTTATTTTCTACCATTTAGATTACTGACTTCTGTGATGCCAATAATCATAATTTTGAAGCTCCAACTCTGCAAAATCAAAAGTGCAACTTACAGAGTACTTGGGATGTCATCATGAAATCAACTGATATCGAGTCCACTACTCCAAGAGATAACACCAATATTCCTGTACCTTCATACTCACTGCTACAATATAAAGACAGAGTGGTTACATTGGTAATTGATGTTTCAACAAGCATGACTGGCGTAAGTTTTTCTAAAAGCACTGAATTACAATTTTAAATATTTAATAAAAACACAATATTTAACTAACTGATGTGGAGGAATGTCTGATTCCGGTTTGATGAGTTAAAAACTCAAAGATCTATAAAGAAAAATCAGCTAGGATTTATTTCTCAAATGGTTATTTCCAAAGTTTAGTTGCCAACATGTTATATTGATACATCACAATGGATTGAGAAACGGAGGTGAGATATTTGCGGCACTATTTAAAATGCAATACTATATAATAGTTTTGTTTGGTATGTGTTGATAAAAATAATGTGTTTCAGTGCTTTCAATTGTAATCATAATTCTCTCTACTTGCCACCTATTGTTTGGTTCATATGACAAAAGTCCTTAAACCATTATCAAAATGTTAAATTATAGACAATGAAAGGTCCAGTTTATAAGACTCATAACCTCTGTGTTTAAGTGTTATCTTCATGTTTCCTTCTCCTATTTCCTCAAAGTCATCCATCACAAGATCCGTAATAATTTTATGAGCCTCATAAAACAATTATCCACTGGCTTACTATATATCATTAAATAGAAACTATGGTTTTCAAAGCTAATGCAAAATAGTGAGAGACATACACCGTGGAACAGATGACTGAATAGTTTGTCTTGTTAGATTGGGCCACTGAGGTTGTAGTGTCTTAAGTTCTAGCTAATTTTTGCTTTTGCAAAGGAGTCATAGATTTAGCATATTCAGCCAACACCACTCCGAAGGACAGTGAAGATCTGAAGTGCCAAGATGGAGTAAGTCTGAGATGCTAAAGAAAATGTCACAAATCTCGACTAAATTATGCATATTTTGTAGACAAAATTATTTCTGTTTCAGAGGCAAACAGAGTCCCATTTTCCATTCTCCAGTTATAAATATTTAATTGAAGGTTATTTAACCTCAAAGCTTACACATTGTGACTAGTTACCTCATGTACATATAATGTGTCTGTCAAGACCCACTGCTTGGTTGGGCTCAGTAGTATCCAAGATCAATCTCACCCAGTAGGTTGTGGGGTTCTTGAAGTATCCCTGTTAGCAGGAATGAACTCTAGTACAGCATACAACCACCACCAGTACCCAGGAAGCTCATTCGGCAATACTACTCACAGTGGTTAGGAGCAGAGCTTCAGGTAGAATCAATAATAATAATTCTAGTGGTTAAAATGATTATAATTCCTCAGGTTAAACTATACACCTTGTTGATGTATGTTTAAACTGACAACTCATTTACTGATGAACATAAAGCAAATATTTTTAGGTACAGTAACATTAACATAGCTGGGGGGGGGGGTGAACACGCAAAACCATGAGAAGGGGGTTGGTGCCAGGCCAATATGAGCCCTAGTTACAGCTTCTGTTATGTGATTTCTCCTGAACAGTAAGGGTGTTTGTGGACCTGTGTAGGTGAGTAGTAAGAACCTAATATAAACAGGGGAAGGAGCGAACTTGTGAGCTTGTCAACAGTTCTAATAAAAGTGCAGTTCTAATATAAGTGTAGGAGTTTAAATAAGAGGGATTTCAAAGAAAATGGATTACATGTAGTGCAAGAGGAAATAAGGTTATATATATATATATATATTTTGTGTTTGCTGTTTCTTCTGTTCAGGGTAGAATTGCCTGGTATTTCGAGGCTGGGTCACTCTTTTGAGTGGGACCAGACTGATATATTACAGGATATTTCTCCCTGTGAAGGGCAGAAGTGAGCTAAAAGAGTGTGCTTTCAGAGTGGCTTATCATGGCTATAGAACTAAGCTATTAAGGTTGGTACGTTCTCTGATGAGTACCTCTAACTTTGCTGTTTTGTGTATATATATATATATATATATATATATATATATATATAAAATGTATTTTTGTTTTCTTAGCTTTACACAAATGTATCTATGTATTTATTTCCCTTCCCACTGTAATTTTGTAATTGGTAATTATGGGTCAGTCCAGTGAATTAGAGATTAGGCAGAGCAACATACAGGTTTTGGTGGTATTGGACACTATTATCAGAAAGGTAGAAAGGGTAATTTGTCACCCAGATCCCAGCAATCGAACAGTTTGCTGTCTCCTTGGTGCTTGGGTTTGGCAAGTTGTGGATCGGGAAGATAAATTATTGGTAGGGGATGCATATGAACCAGCAATCTTAGTGCATATTGGTATCAATGGCAAAGTTAGTTGAAAGGATGACTTTAGATGATTAGGGAATAAGCTTAAGGCAGGGACCTCCAAGGTAGAATTTTCTGAGATACTACCAGTGCCGCGTGATAGCCCAGGGAGACAGAGGGAGTTTACGGAGGTTAATGCATGGAAAAAAGGTGGTGCATTATAGAGGTGTTTTGGGTTTTAGAGCACTTGGCTGACTTCTCACTTGGGTACAATGTATATAGCAGGGATGGATTGCACCTTAATGATGAAGGAGCTTGTGTGCTATGGGAAAGAATGGTGGTGGCAGGGTTAGTATGGTCAATAGGGAGGTACAGTAGACTCTCAGTTGTCCGGCACCCATATGGATTGGTAGATGCCGGATAATTGTAGTTTCTGGTTGCTTGAGAGTCACTATTAAAAGAGGCCTCGATTAGCTGCAGATAGAATGCTCTGCTAAGTATATTTGTCAGTGACGGCTGTTCAAGCAGTAGCAGCTTTCACTCCTCACTTACACACAGGTACCATCGGCTGGACGGTGTGGTGCTGAACCCAGGGAATGTAATGCCAACACTGCACTGGCTCAGTCACTCATGCCTGTCTGCTTCCTGGTAACACTAAATTGCAGATGTACAGTGGATGCAATCTAGGTGCATGTAAGCATTTTGTGGCATGACAACCTGGATCCTGGCATATGTTGAGCCCAGTAAAAAAATATATATATGTTTAAAGTATAGGATTATTTTTTATTTTTTATGGTTGCTTGAAAGTTTTGATTGCTTCAGTTCTGGTTAACTGAGAGTCTACTGTATTGCTAAGTAACAAAAGTACAGTGGCAGGTACTTCAGATTTACGGACTCATAACATAATGTGTAGGCTTGCTAATGCCAGAAGCTTTCCAGGAAACATGGGAGAGTTAGCATTATTAGTGGTTAATGAGAAATGGTATTCATTAGGAATTACTGAAACATGGTGGGATGAATCTCATGACTGGACTGTTAATCTGGATGATTATAACCTATTTAGAAAAAGATAGGGGCAATGGTAAAAGAGGAGGAGGGGTTTGTCTGTATATTAAGCCTGAATTTAAGCCTATAGCCAGGGAAGATATTTATGCTGAAACTAGTGTGGGACCAAGAACTGTAAGCTGTAATGGAACATACTCGGATTGGACTAATGTAATAAGTGGAGTTCCTCAATGTTCAGTATTAGGTCCTCTCATTATTACATAGTTACCTAGTTACATAGTAATTGAGGTTGAAAAAAGACGTTCAGTCCATCAAGTTCAACCTTTTAAGATCTCCTCTGATCTGCAATATGCGGATTAGTTATTAATTAATTAGTTGTTAACTAATTATTAATAGTATAGTATTTGGGGATGAATAAAGAGTTAGTCCATCAAGTTCAACCTTTTTAGACCTCTCTTGATCTTTTTAATATGTGGATTATTTGTTATTAATTGTTAAATGATCCAGAGGCAGGCAAACAGAAAAAAAAAAACATTGAAACTTTGCCAATTGTCTCATAAGGGGAAAAAAAGCAAAATTCCTTCCTGACCCCAGAAACTGGCGATCGAATTTCTCCCTGGATCAATATTTCTTTGCTAGTTATCTAGGATAACCTTGAATGCCCTCTATATTCAAAAATATATCTAACCCCTTTTTGAAGTTATCTATCAAATTCGCTGTCACCACCTCCTTTGGTAGAGAATTCCACAGTTTTACCACCCTAACTGTGAAGAACCCTTTTCTTTGTTTAAGGTGAAATCTTTTTTTCCTCTAACCTCAAAGGATGTCCTCTTGTCAGTTCAAAATCTCTTGCTACAAAAAGTTCCCCTGACAAAGCCTTATATTGACCCTGGATGTATTTATATAAGGTAATCATATCCCCTTGTTGACGCCTTTTTTATAGCGAAAGTAAGATTAATTTGGTTAGTCTTTCTTCATAACTTAGCCCCTCCATTCCCCTTATTAGTTTTGTTGTCCTTCTCTGTACTTTTTCCAGCTCTAAAATGTCCTTTTTATGAAGTGGTGCCCCAAATTGTACTCCATATTTAAAATGAGGGCGTACTAGGGATTTGTATAGTGGTAGAATATTATTTTCTTCCCTAGCTTCTATACCTTTCTTAATACATGCTAATATTTTACTTGCCTTTGCAGCTGCTGCTTGGCATTGAGCACTGCTACCTAGGTGGTTGTCCACTAGTACTCCCAAATCCCTTTCAATATCTGATTCCCCTAGATTTACTCCATTAAAATTATAAATTGCATGGTTATTTTTCCTTCCCAAGTGCATAACCTTACATTTATTTGTATTAAATCTCATCTGCTATTTAGCCGCCCATTTCTCTAATTTATGCAAATTCCTGTAGGGAAAGTACATCATTATCTGATTTAATTACCTTGCACAACTTAGTGTCATCAGCAAAAATGGAGACACTACTTTCGAGTCCTACTTCTACGTCATTAATAAATATGTTAAAAAGGAGAGGACTTGATACTGAACCTTGAGGTACTCCACTTACCACATTAGTCCAATCGGAGTATGTTCCATTTACAACAACACTTTGCTTCCTGTCTTTTAGCTAGCTCTCAATCCATGAGCAGATATTAACTGCAATTCCTGTATCCCTTAGTTTGCTCAAAAGTCTCCCATGAGGCACTGTATCAAAAGCCTTTGCAAAATCCAATAGACCACATCCACAGAGTTGCCCTGATCCAAGTTCCTACTAACTTCCTCATAGAAACTAATTAGATTGGTCTGACATGACCTATCCTTCATAAATCCGTGTTGACTGCTGATCTTGTTCAAATAGACATATTCTTGTATTATGTCCCTTATTAAGCCTTCTAAAAGCTACCCAACTACAGGTGTGAGGTTCACTGGGCTATAATTCCCCGGATTTGCTCTTGCTCCCTTCTTAAATATAGGTATCACCTCTGCTTTTCTCCAGCCATCAGGTAGAGTCCCTGTAGTAAATGAGTCTTGAAAGCTTAAATATAATGGTTTAGCTATTACAGAACCCAGCTCCCTCAGTACCCTTGGATGTATTCCATCAGGACCTTGGGTTTATTAACATTTATTTTCTACAATCTCTTTTTGATTTCTTAATGCATTAACCAATTATTTAGTGATGGTAGTGTAGCCTCATTATGTTGCGGTTTCCCAACCACTTGTACCTCCCTTGTGTATACAGACAAAAAGAACCTATTTAGCTCATCTGCCTTTTCCTGGTCACTAATAAACATATTTATTAATGACTTGGAAGTAGTATTGGAAAGTAGTGTCTCCATTTTTGCTGATGAAGTTAAGTTGCGCAAGATAATTAAATCAGATAATGATGTATTTTCCCTCCAGAGTGATTTGCATAAATTAGTGAAATGAGCGATAAAATGGCAGATGAGATTTACTACGAATCAATGTATAGTTATGCACCTGGGAAGGAAAAATAGTCCTACAATTTATAGTCTTAATGGAACAAATCTAGGGGTATCAGATATTGAGAGGGATTTTGGAGTGCTGGTGGACAACCTCCTAGGTAACAGTGCTCAATGCCAAGCAGCAGCTGCAAAAGCAA